>CAJVGC010000590.1:21904170-22176966 GCA_910822075.1 Senecio squalidus | reverse complement strand
AGCAAAAATCGGATTTTTTCATGGTGTTCACCAAGTTTATGAATCTGGTGCAAACACAATTTACTTGCAAAATTAAAGTATTTCAAAGTGACGGTGGCACGGAGTTTCTAAATCACAATGTTCAGCGGTTATTAGAAAATAATGGCACACTTCATCGGGTTTCATGTCCGTACACGCCTCAACAAAATGGACGGGTTGAGCGGAAACATAGGCACATCGTTGAAACCGGATTAGCAATGTTGTTTAACAGTCATGTACCAGCAGCTTACTGGGTTCATGCATTTAGCTCGGCAGTCTATATAATCAATCGCCTACCAACATCGGTATTAAAAAATAAATCACCATTTGAGCTTGTCTTTTCGCAGGTCCCAAATTATGATATTTTTCGCACATTTGGGTGTTGTGTATACCCGTATCTCCGGGATTATGCGGATCACAAACTATCTCCACGAAGCATACCATGTGTTTTTCTCGGCTATTGTTCCTCTTATAAAGGATATCAGTGTTTGGATCCGGCTACCTCTCGTGTTTATATTACGAGACATGCTAAATTTGATGAAACATGTTTTTTGTTTGGTGGTGATACTAACTCTATTTCTGAAGATAAGTTGCACTTAAGTGAATTTCTTGTGAGTAAAAATTCTGTTAAGAATTCATCATCAGCTCCATCCACCACACCCACTGAGCTTGATAAACCCACTGATACTCCACCAACATCAGTAGGGACTGCTCCGTCACTTTCACACTCTGATGTTGCAAATGGCCATTCATCTCCGTGCACGATATGTTCTGACCCGACACCATCATCATCACCATGTGTTGCTGAACAAGTACCTACTGATGTTCAAACGCCTCGCATTATTACTGATGGTGCTCCTCCGCCAGGCTCAGAACAATCAGCCCCTATGACTACTCCACCAACATCCACCCACCCAATGGTTACTCGTGCCAAGGCTGGAATTTTTCGTCCCAAACATCGTGCCGATATGGCTCAAGTCGATCGGCAACTACACATCACAGCTTTATTTGCAAACCAAGATCCCAAAAATGTGAAACTTGCAATGAAAGACCTCAAATGGGCTACCGCTATGAAAAATGAAATAAATGCGCTACTTAAAAATATCACTTGGGATCTTGTACCTCGCCCAACGTCTCAAAATGTTGTTGGATGTCGTTGGTTATTTCGCACCAAGTATCGAGCCGATGGGACGATTGATCGTCACAAAGCCCGACTAGTTGCTCAAGGGTTCTCTCAAATTCCGGGGGTTGATTTTTTCGCCACTTTTAGTCCGGTTGTTAAGGCTGCCACTGTTCGCATCGTTCTTGCCCTAGCGGTTACTAACAATTGGCCGTTGCATCAACTTGATGTCAACAATGCATTTCTTCATGGTAATTTGAAGGAACTTGTGTACATGGAGCAACCTCCTGGGTGTGTGGATCCAAAATTTCCGAACCATGTATGTCGCCTTAATAAGGCTATCTATGGCCTGAAACAAGCGCCACGTGCTTGGTTTCATCGGTTAAGCTCGTTTCTTGTGAATGCAGGTTTTCTTTGTAGTCGGGCCGACTCGTCTCTCTTCATTTTCAAAAGAGGGTCTTGTCTTCTTTATTTGTTGGTGTATGTAGATGACATAATCTTAACTGGAAATCAACTTGCTGTTATTAATTCCTTTATTGCAAAACTCAACAAAGAATTTGCGATTAAGGATCTTGGTAAGCTCACCTATTTTCTCGGTTTAGAGGTCGAATACACCAAAGATGGGTTATTCCTTGGACAATCCAAATATGCACATGATGTTCTTGTTCGTGCCAATCTGGTTGATTCAAAACCAATGCCGACTCCCTTGGCATCAAATAGTGGCTTTATTACACATGGAGAGCCTTATCATGACCCTAAGCATTATCGCTCTCTTGTTGGTGCCTTACAATACCTCACCATCACCCGTCCGGACATAGCATACGCCGTTAATCAAGTTAGCCAATTCTTACAAGCTCCGACTGTGGTTCATTATCAACATGTTAAACGCATCCTACGCTATGTTAAAGGCACACAATCATTTGGTCTATCATTTTCAAAACCGGTCTCCTCTCGTGTCCTTGGCTACTCCGATGCTGACTGGGCGCGGTGTGTTGAAACTCGTCGATCGACATATGGTTACTCAATTTATCTCGGTGGAAATCTTGTTTCATGGAGTGCAAAGAAACAACCTACTGTCTCACGATCAAGCTGTGAGTCGGAATATCGGGCCATGGCTAATACGGCCGCGGAAATTGTTTGGGTAAATAATGTTCTCCAAGAATTACATGCTCTCCCAACGGGTCGTCCAATACTTTTATGTGACAACCGAAGTGTTCTTTTTATGTCACAAAACCCGGTCTCTCATAAGCGCGCTAAACACATTGACCTTGATTATCATTTCATTCGGGAACTTGTTACTGCCGGAAAATTAATTACATCATTCGTTCCTACCAAACTCCAGGTGGCTGACATTTTCACGAAGAGCTTACCACGTCATCAATTTGAGTTTTTTCGTGACCGTCTTCGTATTGGTCCACCACCGTGTCGATTGAGGGGGGATATTAGACAAACTAATATATGATAACTTATTTGTACTTAGTTTGTTGTATGTATTGTGTAAATCCTTAGGGATCTATTCAGTAATTTATTTTGTTATATAATATAATCCTCTCCACCATTATTGGCAAGGAGATTAAAGGTTATCAAATTGCTTTTGTTAATTTTATTTAAACATTGTGGAATCCACCTATGTATTGGACTAGTGGTATTACAAAACAACCTGTCATGCTTGTCGGGATGGACCATAGTCAACCGTAAGATATATGCAACTAGAACACCTTATACACGCTATGAACGTTGGATTGGTGATCCCCTAACTAGAACAGCAAGCACGCAAGTTCCATACTTGACAAACGGAACGTAAAATATGAAATGTGTGACAACCGCAAATTTTGAGGTATAAATTCCGAGTTTAACTTTCTTTAATTATCGTTATTTCATTTTGACCCAATTTATCATTTCGATATTTCGATTTATTACATTTGCGTTTGTGTCGGATCGCGTTTAATAACCTTTGTTTTATGTCCTTTGTGACTAAAATGTTTATTTCACTAAGTGCCTAGCGATTATAAGTATTCTCGTAGGTTAATATTGGTATTTTAAAGCCTTCGTCTTTTCGAGAAAATTAAAGTTTAATAAGTTACAAAATCTACCCTCAAACTAAAAATCTTTTACAAGGTTAGTCCTTTAACGAAATCTGACGAAAACTATTACAAATTCAGTCCTTTTAACGGACTAAATAACTGGGCAGTTTGGGACCCTAGTTGCGGCGCAACTAGGGTGCACAGCGGCGCAACTAGTGGTCTGCAGACCAAGACAAAAATCGTTGTTGTTGCTTTATTGGAACCCCAACTCACATGCAACCATGTGATTTCTGCCCAAAACTTGCTCTATTTGGTATGGATGAGTAAATTATGGATCCTTGACCATTTCAACTCATCTCTCATCCCAATTTTGATCCTTAAACCAATTTCAACCCATTTGGTCAATTTTGTGTCTCTCTCTAGAACTCAAACTCTCTCTAATTCCTTTCAATTCCAGGAACTTTGAGAGATAGAAATCACATTCCAAAGTGATATTTGAGAAGAGAAAGACCATTAGAAGACTTCCCTTGAGTTCCTTCATATTCCGGTAAGTAACTCACACCAAGAACTCTTCCTTTGACTTTTCATTTCAACTTCTTATTTGACACAAAGTGGATACTAACATCTCTTGTGTTCTTGCAAGGAGCTTTTCTCAACCAAAGCTCACTTTCACCTTGTTCTTGAGTTGGAGGAAATTATTCCACTTTAAGAAATTCGGTAAGTAAATTCTTCATAAACTATTTTCTTTCTTTTCGTTCTTTTTAAAAGTCCATTACTAACTTTTCATATTTCTTGCTCAATTGGAGTCTTTTTCTCCATACCTTGCTTGGAAAGCTCTTCCGACTCTTCTTGGAGTTCAAGAGTTCATTCCGGCGAAACTTGGTAAGCAAATTCCTTCCTAAACGTTTTCTTTCATTTTCTACCTAATAAACCATATTCTAACGGTTTTCTCTTTCTTTCTTCTTATTGGAGTTTCTTATCCTCCACTCTCACTTAGAAGTCTTTTCCGGCGAAGTCCTTGAGTCTTCTAGCCATTTCAAGACTTTTCGGTAAAAATTACCTTTCTACCCTTCCGTGCTCTTTTCTTTATTTTCCTTTTTGACACCTTAAAAACTATCCTAAAAACATGTTAATATGATTAAAATGTCTTATGACACTAAATATCAAAGAAATGGCTTTAAAACTTAATAACTTGCCATGTTAATAGGTTATTAGAAAACATAACCGAAAATGATATATTTAACATATATAAAACCGGATAATTCCATATAAGTTTATTAGTAAATTCTTTATCGAATATGTTCCAACACTTCTCTTGAATATTAGTGGACTCGTAAGAATCTAAGTAATCTATATCTAATTATTACTATAAACGAACTTAACGAAAAATAACTAAAATCATGTAAAATCTTGTAAAATAAATATATGTATAAAAATCTATATGTTATAAACTACTTATGAGTTATTTGACTAAATGACTCTTAATAGCAATCTGTAACTATTCGCTTAAAACTCGAACTAACTAACCGGCACTAAAACGACTTAAACGATTTTTAACAAAAACTGAAAAACTCACAATCTGAGCCCCAGTTGCGCCGCAACTAGGCTATGTTCAGCACAGTTTCGTTTTGTTGCGTATTTTGACGATTTTAAGCATACGTAAACCTATTGTTAGTATACGTAAAGTATTATACACTGATAAACATATGTTTTGGACTCAAAACATAATCGTAATCTTAAACAATATATTATTTACTAAAACACACTTTAAAACGTCCTTTTATCGCTAAATCGGTTATTTCTCCAAAAACGACCGAATCTTTGATTTTAAACTTAATCTTTTAAACAAACTATATGAAACTGATTTCTAATCATATTTTGTTCGAATATTCAAAAATTTATCTTTAAAAATATTCAAACGAGTCAAAGGTTGACTTTTATTGACTTTGACTTTCGTTGACTTTGACTATCCTTTCAAACGGTTAACTTTAGTTGACTTTGACCAAGTCAACTATCTTTGATATTGACTTTGGTTAATTTTGACTTTAGTTGACTTAAATTAGTTGACTTTGACCATGGTTGACTTTGACTTCGGTTGACTTTGACTTTGGTTGACTTTGACTAAATCTAATACTCCTTTCAATCGATGTTTCTAGTAGTCAGTTTGGGCTCGGAATATCACTCCTATCTAATAGTACTTATAAACTTAAATAATCGATATTTCTAGAAGTCGTTATCGACTCGAAATATCAAATACTTTTTATTCGTCTTCTCGTTACGACCTATCGCCGGCGGATTCGACGACTTTAAATCTAATTACTTATCATTCGTCTAAACTCTACTAAACTCTAATATTTTATACAACTTTAATTAATACGAGGCTAAACCTATTACATTAGACATACTTAGACCTTTTATGTCTTATGCTAGGGCACTTAGGCGGTGGTTCTGATACCGCGTATCTTTGAGTTCCGACACTCTTACGCTTTATTTTACGCTTTACGCTACCTGTGAGTTATTCGATGCCCTTTTACCGCTTTATTAATTTTACTTCGGGCATGATTAGCGTTAACTAAATGTTATATATCTTGTTTATGCAAATTAGATTATGATGCCCTAGTATTATCGTGTTACCTTACTTACTTATATGGCCTTGGTGGTAGTATAAGGCCCCGTTTACACACTTGTCAACTCTTATTGATCCTACGGTTATATATATAGATCTATTTGGGTTTAACAAACCCTCATCGACGTATTGGGATTTTGCCGGTGTGCGGTCCTTGCGGTCTGATGTTATTACCGTGTATTATTTCATTGACTAAACTTAGCTTAACACACTAAGGGGGTTGTGGCCTTTTATGTTTAGGTTCAAGTGTATTATTTTAGACTAAGGAATGTTCATTTTGCTATTTTCTATTTTAAATCAAGATATATGTTTATTACTAATGATTTTACTAAACCTTTCTAAATATTCGGGTCAAAAGCTTTATTACTTATGTTTTATTAACTTTACGAATAACCCACCAACATTGTGTTGACGTCGTTTTTAACGCTATTTCAGGGATTTGAGGTTACTTCTTGATGACTATTATATGACTACGTGGATCTTGCTTGGGAACTTGTTTTGCTATGATTAGTTCTATTAGGATCCGTATGTCGATTATGTATTGTTTTATTTCCCGAACTTATGTACTTTGTAACATTTGTAACTCGATAACTTATATTTAAATTCGATGTTACCCTTTTGTTATTTAATTTGTTGTAACCTTATGACTCTGAATATACTAATACTGTACATCTCCGGCTTCCGCCTGAGTGGTGTGTTACAGAAATTGGGATTTTGTCGGTGTGCGGTCCTTGCGGTCTGATGTTATTACCGTGTATTATTTCATTGACTAAACTTAGCTTAACACACTAAGGGGGTTGTTGCCTTTTATGTTTAGGTTCAAGTGTATTATTTTAGACTAAGGAATGTTCATTTTGCTATTTGCTATTTTAAATCAATATATATGTTTATTACTAATGATTTTACTAAACCTTTCTAAATATTCGGGTCAAAAGCTTTATTACTTATGTTTTATTAACTTTACGAATAACCCACCAACATTGTGTTGACGTCGTTTTTAACGCTATTTCAGGGATTTGAGGTTACTTCTTGATGACTATTATATGACTACGTGGATCTTGCTTGGGAACTTGTTTTGCTATGATTAGTTCTATTAGTATCCGTATGTCGATTATGTATTGTTTTATTTCCCGAACTTATGTACTTTGTAACATTTGTAACTCGATAACTTATATTTAAATTCGATGTTACCCTTTTGTTATTTAATTTGTTGTAACCTTATGACTCTGAATATACTAATATTGTACATCTCCGGCTTCCGCCTGAGCGGGGTGTTACAGAAATTGGTATCAGAGCCACTGGTTATAGCGAACTAAGTGGCTTATACGTGAATCACTTAGACTATAACCTAAGGCTTAAAACGAATTCTCTGATTTACTTATGTGCGCAATTCCTTATTTGGGCCTTTATGTGTTTTGCTTTGCTTATGCATGCTTGCTTTATGTTTATTATGTTGGCCTAATATTTTGTCGCACTTTTCTTACAATTTTTTTCGTTTCTTACGTTCTTAGACGATGCCGCCTAAGAGAGGTACCGCTACTACTACTAGGAGGTCTACACGTCGTGGCCGTCCTTCAGTGTCGAGATCAACAGTTCCCCCTACTAGGACGACTACTCGTACTCGTACACCTACCCCTATACCTACTTCTACACCTAACCCTTCACCTACTACTATTACATCGACTACACCAGATTTCGGACTGATGTTTGCTGAGCACATGGCAGCCTCTATGCCGGGTATTGTAGCACATCTGAAGGAGACTCTACTACAGTCTATGGGTGGATGGGGCGCCGGCCCTGAGTCCGGTGGCCCTGAGATTATTACGAGGTTTGACGGTACGGCATCAGGCCGAGATGGTTCCGACATGGATGATATTGGAGAAAATCACAAAAATAATCACCTCATAATTCAAAAATACCAAAATAATCATCTGATTCACGCCATTTTTCTCGCGCCATTTTTTTTGTCGCGAGATTGAAAATAATATAAATGACTGGTCATAAATTGACCACGTCCTCGCGACTTTTTTGGTCCTCGCGACATTTTTCTCGCGCCAATTTATGACCAATCATTTATATTATTTTTCAATCTCGCGACGAAAAAAATGGCGCGAGAAAAATGGCGCGAATCAGATGATTATTTTGGTATTTTTGAATTATGAGGTGATTATTTTTGTGATTTTCTCATGATATTGTGCTTACTAGGGTAGAGCCGATTGGTAATGGAAACCCGCCCCGAGGTTGTACTTTTCAGCAGTTTTTGGCTTGTAAGCCATCCGAGTTCCGTGGTACGGAGGACTCAGTAGCTACGCTTCAGTGGATGGAGCAGATGGAGTCCATTCTGGATGTGTCAGGTTGTGTTTTTGAGGATCGCGTCATGTACGCGACGCACCTGTTTAAGGGAAAGGCCCTTACATGGTGGAATTCAGTGGTGAAGATTCAGGGTCGAGTGACCACCAGTGTGATGACTTGGGAGCACCTTAAGAGGTTGATGAGGGAGGTATTTGAGTCGGCGAGTGAGTTGCAGCGCCTTGAGCAGGAGTTATGGAACCTGACTATGCAGGGTTCTGATGTCCGGGGTTATACGGATAGATTTTATGACTTGATAGTTCTCGCTCCACGGTTGGTCCGTACGGAGCAGGAGAAGATTACCAAGTACGTGGTCGGATTACCCCTGTCTATGAGGGACAACATCATTCCTACCCGTCCAGGTACCCTGAGGAGCGCAGTGGAGATCGCCTACACCCTCACTGAGAGTATGATTAGAGGTGGAGCTTTGCAGCGGACAGTGATCCGTAAGGATGTTAGTGGTAGACACGGTAAGAGATCTAGGCCAGATTCTAGGAAGAGATCTCGGGGACAGGATCAGAGTCCCTAGTCTATTCAGTCTTATGTTGCGGTTGGTAGTAGTCAGGGCAAGCGCCCTAAGTGTGGTAAGTGTGGTGGTGCTCATGCACCGGAGTTTGCTTGCTGGGTGTGTGAGAGATGCAAGAAACTCGGACATACCGAGCATTTCTGCAAGTGTATGCCAGGGTCATGTTATGAGTGCGGTGAGAAGGGACACTTCCGTAATAAGTGCCCCAAGTTTGCTACTTCTACTCCCCTTCTTACTGCTGGATCTACTGGTGGCGGTGATACCGCCAAGGGCAGAGTGTTTGCTTTGGGTTTTGCAGAGGCACGCCAGGATCCTACTGTTGTTACTGGTACGTTCTTTCTTAATGATCATCTTGCATATGTTTTATTTGATTTTGCTGCGGATAGGAGTTTTATTTCTAGTGACTTTAGGCAGTTAGTAGCTAGCCCTTCTAGTCCTTTAGTGCCTGCTTATGAGGTAGAGTTAGCGGATGGTAGTTGCCTTTGTGCTAGGGAGATACTTTTTGATTGTTCCCTTACCTTATCCGACACTTCTTTTTCGATCGACTTGATTCCTATGAGACTTGGTAGTTTCGATATCGTCGTGGGTATGGACTGGCTAGCTACGCATCGTGCCGAGATTGTTTGCTATGAGAGACTCATCCTTATTCCGAGACCAGATGGTGTACCTTTACTGATTCATGGGGACGAGACCGGGAAACGCCTCAAGGTCATTTCTAGCTTGAAGGTGTGAGAGTATATTCGGCGTGGATGTTCCTTATACCTAGCTCATTTGGTGAAGAAGGATTTTGCGACGAAGATTGAGGACATACCTATTGTTCGTGATTTCCCGACGTCTTTCCCGACGATTTGCCTGGACTTCCTCCCCAGCGACAGATAGAGTTTCGTATTGATCTTGTTCCAGGAGCAGCGCCGGTGGCGAAAGCTCCATATCGTTTAGCGCCTTCAGAGATGGTCGAGTTATCTAAGCAGATTCAGGAGTTAGTTGATAAGGGTTTTGTTCGCCCTAGTTTCTCTCCATGGGGTGCTCCATTTCTCTTCGTGAAGAAGAAGGATGGCTCCATGCGATTGTGTATTGACTATAGAGAGCTGAACAAGTTGACGGTGAAGAACCGTTATCCCCTTCCTCGCATTGATGATTTGTTTGATCAGCTTCAGGGTTCATGTTACTTCTCGAAGATATATCTTCGTTCCGGTTACCATCAGTTGAGCATTCAGGAGGATGACATACCGAAGACTGCTTTTCGTACTAGGTATGGTCATTACGAGTTCTTAGTTATGCCGTTTGGATTGACAAACGCGCTTGCAGCTTTTATGGACTTGATGAATCGAATTTGTCGCCCCTACTTGGACAAATTTGTGATTGTGTTTATTGACGATATCCTCATCTACTCCCGTAGCCGTGAGGAACACGAGGAGCACATACGTCTAGTCTTGGAGATGTTACGAAAGGAGAAATTGTACGCGAAATTTTCCAAGTGTGAGTTTTGGTTACCCGCGGTTCAGTTTCTTGGCCACGTGGTCAGCGCGAAGGGTATTCACGTTGATCCTGCCAAGATTGAAGCCGTAAAGAGTTGGGTTGCACCAAAATCAGCTACCGAGATTCGTTCGTTTTTGGGTCTCGCGGGTTATTATCGGCGCTTCATTGAGGACTTCTCTAGGATTGCTTCTCCTATGACGAAGTTGACACAGAAGAGCGAGCCGTTTGTTTGGGGTTCGGATCAGGAGAGTGCCTTCCAGTTGCTGAAGGAGCGGTTATGTGATGCTCCTATTCTTAGTTTGCCGATTGGGACTGAGAATTTCGTTGTTTATTGTGACGCCTCGATTAAGGGCATGGGTTGTGTTTTGATGCAGAATGGTAAGGTGATTGCGTATGCTTCTCGACAGTTGAAGATTCACGAGAAGAACTACACTACGCATGATCTCGAGTTAGGAGCCGTTGTCTTTGCTCTCAAGATATGGAGACACTATCTGTATGGGACTAAGTGTACCGTATTTACGGATCACAGGAGTCTTCAGCATATCTTCGACCATAAGATGCTGAACATGAGGCAGAGACGTTGGGTTGAGTTATTAAATGACTATGATTGTGATATTCGCTACCATCCGGGTAAGGCGAATGTGGTGGCTGATGCGCTGAGTCGAAAGGAGACGGTGAAGCCGGTTAGAATCCGTTCTATGGTTATCTCACTTCAGACGAGCTTGAAAGCTCAGATTCTTCAGGCACAGCAGGATGCTATGACCGAGAACCGTCTTAAGGACGAGGGATTGTTTAGTCTAGCTCGACAGTTGGAGCCGAAGACTGATGGAGTTCTCTATTTCCTTGAGCGTATTTGGGTTCCCGTCAGCATTAGACAGTTGATATTGGACGAGGCTCATAAGTCCAACTATTCCGTTCATCCAGGTTCCGATAAGATGTATCAGGATCTGAAGGAGTTTTATTGGTGGCCTGAGATGAAGCGAGCGATTGCAATTTATGTTAGTAAGTGCCTGACCTGTTCTAAGGTCAAGATTGAGTACCAGAAGCCATCTGGGCTTCTGCAGCAGCCTATGATTCCCGAGTGGAAATGGGAGCGCATTACTATGGACTTCATTACGAAGCTCCCGAGATCTTCCGGTGGTTTTGATAGTTTTTGGGTTATCGTCGACCGTTTGACGAAGTCTGCTCACTTTCTGCCTATTAGAGAGACGTATCAGCTAGAGAGACTTGTCCGTTTATATATATCCGAGATCGTGTCTAAGCACGGTGTTCCCGTGTCGATTATTTCTGATCGCGATGCTCTATTTACTTCACGTTTTTGGCAGTCTTTTCAGCACGCTATGGGTACGAGATTAGATATGAGTACGGCTTATCATCCTCAGACAGACGGTCAGAGCGAGAGGACCATTCAGACACTGGAGGACATGTTACGAGCTTGTGTTATAGACTTTGGAGGCAGTTGGGATATACATTTACCGTTGATAGAGTTCTCGTACAACAACAGTTACCACACGAGTATCAGTTGTGCACCGTTCGAGGCTTTGTATGGTCGTAAGTGTCGATCGCCCGTGTGTTGGGTTGAGATTGGAGATAGTCA
The DNA here is from genome assembly GCA_910822075.1 of Senecio squalidus. NCBI lineage: Eukaryota > Viridiplantae > Streptophyta > Magnoliopsida > Asterales > Asteraceae > Senecio > Senecio squalidus. The sequence goes on along the minus strand of CAJVGC010000590.1, from coordinate 22,165,227 downwards.
GGTCACTGGCCCTGAGATCATTCAGGAGACGACTGACAAGATCTTCAAGATAAAGGAGCGTTTGGTTGTTGCTAGAGATCGACAAAAGAAGTATGCAGACAGAAGACGGAAGCCCTTAGAGTTCAGTGTCGGGGATATGGTCTTGCTGAAAATATCCCCGTGGAAAGGGGTTGTCCGCTTCGAGAAGCGCAGTAAGCTGAGTCCCAGATACACGGGTCCTTTTCCGATCATAGCCCGTGTCGGCCCGGCTGCTTACAGACTTGATTTGCCGCCAGAGTTGAGCAGTGTTCATAATGTCTTTCACGTTTCTCATCTGAAGAAATGCCTTTCTGATGACTCACTTTTGGTCCCGTTAGAGAATCTCCAGATTGACGATAAGCTTCACTTTGTCGAGGAGCCGATAGAGATTGTAGACCGTGATGTCAAGCGCCTTCGTCAGAGTAAAATTCCAATCGTTAAAGTTCGTTGGAATTCGAGACTTGGAGCTGAGTTTACTTGGGAGCGTGCGGACGAGATGCAGAGGAAGTATCCCCGTCTCTTTCCGGAAGACAGTACCCAGTGATGATTTCGGGACGAAATCCTTTTTACTTGGGGAGACTGTGACAACCGCAAATTTTGAGGTATAAATTCCGAGTTTAACTTTCTTTAATTATCGTTATTTCATTTTGACCCAATTTATCATTTCGATATTTCGATTTATTACATTTGCGTTTGTGTCGGATCGCGTTTAATAACCTTTGTTTTATGTCCTTTGTGACTAAAACGTTTATTTAAATAAGTGCCTAGCGATTATAAGTATCTCGTAGGTTAATATTGGTATTTTAAAGCCTTCGTCTTTTCGAGAAAATTAAAGTTTAATAAGTTACAAAATCTACCCTCAAACTAAAAATCTTTTACAAGGTTAGTCCTTTAACGAAATCTGACGAAAACTATTACAAATTCAGTCCTTTTAACGGACTAAATAACTGGGCAGTTTGGGACCCTAGTTGCGGCGCAACTAGTGGTCTGCAGACCAAGACAAAAATCGTTGTTGTTGCTTTATTGGAACCCCAACTCACATGCAACCATGTGATTTCTGCCCAAAACTTGCTCTATTTGGTATGGATGAGTAAATTATTTCAACTCATCTCTCATCCCAATTTTGATCCTTAAACCAATTTCAACCCATTTGGTCAATTTTGTGTCTCTCTCTAGAACTCAAACTCTCTCTAATTCCTTTCAATTCCAGGAACTTTGAGAGATAGAAATCACATTCCAAAGTGATATTTGAGAAGAGAAAGACCATTAGAAGACTTCCCTTGAGTTCCTTCATATTCCGGTAAGTAACTCACACCAAGAACTCTTCCTTTGACTTTTCCTTTCAACTTCTTATTTGACACAAAGTGGATACTAACATCTCTTGTGTTCTTGCAAGGAGCTTTTCTCAACCAAAACTCACTTTCACCTTGTTCTTCAGTTGGAGGAAATTCTTCCACTTTAAGAAATTCGGTAAGTAAATTCTTCATAAACTATTTTCTTTCTTTTCGTTCTTCTTAAAAGTCCATTACTAACTTTTCATATTTCTTGCTCAATTGGAGTCTTTTTCTCCATACCTTGCTTGGAAAGCTCTTCCGACTCTTCTTGGAGTTCAAGAGTTCATTCCGGCGAAACTTGGTAAGCAAATTCCTTCCTAAACGTTTTCTTTCATTTTTCTACCTAATAAACCATATTCTAACGGTTTTCTCTTTCTTTCTTCTTATTGGAGTTTCTTATCCTCCACTCTCACTTAGAAGTCTTTTCCGGCGAAGTCCTTGAGTCTTCTAGCCATTTCAAGACTTTTCGGTAAAAATTACCTTTCTACCCTTCCTTGCTCTTTTCTTTATTTTCCTTTTTGACACCTTAAAAACTATCCTAAAAACATGTTAATATGATTAAAATGTCTTATGACACTAAATATCAAAGAAATGGCTTTAAAACTTAATAACTTGCCATGTTAATAGGTTATTAGAAAACTTAACCGAAAATGATATATTTAACATATATAAAACCGGATAATTCCATATAAGTTTATTAGTAAATTCTTTATCGAATATGTTCCAACACTTCTCTTGAATATTAGTGGACTCGTAAGAATCTAAGTAATCTATATCTAATTATTACTATAAACGAACTTAACGAAAAATAACTAAAATCATGTAAAATCTTGTAAAATAAATATATGTATAAAAAACTATATGTTATAAACTACTTATGAGTTATTTGACTAAATGACTTTTAATAGCAATCTGTAACTATTCGCTTAAAACTCGAACTAACTAACCGGCACTAAAACGACTTAAACGGTTTTTAACAAAAACTGAAAAACTCACAATCTGAGCCCCAGTTGCGCCGCAACAAGCCTTAGTTGCGCCGCAACTAGGCTATGTTTAGCACAGTTTCGTTTTGTTGCGTATTTTGACGATTTTAAGCATATGTAAACCTATTGTTAGTATACGTAAAGTATTATACACTGATAAACATATGTTTTGGACTCAAAACATAATCGTAGTCTTAAACAATATATTATTTACTAAAACACACTTTAAAACGTCCTTTTATCGCTAAATCGGTTATTTCTCCAAAAACGACCGAATCTTTGATTTTAAACTTAATCTTTTAAACAAACTATATGAAACTGATTTCTAATCATATTTTGTTCAAATATTCAAAAATTTATCTTTAAAAATATTCAAACGAGTCAAAGGTTGACTTTTATTGACTTTGACTTTCGTTGACTTTGACTATCCTTTCAAACGGTTAACTTTAGTTGACTTTGAACAAGTCAACTATCTTTGATATTGACTTTGGTTAATTTTGACTTTAGTTGACTTAAATTAGTTGACTTTGTACATTGTTGACTTTGACTTCGGTTGACTTTGACTTTGGTTGACTTTGACTAAATCTAATACTCCTTTCAATCGATGTTCCTAGTAGTCACTTTGGGCTCGGAATATCACTCCTATCTAATAGTACTTATAAACTTAAATAATCGATATTTCTAGAAGTCGTTATCGACTCGAAATATCAAATACTTTTTATTCGTCTTCTCGTTACGACCTATCGCCGGCGGATTCGACGACTTTAAATCTAATTACTTATCATTCGTCTAAACTCTACTAAACTCTAATATTTTATACAACTTTAATTAATACTAGGCTAAACCTATTACATTAGACATACTTAGACCTTTTATGTCTTATGCTAGGGCACTTAGGCGGTGGTTCTGATACCGCGTATCTTTGAGTTCCGACACTCTTACGCTTTATTTTACGCTTTACGCTACCTGTGAGTTATTCGATGCCCTTTTACCGCTTTATTAATTTTACTTCGGGCATGATTAGCGTTAACTAAATGTTATATATCTTGTTTATGCAAATCAGATTATGATGCCCTAGTATTATCGTGTTACCTTACTTACTTATATGGCCTTGGTGGTAGTATAAGGCCCCGTTTACACACTTGTCAACTCTTATTGAGCCTACGGTTATATATATAGATCTATTTGGGTTTAACAAACCCTCATCGACGTATTGGGATTTTGCCGGTGTGCGGTCCTTGCGGTCTGATGTTATTACCGTGTATTATTTCATTGACTAAACTTAGCTTAACACACTAAGGGGGTTGTTGCCTTTTATGTTTAGGTTCAAGTGTATTATTTTAGACTAAGGAATGTTCATTTTGCTATTTGCTATTTTAAATCAAGATATATGTTTATTACTAATGATTTTACTAAACCTTTCTAAATATTCGGGTCAAAAGCTTTATTACTTATGTTTTATTAACTTTACGAATAATCCACCAACATTGTGTTGACGTCGTTTTTAACGCTATTTCAGGGATTTGAGGTTACTTCTTGATGACTATTATATGACTACGTGGATCTTGTTTGGGAACTTGTTTTGCTATGATTAGTTCTATTAGGATCCGAATGTCGATTATGTATTGTTTTATTTCCCGAACTTATGTACTTTGTAACATTTGTAACTCGATAACTTATATTTAAATTCGATGTTACCCTTTTGTTATTTAATTTGTTGTAACCTTATGACTCTGAATATACTAATACTGTACATCTTCGGCTTCCGCCTGAGCGGGGTGTTACAAAATGTGACCACATGATATAAGAATTTTGGCTGTTCATTCTAATACCATCGGGACATCTTCGTCCATAACATATCAAAATAATACCTTTCTTGAGTTAAGGGTATTAGATTACAAAACTATAGTTGTTTTATAGTATTTGCTTAGTTATTATAGTATAGGGTTTATTATGTAAATATCTTTATTTTTTGTATTATATATAAACATTGTGAGTAATACAAAGAACCCTAACTGAAATTTCCACAGACCCTAACATGGTATCAGAGCAAGGTTACGTTCTTGTGAAGATCATATCGGCGCCTACCCTAAAATGATCCTCGTGAACCTCATTTTCATTCTCTGAAACACATTTTTCGCTATCTTTTAGGGTACTCTTACTCAAGGTCTTCAGTTATGTCCATCGTTTGTTGATCATTTGATTTTTTTATTATGATGTTGACTGGGTTGGGTGTCATGATACTCGTTGGTCTACGTCAGGGTTTTTGCGTTTTTCTTGGTGATAATTTGGTGTCTTGGTTGTCCAAGCATGTTGTATCTCGTTCCAGCGTTGAAGCTGAGTATCAGGCGGTTGCCAATGTTGTTGTTGAAATATCCTTCTTGAGTTACATTGTATGTTGTCTCGTGCCACAGTCGTTCACTATGACAATGTCAGTATCGTATACTTAGCTACTAACCCTATAAAGCACCAAAGAACCAAACATGTGGAAATTGATTTAACGTGTAGCCATTGGACAAGTTCATGTGTTACATGTACCCTCAGCTTACCGTTTGCATATATCTTTACTAAAGGCTTACCATCAAAGTTATTTTTTGACTTCAGATCCAGTCTCACCGTTCAGAAACCCTCCGCTCGGACTGGGGGGGGGGGGGGGGGGGGGGGGGGGGGGGTTAGATTATAAGCTTATGGTTGTTTTATAGTGCTTGTTTAGTTATTATAATATAGGGTTTATTATATAAATATTTTTATTCCATGTATTTTATATAAACATTGTGAATAATACAAAGAACCCTAAATGTGATTTCTACAAACCCTAACAAAAGGTAAAAAAATAAAATAAAAAACTTCATGTACAAGGAAATTAAAATAAATATCTATTTAAGAAAAATGAATTCTCTCAAAACGCACCTGAATTTGGCCTAAGTTTTTTTTATCAAATAATTAAGCTATCTCATCCAATGCTATAAGGTCTTTATGAAGACTTGGTTGATCATCGTCTACCTATCTTCGTGTATTTATCACAGATGAACTTAGTTTAATAAAATGTTCACCATCATTTCACTTCAAAAAAACGGACAATAGAGAGAGTAAAAGAATTCTTTATATATTAACATGTTCTTTCTTTGTTTGATATGAAACATGACTTTTCATCGAACAATCTTTCCCTCAAACTCATGTTCCGGCACCTCGACATCTACTCCAACCATTGTTCATGATCCAAGGCACACTTTCGATACAATGCTATCTAGGCAAACTTTCTCTAAGTTAGCCACATGCATGCTTGAACAAAACAACTATCACAACCTATGATACACCAGGTCCCGCCACTACTTAGCCGTACACACATCTTGGCTATAGCCATAGCTCGAATACCAAAGTTTTAGAGCCATTATTTAGAGAACATATCCAAACATTATAAGTCATGTCCATTCTAAAATATCCATAATAAAAAGAGTACTCTATTATACTATTTGTTAACTTTTTTTTTTCTTTTTTATATATTTTTGTAAGATTTGCATCGAGTGGTTCATTTGGCTACGTTGGTTCAAAACCTATAAATTAGTTCTAAAATTATGCCTACCGGCCATATATATACCTTTATATTTAGTTAAAAAGATAAAAGGATTATGATGAGTTTGACTTACAATGTAAACACATGACTTGGTAAGCACGCAATTGACTTTGACGAAACCACTTTCAAAATAATTTCTAGAGGAAAAGAGATTAGTATTCGACTATTTGCTCTTAAATTGACAAGAAATAAGTATTTCAACAATATGTATGCCACCTTGGAATTCCTTTTATAAAATGGACCATAATTGAGAGTGATTAAGATTTAAGCTAGAAAACACGTACACATTTAAAAATTTGGGCTTTGCGATCAGTCACTATTGGCCAATTTAGTATATGCATGTCATACGTTTTGGATTATAAGTCCGTATGTTGCTGCGGGTTTTGAACACTCCCACATATTAATATTAAGTAGATTTAACATATATTTTTAGATGTTGGTTTAGAATTTGATTACAAAATTCTAAAATCTTTTTTCTTTATTTTATTTAAAAGAAACGATCACAATTTGTTCATTATATGTTGTTTGATAAATGTTGCCACAAATAAATATACATTTAGTTATATTTTTTCTTTTGTAAATGACTCGCACATGTAGATGTTCTCAATAATAAGCACATATTCGAAATTCAACTTTACACATAATCATATTTTTCTTTTAAGAGTTTAACCAATTTCAAATTCATCATCATACTTATATATTGAACTATGACATGATCGCTTTTTTGTAACTCAATTAATCTTATATTTTTCAAACACGCTAGGCACAATCTCAAGTAATCTAATAATTAAAAACTGAAATTATATAATAATTTTAACCTAACATTGACGTTTGATCAATAATCTCAGTTTCTTCAATCATGTTATTCCATGATCCAATCAATCTACTCTATTAGATTATTTTATTTATCCAATTGAATAAAGATATGAGGTGCCATTTCTTCAATTATGTTAAAATAATAAGAGTTAATTACATAAATCGTTTCTATGGTTTATCCAAAATTATGGATTTCGTTCATAAGTTTAAAAAGTTTCATAAATCGTTCAAGTTTAGAAATTAATTACAGTTTTCGTCCCTAATTTCTAATTTGCATCCGTAATTAGTACAAACTTTAGGGACCAAATCCGTAATTGAGGACAAACCTTATAAACAAAAACGGTAATTAATTTCTAAAAGTGGATGATTTATGCAACTTTTTAATACTCGATAATCCCTTAAATTGAAATAACCTTACCGAACGATTTATGTAATTAACTCAACTAATAATAAATAATTGTTTTTGAGAAAAAGAAACTATAAGATATAAAAGTGTGCACCATCTTAAGGTCTTCGCTACTTTGGATAGCATATTTCAGCTCATTACAACTTACAAGTTCTTTTATGTACATGCATGACAAACTCATCAAGCTATTTCATTAGTTAATTTATACGGTAAAACCCGAGTATGCTGGATTACTTATACATTTAATTACACTCAACGGAAAGAAGAGCATAGAAGAAAAAGATATATTAAAAAAAAAAGGACATTCTCAAGAAACAAAGCATCAATATGATAATGAAGAACACACTGGTCATTAGGTCATGAAGAAACGTAACTACTTTTGATTAGTAAGATACCTCGGAAATGACAAAGGAGCAAAATTGGACCCAAACGACTGAGTAGTATGACATCTAGAACCGCTAGCACTAATACCATATCACCCTCAAAAAACGTCATAAGCAGGATGGAAGTGAGCAAATTGAGATATGATATGTATGCTAATTGTTAAGAAACATAAAAGTCGAAAAAGAAGCACAGGTTGCGTTGTATTGAATTAATGACGTTAGTTACAAAAAGAATTGGATCTCCTACTTATGCTCCTAAACATCTATATTCTATCATATGGAGGATCAATGTTGGTCACATTTGAGATAATGGGTTGTGGAAATACATTATTACAGTTGACCGGCGTAGACATGCAAGGCCCTTGGGTAGAATTGTTGTGGCTCGTCATCTTCCCTCTGAAGGGATCTTCGCTGCAACTAGTTCGACCAGATGAACCCTCGGATGATTCACCCTGCATTGCCATTGACGGATAAGAAAATATAAGAAATGCATTGCTACTTCAGATCTTTTCGAGATATAAACTGAATTATACCTTGGGATGAGAAGTTGATGCAGAGTCCTCGCCATATGAAGACCATGTGCCTCTCATTTTGGGATGTGAACGGGACAAACCGGGCGGTATATCAGGAGATGTGTGCAAGCTTGGCCTATGACCAAGCCAATTCTCGCTACTACTACTACTACTTAGCCTCATATATGATGTAGATGGAGAATTATGAGACATAAAGTAATACGACGAATGATGCTCCTCCATGCAATACGTGTGGGCCAACTCTCCGTTTCCCTTCATTAAAGGCCTAGGACCAGCTTGATTTTGTGGGGAGTTATTAGCAAATGACTGAGAAAAACGAGTAGATCTTTCATGTCCCAACTGGGGTGTCATTGTCCAGTCTTCAATAGTTATCCCTTGCTTAGCAGCAAGCTTAAGCAGCTGCTTCTCATCTAGTCCTAACCCCATAAGCAAGCTCCAAAGGTTTCGTTGTGTTTCTCTTTGATTGTGAATCACTTGATCCCTCATTGCCATTTCAAACTGTAGCTCGGTATTTGTCATCCCCTACATTTAGGCAATTAATTAAACATCGCTTAATTATCTTCCAAAATCATTTGTTTCTTCTAAACAAAGTGTGGTTTTTACAAAAACGAATATATGTTTACCAAAAGTCTATATTGACTGAGAATACGTAAGTAAGTTTTATTTGCATTGTTGCTAATGGCCTCCTCAATCATATCTTGTAACTGGCATCGACGTTTCTCATTAGCTTCAATTTCCTGTGACAGGCAAAACATTCAAATTTGTTTGTCAAATAATTCTCAAGTAACCTACCATGTCAAAGAGGATTAACGGAGACCTTTTGGTAAATGACACCAGTCTCGTCATTGTCACGGATATTGTCCAGAACAAGTTGTCGTCGTAACACTAAAGCCTGCACAACTGTTCCATCATTTTCAATGGCCTGTTTTGAGATCAAAAAAGTTGTTCAGCAATACAAATAAAATTAACGATAATTCAACCTTCTCTAAACAGATTAAACTCCTAACAATACCTGCTGCTTTGCAATACCATCATCAAGATGTTGTAGCTCCGTTCGATTTCTAAGATTTGTTTCCTCAAGTTCAAACATAGCTTTCTGTAAATTTATCCTCTCCTGAACATTTTCACTGGTTTCTTGACTCAATGTGTTTAAGCAGGATAACTCATCATCCACTGGTCTTTCAGTCGGTTTGGTGTTCAATTGTGATTCCTTTTCAGCTAATTGTGTCTTCAACTGACTAACCTCTGTCTGTGGATAAAAATTACATCAGTAAGCTGCAATACAGGTTAGTGCGCCTGTAAATAAATAATAGAGTAAATTACAAAGAATGTCCTTGTGGTTTGGATTAAATTTCAGGTTTTGTCCTTTAAGATGAAAAATTACACTTCATATCCTTTATATAGAAACATTTAACGCTCAATGTCCTTTACATGGATGGACGTTAAATTGCTCCATTAAATCTTATCATATGTGAAGCACATGAGGGTACAAATATCATTTAAATCCTAGAAATAAAAAACAAATTATTCCGACACTCCCCAAACCCATGTTTCTCTGCCTCTCTTTTCTCTTTCTTACACAAATACAAAGTTAAAATTACAACCGTAATAAGCATATTAGGTATTCTATTTCTAAACATGTATATGTGGTTTGAGGCATCTTGTTGTTAATTGTTCTATTTAAGTTGTTACAGTTTTGAAATGGGGAATGGGGTGGGGGGGGTGGTGGTTGGTGAAGATCTGATGTGAGAGGTGATAATCTTTGCAATTACTCTAAATAATAGCAAAAGTTACACAAATTCAAAAATTACGATGATCTAATAAAGACCTTACCTGAAGACTGTCAATCATACGCTGGTAATCTGATACATGTGTATCAACCGTGCCAATATTTTTCTGAAATAAAAACCAAAAATATCACTTAAATTCAGTTCTTTATAACCATATTTACATTATTTGTTACAGCTTTTACCTGGATGTGTGTTTTGATTTCCTTAGCGCGGTCTGCATATTTCAAGGTATTAACAGTGTGATGATACTGGTTATCTGCTGGGGAAATAGTCGCGATCATGACTGTTTGTGAATTGCCACTCAAGCCAACTTTAAGAATCCGTGTCAATTTGCTGAAATAGTTGTTAATAGGTTAACCAATGCAAAGGAATCACAGTAAGCTACTTCTTAGTAGTTACTATCCTACCTATTGCGATAAGGAACGTATGCTAGACCCTTTTTATGTTGTTTCCCCAAAGCATTAATGCAGTTTGCTAAAGCAAGAAGTGATCGGTTTATATTGGCACCATCTCTTAATTTCTGACCACCACTGTTTGTTTCAGAAGCTCGTTCGCTGCAGCATAATTTGAATATATTACAATGAAACATCTCAAATTTGATATAAAAGTATATACTGGCAAAAAATATACCTTCCAGCAAGATCCACAAGTGCAAGTTTACCACGGATAACTTGACTACGATATTTCCTTTTCTGCTTTCTAAGCACAGTAATTTCCAAAACTGCATGTGAGCTGTTTCAGAAACCAAAAGGTATATAAGAATTTACAGAAGAGTGAAACTTACAGTATCGCGATCACTTCTGATACGTTTTACATACCAAAATACCATAAGCGTGATTCATTATAGCTACAAGTGTACATATGACTCACCGTGATGATGTTTCATTAGCATCCGTGCTATCAGTTTTGCGCCTACTGTTCCCCACATTTAAAAGCTCAAGAATCTTATCGGCTGAGTTGACCTGAACCAAAAAGAATAAGACTATCAACACTCAATAGCTTCTGGTTTTACAAAACCTTAGTCTAAAAATTTGAGTGGCGGATATTTGAAATTTACTTCTCTTATTCAAGCTCGTAAAACTATTCTTAAAATATATAAGAAATATCAATTAACAATATAAAGTAAATTTTAACCTTGATACATCTCAGGCCAGCTACAATTATCCCCTGCTCTGGATCCTCTCTGAGCTCCAAATGGCCAGATGATTTTTCAAGCAGATCATAGATTACCTATTTTTAAAGAAATAAAGGGTCAAATATCGGGCTCTAATTATAGAAATAGATGAACTGCGGTTTTAGCAAGATATAAGTATGTTATTACCTCATTGTAGACTTCAAGGTAAGAACAAGTAACTTCAAATTCATCAGAGCTCTTGTCATTTTTTATAAAATCGAATATTGTATGTAGACTGAGAACCATTAGACCTGGGTCACCTTCTGTTCCTACCATTGTATATGTTTTTCCACTGTAACATAGACTTAAGTAAATTTAATCACCGAGAAGGTTAGAACGGAAAAGAAACCAAGTTTACCTCCAAAATCAAGGATCTATAAGTGAAATGTTACAACAAATACAGAAAAGAAAAACTAAACATAAATGGTCAAAAAAAATTGGACTGTTCCCATACTAACACGACTCCATCATTTTTCCTCCTTTCAGCCGAACTCAAATTTTTCCAAATGAATATGGTGCATACTAAACATAGGCTATATACAACCACCAGTAAAGTTTAGTTCTACGTCCCAAACCCATCCATCAAAAAAGATCAAATAACAATATATAGTTGTCTCATTTCTATATATTAACAATCACATTTCTCACCAAACTAATATATATTTTTCACCAAGTTTATATAAATTATCACCTAGCATAATATCAACTAAACTAAAATGTTGCAAAGTTGTCAATTCAAACCAAGAATGATGCTCTAGCAGGGAAACATGTTTCCATATAGAACTCTTTATTAACACTATTTACTGGCTTCCTCGGACGTCTTATGTCGATTAGTTGTGACATTATGACATCAAGGTTTTAAAATGGCTTAAGCATTTAAAACACGTATGTAAAGAAACCTGATAACTTGTATTTGATGAAACAACATGATCAATGTGTCGAGGGGAAACTGATAGTATTTTCTAATTACCTTCCAGTTGACCCATATGCAAATACGGTCGCATTTAGACCATGAACTACCCCGGAAATAGTAGAAGATATACTTCTGGTGTAGACATCCTGCATACAGTAGCGCCGAGAAATTATTAACCACTAAAATTTGAAACTGACGTCAAATATATTGAAGGATATAAATGAACCACATAATGGCCTATATATAGAGTGATATCCTGAAAGAAATATGGCCCATATGTGATATATGGCATGATATGAATATGGAAAACACTTCTCATGTTAATGAAAACTGAAAGTTATACCATATGAATGTTTTGGAGATTCGGTCTAGCTAACAAGACACGATAAATTAATATAATGAGATAAAACTTGCCCAAGTAAATCATACACTTTCAGATGTCACATGTGTAAAAGATTATGCAAACTATACCATTTAAAGGTATCTTTGCAACCAAAGTATGGGTCAAAAGTAAGCAGACATTTGGTATCCTCTAAGTATCTAACTATCTTCGCTGAGCAATATATGCACACACAAGGGTCCAATATTATCATTCATTTATATTTTTTTAAAGACAATAAACTATCATCGTCTGTAAAAGACAGTTTAAAATGATCACACTTGTGCAAATTGAGAAGTTGAACTCAACACTTGACTTTTCTCAGAAAGTCAGCCTCGTATCTCGTCAGTTTTACTTCGTAAGAAAAGGTCAATTGCTGAGTTAAGCTTCTCATTTCCCCATGTTTGACCATACACATTCTCTTTTCATTTTATACTATTTACCGAGAAAATACAAATCATGGACAGTGTGCCTGATTAAGTAGCATAACATGCATATTCAAAATGTGCAATCTAATTAATAGGATTCTATTCAAACTACACATACGCATGCCATTCATATTTTTAGCATGTGAATAAGCTATTACGTAATATCGTAAAGCAAAACAAGGCTCCCTAAGACTAAAGTTTTGGAACTTGATTATCACTTTCCACAACCATAGCACAGAAGCATAAACGTTAACAACCTATAAACTAAACATCACATACCGAATTTCTCGAGTCAGGAGAAAACGCATAATCAAAAGCATATCTTCTCTCTTTCGTTCTATTCTGTATCCGGTCTAAATAGTCCTTCGACAAGTCAGGATCCAAAACAACTACCTCCTATCAAATAAACAAAACCATTACAACATATTCAAAATTCAAATATTAACGCAATCACCAAATACAAACAATATCATAACAAAACACATTAACAAAAGAAACACCTTATTGTTATTTACTCGCACTATATCACGGCCACGTTCCTTCTCCGTTAACGGCCTACATTTCACAGCAACCTACAAACAAAAACTCACTATATCAGCTACAATTACATTTTACGAAACAAATCTAATATAAACAATTAAACAACTTACAGTAAGAGTTGTAGCTTTCTTCGTGCCCGGAGCTCGAATACTCGGCATATTTAATCAATACAATCATTCAACAAACACAAAACCCCCAAATTTTCCATAAACCTCAAAATTCAAAACTAAAACGCTAACAAACACAAATCCAAACCTTAATTACTCAAATTCAACTAAATCGTAACAGAAATTCTTCGTTACTGAGCTCAGATAACTACAAAATTACAAAAATCAAAAACGTAAACCCTAGAAACTTATTGTGAGATTATTAAGTAAACAAAACCGTTACACATTAATTAAGTAATTAAGTGTGTGTGTGTGTGTGTGTGTGTGAGAGAGAGAGAAAATGAGTAATTGAATTTATGTTTATGTTTATATTGAGGCGGGTAATAAATAAAATTGAAAGCGGAAGACGACGGAAGAAGGGATTGAATTAGCTGGTGTCAGGAGATGATCGTGACCGTTGGATTTTTATTATTTTCTTCTTTTACGTTTAAAACAAAAGGCCTTTTTTGGATTTTAATGGAAGGCTTTCTATTTTTGTGGAATACGTATATTGTGTTTTCTTTTTCTGATTTCTATTTTTTCTTTTTTCAGTTATTTGTATTTGTTGTTTTAAAATAATTTATAGAAACTATTGTAAGAGGGTCTATTAATCCATTTTATTAAATGATGAGTAGAAGTCACTATATAAAATATGGTGACTAATTGGCAATAATGTAATATTTGCGTAAATCGTGTATCGTATTGAACTTTTTCAAGATATAATATATAAAACATAATCGAATAAGTATATGAAAATATATTAAGCTTTATATTGAAATCTATAATGTATCTATATTCAACTTTATATGTATTTGAACATACGTGTCATTCATATAAGATGTCATATGAGTTGTCATAATATCGGTTTACGAAGATATAATTGGTCGGATATATCGGGTAATACAAAGAAGATGATGAAGCAAATCTTCATATAATACAAAAAATAATAGGATTTAAGATGTAACTCAAAAGAGGTTAATAATGTTTATAATAAGGGGGGAAATAGTAATTTTGTTAATTTTAGCATATGAACTGTTAAATTTAAGGGTTAATGCACCCGAGGGTCACTGTACTATTCGAGATAATCCAATTGGGTGATTGAACAAAAAAAAGTTGTAAAGTTTTCATTCTACTATTAAAAAGGTTTAAAACCACCACTTTCTATTTAAAAACGAATCAAGTTCATCATGTGGGTCCATTTCAACCGGCTAGTAGAAGGTTACATTCAATCTGTCCCAATTTATATTTTCCATGTCATTACTCTATTCCACATCACTATTTCCATGTCACACAAACACTTTATATAAATTAGGTTACTTTCTCTTTCTACCTACTTTTTCAATCCTCTTTTCATTCTTTTTTTTTCAAACAGCTGCTGCAAATCCAACAACTCAGACGGCAGATCACCGGATAAACCTTGCGAGTAAAAAGTGTAAAACATCTTGAAAACTAGCTGATGAAGTTTGACTCGATCATAAGCTCCGGCGAATATTCCGGTACCGCCGCTGACATTCAGGTAAGTATATTCTGTAGCGATGTAAGCACCTTGTACCGCAATCTGTCCGTAATCTCCTAAATGGAAACTGTAGATTGCTTCGTATCTGTCACCTTTTACCTCCGGCATGTTTTTGATCAGAATACAGATTCCGGCGGTGATTCCGACCGTGTTTGAAGATCTGCACTATATACTTTGTTGGTGAATGGAACAATTTTATGAAATCAGATTCCGGCGGTGAACAGCTTTTGATCAGAATACAGATTCCGGCACCTTGTACCGTAAATAATTTTATGAAATCTTGTAAAAAAATTGAAACTTTATTACTGGGTTATGAACAAATATAAAAATTCATATTTATTTTGTAAAATCTTGAAGAAAAAATAAAGCCATAAACCCATAAATGTTTTCTATGATCTTGGGAATGAACGTGTTGGGAAAAAGTTAGTCAATAGTCACGTGAATAACTTCCTTGTTTACAGGAAGACTTTGTTTAATTTTGAATTGTTCTAGTCTATCCTAAAGAATAGTCATTCCTATAGAATAGGAGTTAGTTTCCTTTTATTATTCCTTTCTTGTACGTGTATTTAAGCAACCAGTTGGTCATCAATAAAATACAAGCTTTTAGCTGCATAACTGTGTGTTTATCTCTACAATTGTGTGAGTGTGTGATACCATCAGAACGAAGGTTTACTTACTGGGT
This sequence comes from Senecio squalidus, assembly GCA_910822075.1. Classification (NCBI taxonomy): domain Eukaryota; kingdom Viridiplantae; phylum Streptophyta; class Magnoliopsida; order Asterales; family Asteraceae; genus Senecio; species Senecio squalidus. The sequence goes on along the minus strand of CAJVGC010000590.1, from coordinate 22,149,612 downwards.
CTAAAAGATTCAGATGGGTTAGTCTGACTTTTGACAGTAAAGGATCTCCGGCTGCCGAATATTTTAATGGTGACTGTCAACTTCCGGGGAAAAAAACAGAGTTAGTGGAGTTGTAGAATGAGAGTAGGTTAGGAGTTGCAGCAGTTGCCACGTAGATTGATTGTAGGGAAAAAAAACACATAGATTATTATAAAACATGTTAGTTGCCACGTAGACTTTTTAGCACGTCATCCGGTAACTTTAACTGGAAACCTGCTATAACCCATAAAGTGATGCTTTTAAAGTTTATTTGAAAGTGGAATGAAAACTTTACAACTTTTTTTTGTTCAATCACCCAATTGGATTATCTCGAATAGTACAGTGACCCTCGGGTGCATTAACCCTAAATTTAATGAATGAGAGACTAAAATCGTAAGTTAATAATGAAATCATAGATAAAAACCGCAAAAAAAAAAAATGAATTAGGGACAAATTTAGTAATTATTCAGATCATAAAGGTTATTTTGTAATTTAGTCTCAAAAAAAAATATGAAATGGACATCTCTTGAGCTGTCTTGTCGTAAAAAAAATCGCTACTAAAACACTTTCTCTCATGAATTGAAAGAGTTTTATTAATCTTTCAACGACAAGACATTTTTAACAATTTATAATAATAACTAGAGGGGACTCGTGCGTTGCACGAGTTCAGGGGTTTGTGTGTAATGATATTAGACGAAAATTAATAATTTATAGTTGATATTCAAATTGAAAACGAAATGTGTGATTAGTTAACGATGATTTTAACATACATTTGGAACAAATTGAAAACGAAATGTGTGATTAGTTAACGATGAATTTAAAATACATTTGGAATTTATAAGAAAATATATAAAAAAAAACTTAAGAGCTAAAATTCCACACATAAGCCCAACACCAACCCAACCACATAAACCCAACACCAACTCAAACCCAACACCAACCCAAATTTAATAATAATAATAATAATAATAATAATAATATTCATTATAATAATGATAAATGCATTATTTCATATGCAAAGATAGAAATTAAAATGTCAAATACAAAGGTTCCATTATTTGATTCAAGATGTATAACATGTGAATGTGAATTTTTCCTTTTATATCTATAACACTACAAAGTTATTCAATTATTAAAAGGTTTTGTTTTTTGGTTAATAATCTGTCACAAAAATCTTGAATCATAATTGAAAAAATTATTTGTTTCGTTAACCAAACTAAGTTTTTGTTTTTAAAATCACTTTCGTTAATCTAAAATCGGTAAGGTTCATTCGTTTTTCAATTCGTTTTTTTCTGTTTCATATACTTTGAACACCCCTCTCCGACGTCAAAGAAGTCGAATAAGTGTTCGAAGTTGTGGTTTTGGTTCTTTTGGAATAACGATGATCATCAATGATATTTTCTTTTACTTTTTATTCTTTTATATTTTTCAAGCCCTCTGGAGAAAAAAATGCCTTATTGTTATTTGCAACCAAAGTTTTTAGTACATAAGACAATATTCGAACAACATTACGCTTGTTAAGCCATCGAGCCTTCCAATTATTGTAAATGTCGTTGTTCAACGGGACTTCCTAACTCATCTCGTGAAACTTTGTGATGAGATGGCAGTGGTGGTGGTGGTTACGACACATCTTACGGTTCATTGAGAATTGAAACTAATTAGTGATCTTCTCCCAAAATCTATATCGGCGTTGGGAAGTTCCAACACTTAAATTAGTGGAGAGTTAAACCTACTCTTTTGGCCAAAGTCGCATCTTCTTCGAATAAACAACTTCTCGGTAGAGTGGGTTCTTGCGAATCCGACGACAACCTCTAATCTCGGGCAAGTTTTTTCTTCTTCTTTTTTATATTTTTTGTTTTGTTTTTTTGGGTTGTGTTGCGGAATTAGATTATTACATCGTTTTTGAGTTGGATAAGCATTTAGGTAATTGACCATTGGTTAAGTAAGTATCGAACCTTGGTGTGACAACCGCGATTTTTCCATTTTTAATTCGGTTGTCATTATCGTTATTTATTACGCGTTATTGATTATTGATGTTATTGCATGTTGATACCACGTTTATTTAGTTTTGTCGGGTTTTATTTATTGCTTTGTCCTTCGTGACGGGAGCGTTTTAGATACCTAAGTGTCTTGTAGATAGTATGCTCTTATATAAGTTAGGGTGTTTATGCCTACGATTATTTAAATAAAATTAACGTTAAAAAAATATTGCAAAGTTAGTCCTTTAACGAGAACCAACGTTAAATATATTACAAAGTTAGTCCTTTAACGAGGTTAACGTTAAGTTTATTACAAATTCAGTCCTTTTAAAGGAAAGTTAACGGAACGTTAACCGGTTGGCTGGCCAGCCGGCGGCTTGACCATGCCAACCGGCGGTTGGCTTTGGTCAGAAAAGGACTGCGTCGCAGTCTCCGAGCTTCGGCCACAAAAAGTCAAAAACGCCTTTTTCTAATGTTTTGAGATCCACACCTTGCATACCCGTGATTCTAAGCTGAATTTTTCCTAATATGGCTCATTTCGTCAAAATCTAGATCCATATAACAATTTCATTCATCTTTCCTCCCATATTTCACACTTTACACTTTTCCTTTCCATTTTCTTTTCATTTCACCCTCATTTCCTATTTCATTTTCTCTCTCAATTTCCAGAATCTATGAGAGATAAAACATGCATTTGAGTGGGTTTTTATGTGAGAAAGAGTATTTCATCATCTTATATCATCATTTTCTTTGATTTTCTCCATTTGGTAAGCTTCCATCTTCAACATCTAATCTACTTTTTCCTACGTTTATGTTAGAAACTTCTAACATATGTTTCTTTGTGTGGCTTGCAAGGATTTATCCTTCCACCTCCATTTCTTCATTTTACGGGTTTCTCGTCTACCATCGTGAATATTTCATATCTTGAGTTTTGGTAAGTGAAACATTTCGCAATTTATGTATTTACTCTTACTTTTCCTTTTCTAAAGCGCAAATATTAATGGTGTGTGTTTTTGTGTGTTGGAGTCGGATTTCTCACCACAACCACGTTGGAGCTCATTTTTCGGGTTTACTACCGTGACCGTATTTCGACGATTTTTTGTTGATTTTGCGGAGGTCTTCGGTACTCTCTAATTAATCCCTAATTCTCTTTACGTTTCTTAATTAGAACTAAAATTGGTTAAATAATATGTCAAATGGATTAACATGGATGAAAACGTAAATATATGACATATTACACATAATAATCACCATATTAGTTAATAATAACATTTGATGATGGAAATATGGAAATAGACCTATAAAAAAAGAAGATATAATTACAAAATAAGTGTATGAAACGGTGAATAATACGTAAAAGATGTGATAATAGTAAAAGTTATACCGTTATTAGGATTATTAGACAATATTGGACTATTTGGACTTCTTGGACGATTTTTTAACTAAATAAGTATAATACCACGTTTCGACACTAAATAGTATTATAAGTATTATTAAGAAAAAGTTCACATATTTAATATGTATAAACTTATATATAAAATTTAATGTAATATAACTTATAATTATGTAAAACTTACATATAATGAATATTTACGTAATAAGGCTTATTAATATATAAAAGTTACATATTTAGTAAATATAGAACTTATATACATATTTATATAATATAACATTTTGGACATATAAATATTAAGACTTAATATAAAAAGTTAACGATAATTAAAACGAATAAAAATTGGTTTTTGGCACACTGCTCCACAATACATGTTGACTGCGACGCAGCGGGTTGTGGAACAAAGCTTAGTGCGCCGCAGTGATGATTCACTGCGTGCAGTACGTATTTTGCCTGATTTTTCCACCTAAATCCTATATATTTGAACAAACGTAAGTATATACACATATATCATTATACGTAGAATAATATATATATTGACAAATAAACGTTTTGGACTCAAGACCTAATCGCAATCATGAACCTAATAGTTATCATTATTATATTCGCTAAACGTATATATTTTCAACAAATATACTTTTCCTCAAAAATGCGATCGTAATCTCAAATTCTAATAATAAATTATAACTTTTCGTTAAACTCTTATAAAATTGTTTTCAAACTATTTTTACTCAAAATATTTAAATTCTTCAAATGTCGAATGCTAACTTTTTAGTTGACTTTTACTCGTTATCGTGATCGTTGACTTTGACTAAAGTCAACCCTCTTTAAACGTTGAACTCGATGGACGTTCACGACACTTTGTTTGTCAACATTCAATCTTCAAACGATATTTCTGTTAGTCATTTTCGGCTCGAAATATCATTCCCTTCTAATCGTCGTTATTGACACAACTTATCGATATTTTCTAGTAGTCATTATCGACTCAAAATATCGTTATCTTCCATTCGTCATTATTGACTCAAATTATCGATATCTTATAGTAGTCATTATTGACTCGAAATATCGTTATCTCCTACTCGTCACTTTGACTCGAAATATTAATCTTTCGGACACTTTTGAATATACTATATAATTTAACGTTAATTGGAAGGCTAATCCGGACTAGAATTGATCTTAGAGGTACATAGATTTACTTGATGTTTTTGATCTAGGGCACTTAGGCGGCGGAGTGTTTTCTGCTGATTGTCACCCCGACACCTGCTTTATTGATTGTTGTGAGTATTCACATCCCCACTTTCGTTTTACTTTTGGGGCTGGAAAGCGTGATACATCTATATATATTATTATTTTGTCTTGTATACTTTGTGATTTAGGACTTGCCTTTAGATAGTTGTCACTTTCTTGTATGGTCTCTGGCTTGCAAGACTCGGTTTACACATTTGTTAGCTTTATGAGCCATCGGTACATATATATAGATCTATATGGGTTTGACCAACCCTCATCGTTGATATGGGATTATGACGGTGTGTTGTCCCAATGAGTCGATGTTATGACCGTTAGTTATTCGTGATATACTTGGTTTGACACGCCAAGGTGGGGGTTAATCGGTTTACTTGTCAGGTTCAGATGTATTGATATCTAAGGCAATGTTCTCACACTTATGTTATAAATCAAGACACTTACTTATAAACTCTTGTTACTTATGATTTAAAGTTGTTCTTATTACAAAATTGCATGCATGGTTGTGTCTTAAACTATGCGAATTATTCACCAACTTTATGTTGACATCGTATTTTAACGCTTTTCAGGAGATTGAGATTTGCATCGATCTTGGAGTTACACTTCTATGCCTTTGAGTTTTGTGTAGACTTTTGAAGAGACTCAGCTAGACGTAGTTTAGTTTCTATCTAAGCCACAAACTGATTTATTATGTTGTTTTATTCGGTATTGTGTAACTCTTAAACTTTGTTATTGTAAACTTAATGTTGTAGTTTTATTCGATGTAATCTTGGTATTCTGATACCTAAAAATACTGTACACCTTGGGTTTTCGGCTGAGCGATGTGTGACACTTGGTATATGAAAGTCGTCGGTGAAAGCATTGGAGGACTATTTTCATAATTGGCCGGTAAGTGAATAAATTACAATAAGAATCATTTAACGAAAGGGGTTGTGTGTTTTGATACGAGATAACGTATGTGTTGTTGTGGTTAAGTATTGTTTGGAACTATTAGTGAGTGATGAAAAATGATTGATGACTTGTATAGAGAGAATAATTGTTAAATAATGATATAAAAATAAAGGTGGTTAGGGTATTTACTAAAATGATTGTAGTTTAAAAAGGATATGAATATAAATATAGTTTTTAGTCATATTATATGTTTGACAACCGATATATCATACAAAACCAATGTGGAAGGCGGTAAGAAGATAAATGTGGCGTGGTGAGCTCGACAACAAATTTCTAATGGGGAGAAATGGTATTCTCAACCTTGGTTTAAAAAGACGATATGGGGCTCCGAGGTGATAAATGTCAAAATTCAAAGGTTGGGCGGTAGGCGTTAGGCGCAAACCTCGCGTATATGAGAATTTTGGTTTCTCAAAAAACATGTTATGAGTTATATCAACTCTATATATTATTTTTACCAAGCACATACTTTTAGCATACATAAAACTCACTCTACATAATAAAAATACATAAATACTTCACGATTTCACTTATATACAAAAGGTTTTCTCAAAACGTGCTTAAAAGAGACTCGTTAATAAAAAATTTCATACTGAAAATAAGTCTATATAACACTTAAAACAAGAGACACTTAATTACTTTAATGCACATCTCACGCTTAGGCGTCATTTAAACGCCAAATATCATCATCACAACTTAAGACACCACCCAAGTAGCAAAAGACGATAGGGGCATCGTCCATACGCTAGGTATACTTACGCATTGCCTTTTAAACCAAGTTCTCAACAAGGATTTAGTACAAGCTTTGCACTTTGACAAGATGTAGACAACAACCCCTTACTAATAATCTTACCATTCAAACTAGGGGTGAGTAAAAGTATCATGGTACCGATACCAACCCGTATCGTACTGTTTGTATTCGGTACGGTATTCGGTATCAAACTTTTAAGAAGAATAAACCAGTACCAACCGGTATGGTACGAGACGAGGAAATTAGTGAACAAATATACTATGATACAAGTACCGTACCGATTTTTACGATACGATATTCAATACCAAGATTTATTATAAAAACAAACCGATACTAACCGATTCAATACTAGACTGATATCACGCTCACCCCTAATCCAAACAGTTTTATATAATAAAACAAAACCATGAATTTCTAACATATCATTTCAACTTATCACAATCTACTCTATCATTTCGATTTTATTATGCGGTTATAGGTCCACTAATAGGCCCTCTAATTTTGTCCTACATCCACCAAACCCTTTCACCTCCATGATTGCCTTCCTTCTCGACTTCTCCTTCTTATTCTAAAAGCCAACAAAAATAAAAAAGAATCCAGGACACAAATTAACAAAAAACAAAACAAAAGCCCTATCTAAGCAATTTCACAAAAATATTCTCAATCATAATTAAATCCTTTCATTTCTATAATTTCCCCAAATTTACACGCAAATCCCCTTTCTCACATCTGGTAAGAAATTAAGCTTTCTTGATTCCATATTATCTTATGTTCATATATTTTTTCACTTTTTTATGAATTTGTTTATAATTTTTAGTATTATTTATTTATTTATATATGTTTCGATCTGATTTTGTTTGGATGCAATTAGTGATGAATCTGTGAAGAATTTGACAATTCATTATAGATCAGAAGGTTTTACTTGATCATTAGATGAATTGATTGCATTTCGATTTCAGTGTGTGCTTTTCAGTGATTAAAATGCTAAAATGAAATATGTTGTTAAATGTCCGGTGAATTTGTTAGATAGATAATACCTCATCCGTCGTAAAAATAGATCGTTTGTTAGTTAGGAGATTGCAATCTAGCAGACCGAAATTTGATATTTGTTTAGTTTTTTGTTCCTTCGTACTGAAAGTTGATTCTATATGTTTATGTAATTTTCTGAATGGAAAATAATCGGTGCTGATTTTGTAGTTGGTAGATAGTTTCACAGAAACAGTCAGGTTTGGTTTTCTTCGGAAAAGATTTAGTGAGGTGTTTTGAGTTATTAAATTTGTTTGTATTATTGCGAAATTTAGTGTTAGCTACATACTGATGCTTTTTTTCTAACTCACTATTTCATTAATATATAGAAGAGATTTATTTTGATAATATCAATAAAATTGGATATATTTCAGTTATAACATAAAGTGTATTCTAGACCGACTAAAAAGTTTTCAATTGTAGCATTTTAGTGGTAATTTAGTAACAAGACAATATCGATTTTGTATTTGAAAGACACTAGTTCAACATTATAAATTAGAGTGTAACTTATTTTTTGAATGGGCATGGACATTATGTGGGGTAGTTATGTTAAGGAAAGTCAAAAACAGAATACATGACTAGACTGCAAGTTCCTTTCGTTCTTTGTTGTTTCTTGCCTACATTTTTCTCTCATCATTTTGTTGTTTATAACATAGTAGATATGGTTGCGGAAACAAGGATCTTAAGGTGGTGTTTTTTGTGATATAGCATTCTATTTGTATTTGTATGCAATAACATGAGCATGGCCTACATGGTTTATCGAACAGTGTAAACTAGATGAGATGATTTGCGTTTATACTTGGGTGGGTCTTAGACTCTTAGTGTATCACCATTACTGTAATTCTCAACGTTTGTTTATATAAAATATGACGATGCTAATATCAATTTATCATGTTGCAATTGTGGGTAATATTCAATTTATAGCAAGTCCCTTGTCGGTTTTGTACACTGCTCATCATTTTGTTAGAAATTGACACTAACAAGAGTAAAAATTGCATTTTTTTTACCTTTCTTGGAAAGGAGGAAAATTTAAGGTTTTTATTATTGTGTTATCTTTTTTTCAAAGTATCTTAATGCTATAAACTTTGGCAAACAGCAGGTCACATCAGTCAAAACTATAGCACATAAATTCCTCCAACAATTATCAAGACCATCAGGTAATTACGTTTTTTTTAAGTGATATACCATATGTGGCTGGTCATAAGTTTATGTATGTGTATCAGTGGAGAATGAGGCATTTTAAGTCGTTAGCTTTGAATTTTTGGATCCATTTGCTGTTTTCCCTGCATCTAATTTGATCTCAGTATCTTGTTGTAAAGGGCCTGTTTATATGTGTGGAGAGTTATCTTAACAATGATATTGTTAAAAATCAACTCATTTGAATATGGGTCAGTGATATGTCTGCACATATCACAGCTGGTCAATTAGAATTTAGATTTGGAAGAGATAGGTCGGTTTTGAGAATTAACTAACAACTAAGGCATTCTTGCACATATAAAGTTAAACAGATTACTTGAAAGTTGAAACGACCAAGGGCCTGAAGCCCCGAAAGCTATCTATGGAAGTACCATGAAATGAACGATAACTCTTTGGTTTTGTGACCATGTCGTGCATGAATCACCAAGGTCTTCCTAAACAATTGTGTTTGTTAAATCATATAAAAGATAGTTAAGTAAACTCTCAAAATAATTATTGGCATTCAAATTCTTTGTCTTAATATCGAAACTGCTTGTATCGTGCATGAGCCTGGAAATGTCAACTTGATATATTAGGGGAAGCATTAAGTACAGGAAAGTAGTTGAATGTATAACCAAAAAGGACTAATAAAACTCAAGTAATGTTTCAATTGAACAGGGAATTCACAAATAGATAAATTTATAGGAAGCACGAACACAAGAAACTAGTTATATGGCCTAACCAAAATAATTCAGTTAAATCTCAAGTAATCATGCTATTACTCGGTACTTACGTAATTTAAAGCTATCACTGATTACGAATAATGAACATGGTAGATTAGAACAGTACACCGAATGTCTTGTCATCTCACAAAAGCAACCTTCATCTATTGAAAGTTGAGAACATGTGTAAAATGAACCCCAAAACCCTTGGTTTGTCGTCCTCTACCTTTTTTTTATGTAACATCTCTCGAAAATATCAAGATGTTTGTGAAATAGCCAACATGTAGATTTATGTTTTCTTTCCATTATTTTGGCATAAGCTTATGTCCGAAGTCCTATCCACATAGTTTTCCTTATGAACATAAGCCTAGGTCTAATCTTACTCCTTGTGTTTCAGTGGTCGTAAATTCTTATGTTTTCTATCTTGGAGATGACATAGCGTAAGACAACCTCTTAGGTATAAGCCGTCATATTTAAAGCAATCTTTTGTCTTCTTCCGTTTTTTTTCAAGGTCTTGGGGTATTTTAGCTGCAGAATACTGGAGGTGTTCTATGGAATTTTTTTTATGGAAAACACGTTTTTTTTAGAAATGGTGTTTCAATAGGTATTTTTGGAGAAGAAATCATGGAAAATGGAAAGCTTGGAATCCTCTATAACTTCAAATTGGAAAACATTCAAAAATTGTTTTCTAGTCTTTTACTTTATAACATTGGTTTGTGTTTTCTAATGTTTTTGAAAGAAAACATGCCGTCATCGGATGCCTGTACACCCCACTCCTGTCCCCACACGTTTTCAGGTTTCCAATAGTTTCCCGGAGATGGTAAACATGGGGTCAACAACAGAGAAAACTAATGCAACTAAACACACCCAATGATTGCAATGAGAATATAACGTTCTCAACTTTCTTCAAAATTATGAAATCGAAAGCTAAAACCTTCCCACAGTATGAAGCAATCTCATCTCGGGAATTGTAGTCACGTTATGAATATGAAGCTAGGCTATTTAGATTACTAGGAATAACATTTGAATCAATCTCCAAAGTCCAAATGTATGCCCTTTTTATTTATTTGTGCAGATTGATGATGACTTTTTATGATGGCTATAGATCATATGAGGAACCTTCAACATGTTCTATGACATGCATTTTAGTAATATCCACTTAAGATTGTGGGTGGACTTTGGTTAGATGTTACGATTTAGGAGTTTAAGAAGAGAATATAATACTCACACCCCAATCATTCGGTGTTTTTTACATACCAAACCCGGTTTCCTACATTTCCATATAATCTGAACAAATAGTTCTCTTCTGATGTACAAACATCCGTTTGACAATATATTGAACACACACATGATCAAGTATTTCGAGTTTCGACTATTAATTAGGATAAATTCATAATGGAAATAGCGGGTCTTACTTTCTTTAAACTAAAAATACTAGGAGTTCTGTGTGTATGAATATGGTTCAGGCTTTTATTAACTAGGATATATTCATAATGACCTTTTTGTGCATCCAAATCATGGCTAGTATATGAATATGGTTCCGGCCTTCATTAATTTTTGGTTACTAGAATGAGTATATAACTTATTGGTTGATACATGTTTCGTACCTTCATATCCTTGTAGTTTCTAACATTTGTGATGCTCTTCTTGTTAATGGCTTCTCTATATGCTCATAAATATATATGATATTAAGAAGTATACAGCTTGTGTTAAAGCTTTAAATTTGATAGAATGTTATCCATAAAAGGTTTTTAAATCTATCTGAATATGCTACATGTGAGTATTACTGGAGATTTTTACTTGCTTTCAGATGGCAACGGGAACCAAAATGATCATGTTGGCTGCTCTCTGTTTTGCCTTTCTTGGATATAAATCATGTCTGAAACTGTGATCATACTCATTAAACCAGGGCTTGTGATCGATACATATTAGTTGTTCAAGATAATAATACTATTTAATGCAAAGAGATTAGAAACCGTTCCTAGCCTGCTTTTATTATAGGCTTATAGCACCTGTTTATATTACTAGTTTCATTAGGGTGAATATTGCAATACACACTTCATTATACTAGACTATATTTGTTGAAAGCAACAATTAATTGTTAAAATAGACAAGTAATAGCTGAAGTAAAATTGTATAGTTTGGACGCTTTTGTAATCGGGAATTTTTCTTGTTAGTAGACCTTTATCTGTTACCAAGTGGAGCTATTATTTTACACTACTTTCTCGAATTAAATACAACTTTTCAATATGAAAAACGTATACATACTTATTTTGAGGAGTTAAATTATGTTCTGTTGTTGTAGGTACTTGTTATATTAAAAGCAAAGCAAAGAAAGAAGTCGTAATCGTTCAAATTATGGAGCTGAGTTCCATCAAAGATGCATTTGATCGTGTTACAAAGAAGCAGAAGGTGTCATCCTCTAAATCCCAAGAGGCCATAGAACAGATCAACCAAGAAATTGAGCAGGCGTTAGCAGGACTACAATCAACCACAAACAGTGATCACAACCTGGTCCTACGTGAACTAAAAGCAAAGTTGAAGGAGATGGCTCCACTTGGTCAGCTAGAAGGTACCCAGAAGGATTTAAATCTTGCGTTTAGCAAGTACACTAAGCTTCTCGAGAAACAATTTAATCCGGATATATCGAAGTCTTATAGGAACATTGACTATGACCTCCACACAGTCAACCAGATTATCGCCAGTCATTTGTACCGTGAAGGCCTGTTTGATATCGGTGATTGCTTTTTAAATGAATCCCATGAAGAAGCCGTTTTCGAGAGAAAAACTAATTTTCTTGAGATGTATCAAATACTGGAGTCCATGAAATCTAGAGACTTGGGTCCTGCTTTGAAATGGGCTACCACTAACCATGAGAAGCTCCAAGAAAACGGATCAGACATCCAACTCAAGCTCCATCGTCTTCAATTCATGGAGATTCTTCAACAAGGACGAAGAGATGAAGCACTTAAGTATGCAAGAACCTATTTCTCCCATTTCGCCGACCAACATTTACCTGAAATCCAAAAGCTAATGGGATGTCTTTTATGGTCCGGAAGGCTCGAGTCATCACCTTACCCTGAGCTTCTCTCACCTATCCATTGGGCCAAGCTGGCCCACGAACTGGCCCAACAATTCTGCAATCTCTTGGGCGAGTCATACCAAAGCCCATTAAGCGTAACAATCGCAGCAGGAGGTCAAGGGTTACCAACCCTTTTGAAATTAATGAATGTGATGACAGGAAAGAAGCAAGAATGGCAGTCAATGAAGCAGTTACCTGTTCCTGTCGATTTGGATCGAGAGTTTCAGTTTCACTCCATATTCGTATGTCCAGTGAGCCGTGATCAGGCTAGCGAAGAAAACCCTCCACTGCTGTTGTCATGTGGGCACGTACTTTGCAGACAGTCCATAACCAAGCTATCAAAAAACAACGTCACACGACCTTTCAAATGTCCATACTGCCCTACAGAGGTAGAAGTGGGTCAATGCAGGCAGTTATACTTTTAATCTGCATAGTCGATTGTATGTCTCGTATATTAAGCTACTATCCCTCTCGCTCTTTTCCTTTGCTTCCATAAATCATGTTTGTGTAATGTTATGCATTTAGGGGAACGGTCGGTTGAACTTAAGATGGTGGTGTAGCCTACTTTTTATATAATTTGCATGTAAATAGAAATTCTTTTCACTTGTTTACAAGGACAGTGCAATTTAATCTGCTTTTCAAACAATAACTAATAAAACTATCTCTAGTTCATTGTGTAACGATGACTTATAAGCGCCTGTCTCAACGAAATGCTTTGACAATTTTGGCATATATCATCAAGAACTGGTCAAAACTATCACTAAGGTACCCAAGAGGTAAGATAGGTCTTAAGTTCGAATCTCGAGATCGGAAACGGTTCGTTCATGCCACGTATATCTGAGTCAAATACTCTACCTTCCGAGAATCAGTGTGTTTAAAACGTTGGGATTTGGGTTAAACCACTTGCCAATATATCTATGTTTGTTGTAGATTGATTTATAAGAAAAGAGAAAAGTGTGTTGACCCATAATGAGATGCTTAAAATAAATAAAATTAAAGTAGAAGCAAATGATACACTATAACATTTTGGTGAAAGATTTATTGAATAAAGTTACCGGGAATTGAGGAAGCAAATCCATCACTCCAATAACTATCTTTTTCACTTTTTAACCTTCTTAGGCTGTTCATTACCATTTCCCAAGTTTTTTTTTTTACCATTTTCCCATACCTTCCTTAAAGTTTATCTCAAAAAGTTTTCTGTCCTTCAACTATACTTTTCACTTTATTTCTATCTATTTAAGTTTCACTTTTGGTAAAAGTGAGAAATATGTATTAAATGAATACTTACTCAAAAGTCAAAACTATTGGGTGTACAAAATATTTGAAATCGAAAAACCAATATGTATCTCTTTTATCGTAATACAAAGGACATACTTAATTGCGCCAATAACAAATATTAAGGGTATGTTTGTTTTTATTTTGTATTAAGATCTGTTTGGCTAACGTATTTGTGTAAATATATATATATATATATATATGTCTGTTTATAATAAGAGTTGTATAAAAAATTGTTGTTTCTTTTTTCTTGTATCTTATTATTGTAAATGATTGTTTTACCCCTATATTTAAAATCGGTTATAAGTTTTCGCATATATTCATAATTGGTTTGATATATATTCCAAAAAATAAGAACTTATAGAGCAACAAACAATTGACTTAAGTTATTGCTAGATTACATATCTTCTTCTCCATTAATTTCCAAATTCATGACAATCAGTAATTCCTTTTTATTTAACTAGATTATTGTCCCGCGATAGTACGGAAAAAAAATTAAATCATAAGTTTTACTTTTATGTAGATTTTAATTTATTATGAAAAAATAGTGTTTTACGTAGAATATCTTTAATATATAATAAAAGAGGGGCCTTAAATGCCACATGGCGAAGTAAGGCCCGTTGGATGGATTAACTTCTTTGATGTCAGCCATTAGATCAAATTGATGATGTCATCAAATAATATTTTCATTTTACACCCTTTTAAAATACATAAGTACATTTTCTCTTTCATTCAATCTCTACAAAAATAAAAAACATAATTATAATTATTTATAAAATCTTTCAATCTGGACTATAATTTACCTTATTATTATTCTAAAACCTCTTAATACAAAATATCAAAACATGTGTATAAAGATAAAAATATATATGTTATTATACCTATAAACAATATGTATACAAACGTAAAAGTATATATATGTATTATACGTACAACATAATTTTCTCATAATAAATTAAAATCTAAATAAACATAAAATCTATATTTCAATTTTTATTTTTTTCCCCGCTATCGCGGGACAATAATCTAGTATATATATATATATTTATATATACACGTTTACGTTTATACACATGTTGTTTATAGTTATAATAACATATACATCTTTATTTTTATACACATGGTTTGATATTTTGTGTTAGGAGATTTTAGAATAATAATAAGGTAAATTTTAGTCCAAATTAATTGATTCTATAAATAAATTATAATTATGTTTTTTATTTGAGTAGAGATTGAATAAAATAGAGAATGTAATTATGTATTGTAAGAGGATGTAAAATAAAAACATCATCAATCTGATCTAACGGCTGACATCAAAGAGGTTAATCCATCCAACGGATCTTACTTCGCCATGTGACATTTAAGGCCACTCTTTTATTATATATTAAAGATTTAAAAATACCCAAACACAAACAAACTTGTAATTTTCTTTCTTCACGAAAATTGAAGAAAAACTGGAAATTATCGATTCTTATATTAATCAAAACCCATCCCAAAATTAAAACAAATTTGAGGACCGAAAAATTGGGGAGTAACAATTAGAAGATCCACTACCGTTCTTTTATTAAAGTAGACAATCTCAGTAGGTTAAAAACGGAACGAGTAGGAAACACCATCAATCTTCCACAACAAAAAAAGAAGTGTTGTTGCATAAATTGTTAACGTGATTTGATCATATTATAGTTTTCATTTATATCTTTTCGAAAGTCCAACTATAGTCTATGTGAGAAACCTTCGATGACAGAGACGGAATTATATGCAAAACCGTCTATATTATCATGGACGATGTCGACACAAAAAACTTCTCACATAGATTGTGCTTGCATTTTCGAAATTATG
Organism: Senecio squalidus; assembly: GCA_910822075.1. NCBI lineage: Eukaryota > Viridiplantae > Streptophyta > Magnoliopsida > Asterales > Asteraceae > Senecio > Senecio squalidus. Next base: position 22,134,161 of record CAJVGC010000590.1, on the reverse strand, counting down.
TGCACGACAACTGCAATATGGACAAATTTATGCAATTTACTCAAAGTAGAATTAGAAACTCGATCATTAATTGAGTTTTATACTTTGACCCTAAATTCAATTCTGATTTATTGAGAAGCCTTAACAAAATAAACATGCTTAGTCATTTCAATTTGATCCTACCATCATAGAGTTCGAAATGTCAAAAGGACGACGTTATCACGACTCGACATCTACACTAATTTTCTTTTAACCTTATACTGTTGCATTTCATCTTCAATGTATAAATGTATGTCTATTATAAATAATATATACAAATATAACAATTCAAATGAAACGAAATGAAATAATTTGTTTCTTATATGTAACTAATCATAAAAAATACCTTAAATAATTTAAAGTACAATTATTGGATTTTAATAGATTTTATATTTGAAAACAGTGTTTCCCCACCACTTAAGAGAATAATCCAAAGAAACTTTGGTATTAAAATCTAAAAACCACCGTTTACCTGGGTCACCCCATCATTGTTTGTTTCTGTGTATTTATATTGTTTTACACTATTTTATATTTTATTATACATCATTTATTTATTATTATTTTTTTTTTGTAATAATTGAAGTAGACACCTTGGTTTTCTATAAAATCAATTTACACCATCTGAATTATATAATGCTAATAAATTATCTTTTATAACATTTAATCGCATTATATAAAGTTTAACGTAAAATATGTTGACATCTTTTTCACGATATTTTTATAACTTTTACAGAAAAGCTTAATAAGTTAATTACATGATAGCTTAATATATGACTAACATGAATGGAAAAGTGGTCTTCAATATATTTTTTAAAAATATGGATCTAGATTTAGTGAGATATTTGTGTAAGTCAAAGATTAGCCCAAGGATTTCATTAAAATTTGACTTATATATTAATTCTCCAATCTTATATAATTGTCCAAATTGGAGTTTTATATTCAACATTATCCTAGTTTACTAAATGGAACAAACCCTTCCACATCACAAGATTTATACGAATACAAGACATATAAGAATCAAATAGAAAGCTAAATATCAATTCACACCACTTTTGATATAAATGGCCACACAAAAAATTTAGTTCCAAAGAAACTTATAATACACGAAACATATTTTCCGTGTAAAACTTAATATATATCCAATGTTAATACATATTCATTTATACCAAGTACACTGCTTATAACATAACTTTTTAACAACATGATTCAAAATGAAACATAAATCATTCAACAAAACATTTATGATGGTATGTCACAATCAATTCTAACTTTTTAGTTAAATTCTAAATCTCATTATCCCAAACATATTCAAAGTATTTAATATTTATTATTAATAATCAAACAATAACATTTCACATGTTGCATAATTAAATCATCTTGGACTCTATTTTTGGAATTTATGAACAACCCACAAAAAAAAGAAAAAGGTGACTGTCCATTTTCTAGATTAGATTCATGTAACAACATTCTATGTAATGATCATTATACCCAATACATGACAATTGAAAAGACTATTTTGTAACAAATAAAAACAAAATAAAAAACTAATTTTCATAACACAAAAGATACCCTTCATCATTATTTACACTTTTAGTCATTTTTTAAACTTATTTTTTGAAATTTTTTATGTTTTTTTAATAAAAACAAAATGACAAAAAGACATAGAGCCCCCTAACTTTTTTCAATCAATCTCATTATCTCTTGTTTTCTTTCTAATGAATAAAAGGGTCAAGCCGTAAGTACTCTTTGTCGCTATTATAATCAATCTGGTCCCACATTTTTAAATTACATAATGTTTTTTTTGACAATTTCTATTCTTTAAGGAGATAAAGTGTAATAATGTAAACAATAAGGACATAAAATGTAAAATTCTAAAACTAGAATCTGGCATCTTCAAAGCCGTGTAAGTCGCTAACTCTGTTTAGCGACTTTCTCATTGTAGCCACTTTAGCTAGCTTCTCGGCGACTCGCCAAGCCGAGGTCGGCGTTAACGGCTCACCTTTTTCATCAAAGTAACTTTGAGAGCGATTTTGAGTTTGAGTTTGAGCATGAGCTTGACGACGTCGTTGTAACTCATTTAGCTCGGCTTCAAGACTAACAACAAACTCGCTCGAACTAGAGCTAGTTTGATGTAGTAAAGCCCGAGCTGAAATGAGCATATGGTACGCGCCGATCAAGTCGTTGCGGGAGGTTAATCGACGCGACTCGGCTAACGCTCGAGTCGTGACGAAAAGGTTTTTTAACCGTTGGATCTTGATAGATGATGATCTGACGGTGTTTGGACGAGGTACGACTAATGCATGCTGTTTACAATAAATAACCTCCTGAGTTACTGATTCCCTGTAACTGCAGCGCACGGATAGTACTTGGTGGGCCCCAATAGCCGACGAAGGCACTTTTAATTCAATCAGTAATTCTCTCTCTTCATTCATACATAATTCTTCAATCCGGATCATACCCGACCCGAGCGAGACCGCTCGAGGCGAATATGAGTACACAGCGGCTACCTCCGCCGGTACAGAACCAGCGGTAAAACCTAACTGTAACTGTAAATCATGTACAGTTACATTTAACAAACTTTTAACCGACTTCGCAAACACATGTGTTTCAATCGCGGTGAGTTTTACTGTATGTACCGCAACATCAAGGTGAGATAGAGAGTGGCGCGTGGACAATACGTAGGAGGACTGATCGGAATTATCTGAAAGTAAGATAATGCTAGCAACGGTGTTCTTCTCACGGCGATCTTCCAAAACCTTAATAGCTTTTTTAACGGCGTCGTTTGCGTTTGATGAACCTTCTAGAAGCGCCATAGCTTCGACAATCCGACGCGCGGCGCGTTGACCTGCGTTTGTCATCCTTTTCAAAGGTAATAGCCTTTTCGAATACGAAGAAAATGCTACAATCGATAAACGATCTGAACCTGAAAGCGATGAAATGATAAATTTCATAGCTCGTTTCATGATTAGCAGCTTTTCCTTGGACATTTTGCTACTCACATCAATAACCGTAACCAAATCCATTGGAGGTCTGTTTTGAATTTTCTCTGGAATCGCAGGAGCTTTAACTTTCAAAACAATAGCATACGTTTCGTAACTTCGGCTTGAAGACACAACTGCTACCTCCGGTAACAGACGTACATCCATATCGACATCACCAGAAGTGGTTCTCTCCGTTTGGAAATCTCCAATTGAGTCTTCATCTCCAGTTTCATCAGACTCCGGAATCGGATTAAACCGAGCTTTCGGAGTCAATGAAGCTAAGGGTTCATCATCATCATACACTTTCAAAATCGCCGGAAATGAATTTTGTTTCCTGTATTTGCAATTCTTTTTCTCCACAACATTTTCGCTTTTTTCAGTTTCTTCAACAAACTGATTCTGATTATGATTATGAATTTGATCATTTACGGATAATAAAGGCATTTGTTTCCAGATAATTCCACAAATAGGACAAGCTAACTTTCCTTTATTCTTCATATGACCGGCAATACATGGAAAATGGAAACCGTGTGAACATTCCGCTGTGTAAATCGCTACACCGCGGCCTCGTTTCACACTCTGCAAGCATAAGCCACATCTACTCTGCAAATTTTTCATAAAAAAAAAAAGTTAATTACATAAATCGTCTCCAAATTACGATTTTAAATAGAAAGGAATCTGATCTGATCTTACAGTGGATAATCGTAGATTTGATTTAAGCAGAGAGAAAGTAGACGGAGATCGTGGCGAAGACGGTGTAGATGACCACTGAAACAGCTTAGGACTTTTACTTATTTTACAATGAAGCTTTGGACTAACCGGAACCGAAGCTGATTTCTCCGAAACCGCGGTTTTAGTTCGACACCGCAAGCTCGGACTCGACTCGGTTTCTGATTGCATCCTAGGTGTAGAAGGATTTGAGCTAAAAAAGCTAAATCTAGTACCAAATTTAGGTGTAACACACCCTGAATCAGGCTGATCAGGTTCAATTTCTTTAGGAACAGATGTACAAAAAGCCTTTCTCCATCCAAACACCATGATGAATTTGAAGAATAATAGATAAAAAAGAGATATATAGATATAGATATAGATATAATGAAATGTTGGTAGTTGTGAGTAATGAAAAAGAGAGGAGAGAGTAGTAGGAGTGGAAGAAGATGGAAGCTAGAATAATGAAAAGGTGTATGAGTAATAAATAGAGTGGAGGGCTCTGCATCTTTTTTGTTTCTTGGGCAGAGTTTTTATTACGAGGTCAATATATATTTGTTTATGGGAAAAATCGTTTGCCATTAATGGTAAATAAATCATCCATTCCCATTTTTTAATTCTTTTAAATTTGTTACCATCTTCTCTTGCTATTTTATTAACTTTGGGTTTATACAGATTGAAAATTATTCTCATTATTTTGTTGAGGTAATTATTATAATAATAATTATGAAGTTAATTGGTTAAATCATCCTTCTTCTTTATGCCCCTAAGATTTTAAAAGTTTATATACTATATTTGGTAGAAATCTTTTATTTGGATATCGATCCTAGCCGTGATTGTTTATGTAAAAGGTTAAAACTTGTAAATCTTCATAAATCGTCTTTTGTACAAAAGGTTTTTCACATAGACGGTATGACAATCGTCACTCTCTCTGTCCCTAGTTAGTCGTGTATGCATGTAGCTCATTTCTGACTCTTGTTAAAAACTTTTGTTTGTAAAATACTTATTATTATGTTTTGTGAAATATGACTTTTACTATTACGTGTGATGAACTTTTACTATGCTTAGGTGTACAAGTAGGTAGAACCCGCTAGTTGAGCTTCTAATCGACTTATCGAATAATTCTGTGCTTATGTTATTATCTTATGTTTATACGAGAAACATTTTTTAGATTAATTAAGAGTGCTCGTGTTCAATACTATTACATAATATACGTAAATCATAGTCTCGGGTTACGTCTACTTTGTGATATCCGCATTCGAGTAACGTCCGTTGCTTGAACGAGGAAAATTTATGTTTTGCACATGACTGCGTCGCAGTACTTCCCCACTGCGACGCAGCACGCTACCAGCTCAAATTCGTGTTGGTTCGGTTGTGGAAGGTGGTGTCGAGTCCTACCCTTTGAACCACTTTCCAGCAGCGGGTTACCTGATTCCAAACCTTAACCCTAATGCAATCATATATAAACATCCTTATACCTAAAACCCTAGTTTTTTTCTTCTTTGTTCAAGTCGTCGCCCAACCCCCTCCTTGCAGCCATTCCTTCGAATTCTTGGGTCTATCATTCATCCATCGCCATCATCAGAGTGATCAACCTTGTTCCTCGAGCATCCTTTGTGTAAGTGTGTTTTCCATTCGTCTATACCTTTTAGTTGCAATCCGATTATGATCTCCATCTTCATTTTGTGTTGTTTGCTTAGGGTTTGTGTGGGATCATTTGGCTGAGTTTTATTCAATTATTTATCATCTTTATTCAGACCTAAACGAGCAGTCGTCATTCTTGGATCATCCATAATCAACCGTGGTAATGTGTGATTGTGTTTATGATCTAGTTGATTCGTTTTGTTCCTACATTCATACGTTTACATTTTGATCTTGTGTGTTGTTACGCTTGTGATTAAATCTGATCTTAGATCATTTATAAATTGTTATAGGATCATTAAAATCATCCATACAAGTTTCGTATACAAACCGTCATTTAAAACCCTAATATATAAGCTTAATCATTTGTTGTGTGAAATCTTGCTCGCCTAAAAGTTACCCTCTCTTGTTCGGTTAATAACTCTTTCACAACTCAGTATATTGAAAAGTAGTCTCTCGGAATCTAGTTTTCGAAAATATAACGTTCATTTCCCAATTCTTAGTTAAATTGTCTGAAATCGTATTTTGGTAAGCGGGGGTCTGAATTGATAGGTAAAACGTGTTTGTTAGACTTTAAGACTTGAATATGTGTAACCACTTAGCAAATCTTAATCACATTTTGAATAGTTATTATTGATCTATAACAGGTCCTAAACTTGTTAAAAATGGTTAAATTTGTTTAAACATACATTTGATGACTTAAAAACATTTTATAACTCAACCAATAAAAGTTAACGATTTTTACAGATTTTGTAACCTGTTTTGTAACGGTCATAACTTGATGATAAATCACTCAAACTGATCTTGTCCTATGTCCATCTTATATCTGTCGGAGTCTAGTTTTCAAAATATAAGACTCGTAGTCTAGTTCTTTGTCAAACTCCTTAAAACTGACTTTTAGTGAACGTGGGTCTGATATGTGTTTTCGTATTGTCTTCTATATCCAAATTTGTGTCCATTTGTGGGATGACTTAAAGGTGTTAAAATGAAGATTTTAAATAATAAAGTTCTTACTTATATATTAAATTTATGATCTTGAGTTGTTGAGGATTTTACGCCATCGTTTGTTATTTAAAAACCTTCATTCGAGTCATGTTGTAAAAGCTACTGGTTGTATTCAGATTCATTGTTCCATGTTCATGCGATCATAAGTTGCTCTATGATCTGTTTTGTTAAGAGACATGTAAATCAAAGTTGTAGCCCTCTGAGTCTACTTCTTGTCCGTATAAGATTCATCGTCCAACTCCTTTTCAAACTCGAGTTATAACAGTTTTAGTAACTGGGAGGGGGGTACTTGTTGAGTTTTTAACTTTCAAGTCTAAATCTATCGTTTTGTCCAATATTAACGAGTAATACGAATCGGTTAACTGGACACATCTAAACAAACACTGATCGGTATTATAACTTGGAAAACGTATTCTCACGAAACCTTACTTGTACTCGTTTAGGGAAGCTCATACACTAGTCGGGACCTAGTTTGTGACCTACCTGTTATTGCTTACGTTCACACGAGTAGTATTACTTACTTACTTTTCGAGGAGAGTTCATTGCCCATCTTTTTACTGTTTTACTTGCTTTAAACTAATCAGGAGAAACTAAAGCTCAACAAAACACTTATTTGAGAAAACGGATTTATTTCTACACTTACAACTAATGAAAATTTTCTACTTTCAGAACTTACCGTAAATGGATATTTCTATTTATGGAAAACTTCTACTTTTGGAAACTTACTATATTTGGAAACTTACTACTTTTAGATTTCACAAAACGTGTAACAAAACCTAATGCATATTTCAAACAATTATGAGATACTGATTGTGGTGATTACTTCTAAACGTGCTCATTAGTAGATTGGTTCTACTAACGGAGTTTTCTAAACGTGCTCATTAGTACTAATGAAGTCTACTTACGGAAGCATGGCTATTGCGGATGATTACGGATACTTGTGAATGATGGTTACTTACTTTTTACATGCATTAGTTACACGCATTTTATTACACTACTGATGAGACGAGATATGGTTTACTTACTATTATTGTATAAGAAAATATGCTAGTTCAGAAAAACTTACTAAAAATAGGACTTCATATTTTTATAAACTTTATATTTTCGGAAACTTCTATATTGGGAAATTTCTTTTTTTGGGAACTTTCTATAATAAGAAACTTATTTTTCGAAGATTACTTAAACCGTTTAAACTTAACTACTCGATGAACTCGCTCAATTTTACGTTGACTTTTAAGCTTTAGTTTCAGGTAATGAGAAAGATATGATTTAGCTTGGGACTGGACTCTAGAAAACTTGGATATGCATTGCATTGTGGCTTGTTTAGACATTATTATTCTGCGATTATTTCGGGCTTGCATGCCTAAGTACTTCGTTTTTTATTGTTTGATTGATTGAATGGTTTAATTGTAGTATTGGCGTACTTGTGTACCAAGGGTTTTACCTTAGACATGGCGACGTCATGGCATATTACCGTTTATTTTTCATATAGACTAGCTTTATTTATTACTGTGTTATGAGGATCGCTAATCGGCCACACCATCCGTTTCCGCCACTGACGGGATGTGATAGACGGTACACACAATATCAAAACCGTGTAGACGTAACATGCAATCTAAAAAAATGTTAGGGACGATTTATGCAATAAACGCATAATTTTGAAGGAAAACTTTGTAGTATTTAATTTGTTTTCGTCTTACAATTATTATTAAATATTTAATTTTTGTACTCGACATGTTATTTTAGAAAAAAATGAAAGTACAAAACCAAGAAACGTTACAAATATTACCTAAAAAGTTACTGGTTATCATACAATTTGTAGTGATGGTAAATTTGGCGATAAATGTTACACGCCCGTCAATGTCGGTTAAATTCATAATTACATAAATAGTCTCTATGGTTTATCTCAAATGATTTCATCCCTAAGTTTAAAACGTTGTATAAATCGTCCAGCTTTGGAAACTAATTACGTTTTTCGTCCCTAAATTCTAACGGACATCCATTTTAGGGACGGAATGTGTAAATAGTTAGTGATGATTTTAACGGAAAATATTAACGGACATCCATTTTAGGGACGAAATCCGTAATTAGTTTCTAAAAGTGGACGATTTATGCAACGTGTTAAACTTAGGGACGAAATCCGTAATTTTAGAAGAACAATAAGGACGATTTATGTAATTAACTCTAATTTTAATAAAAGGGTGATTAAAGGTGAATTCTTAATACTAGTTGATGGATGGCATGTAAGCACCATCACTCACGATTAAAACTTACCCATTGTTCTTTACCTTTTTTTAGTGTTTCTATCTCTCTCGTAACACTCATCATCAACGATGTTGTATTATATATTATACGGTGAAGCATCAACCGTCATCACACACGTTTATAACACTTGGAAACCTTATGCATATGGGGTAACTTCATACCTTCAACAAAGCTTTTAGTACCGCAAAAGAATATTTCAACCTATGTTTCAGGAGGATTTGTTTATGTTCACCTTTTCCATACGATTAGTGTTTAGTTTCAACCTAAATGTTACTATTCACAAGTCATTTCAATCAATAGGATTAGTGTTTAATTTTATAGAAAATGACAGTGTTTACCTTATTTTAAGTTTTAGGTGTAGTTTTTCATCTGTTTTTTTTTCTTATTTTAAAGAGGGCTCTACGCCGTCGTGTTTCTTATTCTTAATTTTTAATCGACTCGAGACACAAACCAACACCTCTACACCGTCAATCATCATTGATAGGTCCTTACTGTATGATCAACATCCATGACCCTAATTGGTCATGACCCCACCCCCCTCCGACCCCCCGATTTCTTTCCTTTATTTGGATACACCGAAGACAAATCCCATGACAAAGTTTTTGTTCGAGAGAATAGTAAACCAAAAGATTGTTTGAAAATATACGTATCAGTATCGGTGTCAATTTTTAATGTTTCTTGATTATTAGTTGCTTCGGTTTATAGGTTGTGTTCGATTTATGAACTAAGGAAGGGAAAAACGAGTTACAAGTTTGAAATCTTTTATATTTTATAGCGAGTGTCTTTTTTTTTTCCGATTCTAGATTAGAGATATTGTTAAAGTTTCAGAATCTTATTTTGACCTTATATTGTCGACCTTGTTCGTACTATTTTAGGTGTTTGAAATGGTGTATATATGTATTTGTTCTTAAATAGTTTACATATTCAAAGTTTACTAAATATGTAATGCTTTGGGCTATAACGCAATGACGAAACAAGATCCTTCATGCTAGTGTAGAAGAAAGACAAAATTCGTGAGGAGGACATTTTTTCCATGGTTCAACGCATGTCTCTACTTTGGCTTTTAAATAGATGTCATCAGTCGGTCTTCAACTGAAGTTATTGGATTCGTAACCCTAAAATTTTAGGTGGTTTGTTTTGTTTTTGACGGTTCTATTTGGGATTGTATTATGTTTTTTGTTTTCCATGTTTAGGTTTTATCGGTGTTTTTGACTCCGTTTTGAAGCCTGTCTTAGATTGTTTTGCTTTTTCCCCTAGATGGGCCTCATGAATATATATTTGCTTTTCGAGAAATATGTAAACTAAATAGTTTAAATATGCAAAGTTTATAATTTTTCACCAACGAGCTTGTCGATAACAATAGTATTCGATGACATGTATGTCAATAGTTTGATCTCCGTGATACACATATTATTAATTAATGAGTAAATTACACCGTTCGTCCCTAAGGTTTATATGCAATTACGGATTTCGTCCCTAACTTTGAAAAGTTGCATAGATCGTCTCATTGTTCAAACTAATTACTCATTTCGTCCCTAATTTGGACGTCCGTTAATTTCTACCGTTAGCCTTCCCTCACGTGTAAAACACGTGAGGGTATTTTAGTCATTTCACATTCTCAAGAAATTAAATTACAGACTGAATCTCTTTCTCTTTCTCTTTCATCCCACCACCAACACCAAAATAATTTCAACCCAAATCTCCATTACCCAATTTCAAAACCCTACAAAAATCCCACCATCAAAATCTCACTTAATTAATTAAGGATAAGTTCAAAAAGATGATCACCACAACTTTTTCCGAAATGATATTTTCGGGAATGAAATCAATCGAATAATCAAAGAAATCAATTAGGGTTTTCATATTTAGTCAATCTCTCTCTGTCTCTCACAAAAAACCCATAATTCCAATTCAGTCACCAATCAACCAAAAATGGGTGGTGGATTAGCCATGAGAGCAGCAGCAAACGCCGCCGGAATCGGCGTCTTCAACACCGTCCGCAGGGGCGAAGCCCCGGTCGCCTCCGCAGCGCGTAACGTCGCCGTCGACACATCACCACCACCTCCGCCCATTTCCCCAAACTTCAATCGTCGGCGACGGTTCACTTCAATCGCCGGTTGATTATGCCGCCGGAGCTGATTCTGACCAAACCCAGGACCGATTAGGGTTTTTAAAATTAACCCAGGACTGATTCTGACCAAACCCAGGACCGACGGTTCACTTCAGGACCGATTAGAGGCGTTGAGCGCCGGAGCTGATTCTGACCAATCGCCGCTTCACTTCAATTGGTATGATTATCCGAAGTTGGTGGTGTTTATCAAAACCCAGGACCGATTAGGGTTTTTAAAATTAACACATTTGTAAACAGATTTAGAAAATATGTGTTGAATTTGAATATGTTCTAAGTTTTGAAATTAACAAAGGGGTTTAAAGATGGTTCTCTTAATCAAAGAAAGGTTTGTTTTCTTCAATTGGGGAGTAGAAAGCGTGGATTTGCAGGTGAGTTGAAGGTGTGATTGATTTTAATTTTTTGTCGAAAAGACTAAAATACCCTCACGTGTTTAACACGTGAGGGAATGCTAACGGTGGAAATTAACGGACGTCCAAATTAGGGACGAAATGAGTAATTAGTTTAAACAATGGGACGATCAATGCAACTTTTCAAAGTTAGGGACGAAATCCATAATTGCATATAAACCTTAGGGACGATCTATGTAATTTACTCTTAATTAATTAGTGTTAAAATAACACTTTTTTTTCTTATAATTACAAATGAATAGTTCTCTAATTAAACTATTATATTGATATATAGTTTTCTTTTAATCTCCTTTTAGAATTAAGCTTTCAGAAATCTTTTGTATAGAAAAGTTTCTCAATTTGCAAAAAGAGATTAAAAAGAGAAAAGAATTCTCTTGATACAATGTTAAAGGGCAAGAGAGAGGGTTTGCATAAATTTGATGTGTAATTTATCACGGACGGTTCTGATATGACTGATGAGCCTATCTCTGTATTCCTACTGTAGATGGACCAGTTTAGCCTTCTCTCTATATTTACTTTTTCTGTCGTTTACCTAAATACAAAATTACCCAACCAATTATTCCACACCTTTGAATTTTCCAACACTAATTTTAATCTACAATATAAACAAGATTAAGTAAATACGTGAGATATTTGGGTTGCGTTTTGTTCGCCAAAACATTTTCAATTTTTTAATTTTTCTTAATAATGGGATGGATTTTTATTTCTTACACGTTTAATTGGAAAAAAGTGTTTCCATTTTTTATAAAAAAAATTTGAAACTTTTTTCTAAAACAATAAAAATGAGTTTTTAAAATTCTAGTATTAAAGGTGGAAAGTGAAGTTTTTATTTTCAGCGAAACATTTTCTGAAAAAACTATTTTTAAGTTTTCCTTGAAAAACTTTTTTTTTTTAAAATGGATAATTTTCTCTAATTAAACACATCTTTAGTTTTGAAATATTTCCTTTTATGTTTTATGAATTGTCAAAACGAATGTTGAAAAAATCAGATTCTAAGGTAAACTAATTGTCCCGTATTCGCCTACAAGGTCACTGATCGGACGAATTGAATAATATCTAACTAATTGCTAGTTTTATAATTTGGTCAAAACTTAGATATTAACATCGTTTTAATTATTTTAAACAATTATTTTAATGTTTATAAACATATTTATAGGGTCATATATTTATAAGAATAGTCCTATGAGGATGTCATATATATATAATTTTGAAAATTATATAAAAAATTTCAGTTCAAGTACTTTCCGAGTATTATCCGCCTAGACTGATTACTAGTTCTAAAATTTTCGACCGGTAAAGTAAAACATAGGGAGAGATCTTTTCTTGGTCAACATTTGCGTTTACGACAAATGTTTTAGCTCAGACAAGTATTGCGATCTAACTAGTGTATTATGTGACAATTTTCGAATACTTGTCATGGTTACACTAATATATAATTTTTTATAAAGGTTCAAACGTAAAATCTTTTGTTAAGATATTACATGCTTTACCATCAAGGCATATTGACCGTGATTGTATTTGCCATTTATTAAGTAATCTAAAATGTGTAGTCTACGTTTTCCAATTGCATGAGAACTCACATCCGATCTCTTTTCCTAATGGGTGAAAAGTGAAAACATTTACTTTGTCGGATAACATGCATCAAATTCCAAACATTTTTTTTATTGTGACAAACAACATGTCCTATTGCTTAACAGCCGCTCCTTATTTATCTCAAGTATTTAGCACATATAAAGGGTAATTGAAAAAATTCAACAATTAACAAACTTACAAATAAAGCTTATAACACAAAACATTTTCTTTTCCCGGTATTTTTTTATGTGTATAAATAGATGAAATTAAGCTAAATTATTTAGGATAACTAAATGACGACAATATGTGTTTTAGCAGAGTCGGGTTCGAAATTTTAGATGTCCTATATGAAAAGTCAAAACGGGGTCCTATATATATATATATATATATATATATATATATATATATAACTCTATGCTTAAAATACATATCGGTAGGAACACTCCAAAATCAATTTAAAAATAATAAAAAAAATGTTTTTTTTAAAACTATTTCGGAGAATCATCCTAAAATAACCTCTAGAATCATTTTATGAAATAAAAAAAAAAATTGATATTTTTCGAAATTTTTTATTTTTAAAAACTTGTATGCATTTTTTCGGTACATGCATTTTTTTAGAAAAGTCGATGTATTTTCAAAAATAAGGTGCATTTTAACTCAATTTTTTTGTAATATTAATAATAAGATGCAGTTTTATACATAAATTAGATGCATATTTGAAAATAAGTAGATGCATTTTTTATAAAATTAGAAAAATTCATCTACCGAAAAATGCATCTACGTTTTTTTCCGAAAAAAATCAATTTTTTTTTATTTCATAAAAAGATTCTCGAGGTTAATTTAGGAAGATTCTCCGAAAAAATGTGAAAAAAACTTTTTTTTAAATAATTTTTTAAAACGTACTTATTGGTATGTATTTTAACCATGGTTTGTATTTGATACACATACTATATATATATATATATATATATATATATATATATATATATATATATATATATATATATATATATATATATATAACTAAAATTTCTATCACAATGTCTGTTAGTAAAATTAAACAAAATAAAATATCAGTAACAAAATATTTTTTTTACGATGTTATATCATTATACTAAACTATACCTATACATACTAAAATTTAGGTCCCTATAGATTTGGTCATTTGCGATTATTCATAGTGATCTGTCCAAAATTCGATCCCATATGCATGATTTAGTAAACTAGTGATAATGAATATGAGTCTTGTAAAGACACAAAAACATGAATAAATACGTCATTTAGTGTAACGTTTATCTTTTAATAAAAAAATAAATAGAATATCCATTAACAAGAGCCAACATAATGTTTATTTATTTTTATATAACTAATATAAAAATCCTTAAGTGATTTAATGTCTAAAATAATTAGCCATTTAATTAACATGGGGAGTTTACACGTTCCATGTGAAAAAGAGCACATGAATAAGTAAGGAGGTGTACGTTAATAACACGCGTTAAATGGTTAGTAAGATGTGAAAAGAAAGGCACATGAATTACGAGTTGTACGTTATACATATCGTTAGTACCCATGCATCAGGCACAACCTAGAGGTCGGCACTATTTTTTATTTTTTTACACTCCTTTCTTCTAGGAGATTTTGAGTAAAAATGTTTTTTTTTCTTCTTTAAAAAAGGCAAAACTTAATAATTTTATTTATAACGAGAATTACTCTTTAAAATGGAGATATATTTTAGTAGAATGAGAAATTCACGGATTATAAAAGATACTAAAATAATAAATGAGCAAAATAAGTAAAACATAAAAAACATAAAATTTTAACTCTAATTGCTCATGGAGAGTTGATAGTAAATTAAAAGAAATCTATATAGTAAATTAAAAGAAATCTATAAACCATTGGCTTTTGCAATAAATTGACAAAAATCTAATACCTTATACATCATTTGCAAAACAACCACGTTTGAAAATATCACCTTAATAATACATGGGGTTTTTTGCATCAGATTATCGGACAAATGTTGAACATTATTGAGGGAAGGCTTTGAAGATGCCATAAGAAATCATTAATCCACTCACAAAGAATAATAAAGCAGACAAAGGCGTCAGTTGGTCTCTTCTATGAATAGAGAGAAAAAAGATCACAATAAAAATGATGAGAGAATGAGGCTTCTTTAAATCTTCATTACGTAATGAAAAGACTCTCATGAGGAAAACTTAGAGAAAATGCTTAAAGACAGTTAGGGTTTAACCATTATTTAATCGACATAATTTGAATTGAGTATATAATAGATTTAAATTAAAATATATATTATTTAGTTGTATATCGGTTAATAAAACTCTTATGGATTTTTGAAATCATTTTTGCAATTTTAAATTAATAAATGGATGGTTTTTTAAAGTGTTGTGAGCATTAAGAAATATGTATCAAAATAAGATAGAAATCAATTTATCACTAGGACAACAAAGTATTTAAGTAAGAAACATTAAAGACGTTATTTTATATTTGTTTATCATATTTATAGACTTTTAAAAATTCTTCAAATTATAAGTTAAGAAATTTGCTAGACATAGTTTTTTGGGTAATGTTTAAAAATATCCAGATACGTATAATTGTATTATACACTGATAATAACCGTCTTTTATTTAAATACCCGTTCATGTATTTATGGATAATCGTTCATTTGTACAACCTCATTATCAATGTCTAAATTTTTTATTCATAGTCCGGAAGTTATGGTTAGCAAACTCCATAAATTAATGTCAAAAGATTTATAAAGGTTATAGCTAGTTACAAGTAGTTATGTGTCTCAGACAAGCATCAACAAACAACTTAATCGACTAACATCAATGACCAACTTCAAAAGTCGAAGGTGTCATTGACATTGAACATCCATATAACGCTTATGCTTTCAACACGTCTTGATTGTTAAATTCAACACAATACCATGACGACTAACATTAGTGACCAATATGTTTCTAATGTTGAGCACCCATATAACACATATATATTTTCAACACGTCTCGGTTGTTGATTTCAGAACTGAGCGAAACCGACATTTGTAAATATCGCAAATGAGCACAACTTGTGGGTGTTTCGCTCCGCATATGAGTGTATTAAACAAGCACACATTACTGTTTAATATGCTAATATGTAAAAATATCACCAAAATATCCAACATTAGGTGTGATGGTAATATGGCATTGGATCAACGGGTCACGCATTTGGATTGGCATTGTAAATTTAGCCAAGGGATTTTTTTTACCTTATTGTCCCATGTTATTCATATTTTATATGAAAAGTTGTTTTGGTCGTTGGTTGTATTAAGTTCTAACGCGATATGTGGATGAACTCGATTGATACCCTCTATTGTTTGCTCCATAAGCTATCGTTAGTAATTAAGCAAAAACTATCGTGACTATGATTTAGGGCTATAAGTTTAATATGTCGTCAACTTGACTTGGAACTTGATTAAATAAATTTAATAAAGTAATTTAAATTACATATAATTATCTAAATGTACAAACAAATACAAAATTGATCACATAATTTTTATTTAGAAGACAATAATTGGGGAGTTATGAAGTTATTTGGTTGTTGACTCGGCTTATAGTGTATCCAACTCATATTCCCTTTAGTAAGTTTTACTTTTTATGGCTAATTCTTATCTATAGGATGCCTCAAAAAGTTGAGTAACGAATATTTGGATATTTAGGCAAACAACGATATGTAAAGGTTTACCATTTGTTACTTTAATAAGTTTAGTTTTCATTAACTACGCTCGCGGATTACATGGGTTATTAGTCTAGTGAGGTAATATATTGGTCCTACTAATCCCATACTAATCAAAATTAGTGGAGAAATATTATTTATACACGAACAAATCTAAACAAAATTGATTGATTTATAGTAACATGTTGATAAAACCAGCAAAGTACTTATGTTACGTATGCCATAGTTATTTCTCTCTGTCTATAATCGGTTACTTAGTTGAAATAGAATCGAATATATGATGTTTCCCACTACTGAAGTAGCTATTTGCTCGAAAATTCAAATATATTCCAAGACATAACATGTACTTGTGAGAAAAAATGTTTGATGAGATAAACTTTTTCTAACACACCTTAAAAAAAACATCTAAATCTAAATAAACTAATAAAGTGATAATAAAGTAAAATGTCTAAATTCATTGTAGATAAGTAGAAATAAAAAAAATTACATACTATATTAAACATGACAGCATAACATCCACAATTTCAAAAATCTATGTATAAAGTCAAATATTTAGTTATAAATAATGCTTTGAATGATTATATATTAGTTGAAAATTTAATTGTGGGAAAGTGTTAAAGTGTTCGTAATGGAGTTTTCTGTTTACAAGTCGATGGACCATATTTGCCCTATATCTAAAGTATGAGGACCGAGTACGAAATTTATAAACTTCGTAAATATATGAATCTCATTTTCTTGTTCACACAACACACATGCACACAACGCACAACTAATGTTAGGTAACTCCGTGTTTGGAACTTTTGTTAATGATTAAGTATTTCGTTAGGTATCGTTAGATCGTTATCTATTGTAACGCGAAATTTGCCAAACTAGAAGCAAATAATGGGAGTATCATAATTCCTCCAATTAAGGAGGCACAACAAGTTAACTCTTTTAATGACTCACAAGTGGTTTAGAGCAAATTACTAAAATAATCACCTATCATTTACATTTTATAAAAATAATCACCTAATTCGCGACGGATTTTTGCGATATTTTTTTCGTCGCGAAAGTACATATATTTTAATCACACCAATAAAAATTCGACACGTTGTCGCGACACTATTCATTTCTCGCGTCAATATTCATTTTCGCGACGACGTGTCTGATTTTTATTAGTCTGATTTTGTTTTATGTACTTCTCGCGACGATAAAGTGTCACGAGAAATTCGTCGCGAATCAGTTGATTATTTTTGTAAAGTGTAAGTGATAAGTGATTATTCCGGTGATTAATTCAGTGGTTTATTATAGAAGCAAAAAGGGAGAAAGAAGGTTTTGCTTAGGATAAAGCACAAGTAATTGATGCATTTGTACAACTTTTTAATGCACTATTTTAGTGGTGCTATATTTCTGTTAACATGTGAGGACACATGCACCTCCCTTCAAAGACACTTCACAAATGAAGTTAAAAATGAAAACTACTTTTTAACCCTTTTTGACAATCCAAAGTCTATAGTTTAATGTGCCCAATGACTCAACTCACCACCACCTTAACCTAATCTCTCACTACCTTTTGACTTTTATAAGGAACAATATATTTGACTTATTTAATCATATCATCAACCAAAATATAATCAATCTTAAGTTTTTTAATACCCTAGTGGGAATTGATCCCAATGCACTTGATATGGTCACTTGTCCAAATTACAATAATACCCTTCTTACATTATAATTTACTTGTTTTAGAATCTTAAAATGTAAATTTACTTGTTGGGCAATATTGTCATTACATTAAAGTGTATTTATGGTTAAGTAAGAATCTTTAAAAACAAGAGTAAATTTGTCATTTTGTTATAAAAAGTATATGATAATTAATAATTTAATTAATCACCAATCCATTTGATTGATTCCCATTAAATTTTTGAGTGGGATTAAACAATAATATATGTTAAAAAGTAATTCAACATCCAAATGAAATAATTGGAACACCCAACATGAAGGATCCATTAAACCCTAATATTTGAAACATTCATAAAGTAAAGTTTATGGCTTTATAATTGACCCTACATTAGCAAATGGTAACCTTATACAAAATAATTATATGTATAAGATATCATCTTGAATGTATCAATTTTTGCCGCGATGTTTAACACGTAAAATCGAAGTCATAAAGATCAAAATCTTATTAAAACAAAGTGAGCTTGCCCCAACTTATATCCAAAGAGAAGAATCTTAAATGATTGATTGTTCGTCCATTACATTTACCAACTAAAACCTTGACTATCTACGTCAAATTGAATTCTTTTCTAATTTTCTAATATTAAAATGTTTTTCTAAAGAACCTCTTGTGTAGGATTAGTTGTTTTAAAAGAAAATAATGACAAAAACAAAATTATTAATAGAATTTGGTGAAGTCACATGGATAAGTAGTGTGATTAGTACATATATTTGACCAAAACCAATAATTAATATATATATATATATATATATATATATATATATATATATATATATATATATATATATATATATAGTAAGAAATTGATAGTTTATTTTTATACATAATTAATATAGTAATCATAGAATTAAATAATTATTAGTAGGATGGTGGTTGAGGTGTTGTAATAATTGGGCCACATGACATCAACTTGTAAACTACTACTATCCTCACCAACCAATTTTATTTTTGTATTTTGGGAAAATAAGATATATGACTAAGATCATCTTCACATAAATATTTCACAAAAAGCAAGTTGAGATCAAGGTGGGATGCATATAGAAAATACCACTTACTAATTTATTTATCGTCTTAAATGACATTTTATACACCGAAAATAGATAGTAAAACCTATGGGCATTTCAGTGGGCGTTATTCACGTCTTATACAACAATCTTTAACATGAAGAAAAGGAGACTTTGTGTTTGATTATTATCTAAAACAAACAAACTTATCTCAAATAAAATAGGTTATACCTAAACAATTAAAGTGTTATGATCATCACCCTAGAAGTGGATTAGAGACCAAAACCATCTAATATAGTAGTACAAAACTCACTAAACACTTTGTAATATGATGCACGACTTGCATACCACCTATAAATGTTAATTCTTAATGGGGAAATATTATGAGTTTAATTTTAAATCCTCACGTAGAAGAAAATATCTTGTCGGTATATGCAATGTACAGTGCACTATGTAGAATTATGTAGAAGATAACACGATAACTTTTTTGATAAGATGATCTTCAACTATCAACATCGTCATAAAGCTCTATCTACATTGATATATCTACTTAAATTGCGATTGTTTATAAATCACTTAATAAAATAGACAAAAAAAACATATGGAGGTTTACGGTTTAAAGATGTAAACTACAAACATTGTTATATGTCTTATGTTTAATTTGTTACGCGATTGATTTTAATGTGATGAGACTAGGTAGTAGTTGTTGAACACGGTGGAATATAAAAGTGTGGTATTTGTATATATATATTTAGGGTTTTTCTAACGTGTGCCCTAACGGCACATGATAAGTAGAGAATATTCTCCTCGAAAATTGAAAAAGCAGGGAATATTCCATACTTTTTCAATTTTCGAGAAGATTATTTTATACTTTTTCAATTTTCGAGGAGAATATTCCCTGCTTTTTCAATTTTCGAGGAGAATATTCTCTACTTATCATGTGCCCTTAGGGCACACATTAGAAAAACCCATATATTTATTTCCTAATAAGGAGAAGAAGAAAAAACAAATTTATGATTAGAAAGTGAGAGAAAATATTAATTCATTTTATTTTTATTTTGATTACTGATTTAAAACTTTTAGAAATATTCATTTTATGTCGTCATGATTCAATATATCTATGAAATATAACTTCGATTCATATTTTTTATAAAAATTTTTATCGAAAATTGTAATCCAAAATAAAATGTTGCAGAGTGAATGTATCTCTCACATTTTTGAAAAAAATTAAAATTGATTTGTCCAAAGTTATGATAACTTTTGGAAAAACTAATTGATTATAATTAAATATAACTCCATCACTAATTAAGAAAACATAGATAAAGTTTCATATAATTTACCTTTTTTCTTTCAACGTGAAGATACAATCGAAAATTGATTTTTCCGCAATAAATAAGTTGATTTTGGCGTATTTACAATCTTCTAACATATTTATAATTAATTGCTAGGCGATAGAATAAGCTTATATTGCAAATATAACATAAATTTTAATAAGTATCTAAAATATTATATATAATCAGTGTCGAATTTAAAAAGTATAGAAGGTAACTTTAATCACCCAAAATGGCAGCGATTAATATACGCTAACATTAATCACCCTAGATGACGGCGATTAGCAAAAACCGTGTTTAAATATTTGTGGACTATACAGTGTCAAAAACAAAATGCTTTGTTATATGTAAATCAATCAATATTTGCTACATACAATTATACAAATAATCAATCATACAAAATTACAAATCGAATATATTAACCGGGTCAGTGTCAGGGGCTCCATTGTCATAGCTGTACGACCCAATCATGTGGATGGTCCAGTAAAAGGCCCAGCAGAGACTCATCACTCTCTATATACGTTAAGCCCAAATTATCACCTTTTCAAGGCCCACCAATTATTATACATAATAAATAATAATGAAATTTTATATGGTTATTATTCAAAGCAATGTGGCAACTCTATGTACATATATATAAGCTTTGTAGGTCGACTCATTAATTGTTTGAATCGTTTTTATCATATACAATATATAGAAATATACAGGAAAAAACGTGGCTCTTTCGTTAAACATAAACGGACAAAAGTGTTAGATAAAACTGATACGATAAATGTTAGAATTATATGAATCCAATGTTCTTTAAGGAGATTGTCATAAACATTCTTTGGGTTATTCTTATTTTGGTGTATGACTGCGTATATGTACACACTTAAAAATTTAGTTTAGGAATGTTTAGTCATAAAATAAAAAGGACCATTAAAATTATATATTCAATAATATGGTTTCCATAATGGGAACAGTATGATATAGTTTTTGTTTGGTATTATCAGAAATATTATATGTTGCTAGCGATATCTTTAATATATAATAAAAGAGAGGCCTTAAATGCCACATGGCGAAGTAAGGACCCTTAGATGGATTAACTTATTTGATTTCAACCGTTAGATCAAATTGATGATGTCATCAAACACTATTTTCATTTTAGTTGTCCCACATCGCTTCAGGTATGAAACTTTTTCATACTTCTAGCCTATATATATCATATGCCTTTAGTTTTTCCTACTTTGTCCCACATCGCTTCATGTATGAAACTCTTTCAGACTTCTAGCTTATATATATCATATGCCTTTGGATTAAAATATAGTTCGACGGTAATTTTCGGGTCAATCGGGTGAAACCCGAAACCCGACAAATTGGAACTATTCTATCCGAAACTCGACCCTATTTATGAATCGGGTGTTGCCTTAAATGCCACATGGCGAAGTAAGGACCCTTAGATGGGTTAACTTATTTGATTTCAACCGTTAGATCAAATTGATGATGTCATCAAACACTATTTTCATTTTACACCATTTTACAAAACATAATTACATTATCTCTTTAATTCTAATCTCTACTTAAATAAAAACAAAATTCCAATTTACTTAAAAAAATTTCTCTCAAATTTGAACTATGATTTACATTATTTTTATTTAAAATCTCCTAATAAAAAATATTAAAACATGTGTATAAACGTAAAAGTGTTTATGATATTATAACTATAAACAACATGTGTATAAACGTAAAGGTATATATATGTTATTATACGTATAACATTGTCTTTTTATAATAACCTAAAATCTACATAAACATAAAGTTTACAATTCAATTTTTATTTTTTTCCGCGCTATCGCGGGACAATAATCTAGTATAAATATAGAAGAAAGCAACTGTAAATGGTGGTTTATATATATATATATATATATTTATATATATATATATATATATATATATATATACACGAAAATTAAAAGGAATGTAGTGTTGAATTTGTTTATCATTTTTCTTTAGTAGTGGACCATTTAGATTAAATTCCTGATAGTCATGATAATGATGATTAAAATCAAAACCTTAATGCAGCCGAAGGTTAAGTCAAAAAGGATACAAACTTTCAAATATCTTAAATACTGGTGACGTATATTTGAACTTTTAAATATTATTAACAAAATCTGATATAGAGAAATAATAGTGGCGACAGCACACTCATTATATACATATTCGTCGGTCTTTACTAGAGTTGAATATACAACGTTTTTGATTGACTGGATATCTTAACACGGTTAGTCTCGTATTAGTCCAAAAACTTGTTTGGTTTCTGTTTCTAATTACAGGATACGAAAATGTTAAAATCTAAATGCATTAATAAATGAAGTATATGGTCGATTTAGTATTTGAGGAATCGAGTGGCTCATTCTAATATTGAAGTTGTTGTTGCAATTCTTAGCGATGACTTATTTCCTATGAATCAAAGAAGATCTATGTTACGGATAAATTATATATGTAGAATATATGCATTTGACTGGTCTTAAACGGAGTTCTAATCATAAAACTGCCGTAGAATAACTTGGTCGCCTTTTCTTTTGAAGTCGACTATTGTACTTTGGCTTCCCTTCTCTTTTCTTTTTGTTTTCGTGTTGCTAGTTTGTGGCTCCTTCTTAAAGACCTTTTTATTATCTGTTATATTTTCTTTTCTAAGTTAATTCTAATCTTGTGCTTGTCGTTAAAAAAAAATACAAATGAGTGCCAAAGATGATTGTGATATAACACTAATTCAATGACACCATTTTTAAAACTAGATGGACGGATACCATAAATGCTCAAAATAAACTTACCCGGTTTGAATCCCATCAATGGCATTTTTATTAATTAAAGTTTTCAAAAAAGACCAAATATCCCTCGACTTAAAATTTGAAATATTTCAAAACAAAAATATAACTCTTTTTTTTTTTTTTTTTTTTTTTTTTTTTAACTTTTGGTTTATTATATACTTTTTATTATACCTTTATTTTATATCTATTACAATTTTTTTTTATATTTTTTAAACACTTCAAAATTGTTTTTTCTTTCTTTTTCTAATTTGATATTTATTTTACGGTTTTATTAATTTTAGTATAATTTTTTCTTTCTTTTATAAATTCTTAAACAATTATTAATAATTTACGGTCCCAATATCCATCGCAATATTGCGCTAAAATTAATAGGACCATTAAATAAATATCAAATTAGAAAAAGAAAGAAAAAACAACTTTAAAGTTTTTAAAGTATAAAAAAAAATGTAATAGATATAAAATAAAGCTTTAATAAAAAGTATGTAATGAACCAAAAGTTAAAAAGAAAGGTATAGGGCATGTTTTGAAATATTTTAAATCGGGGGACTGTTTGGTCTTATTTGGAAACTTTAATAAATAAAAATGCCTCGAGACCCTCATCTCATTCTCATACCACTGCTCCAACAGCCTTTCTTGTTGTTAAATTTTGTTAAACATTGAATATATATATAAAATCGCTGACAATTTTTATGAAATAAAACGAAAAAAGAAGCAAAAAACTGAGCTAGCATAGTCCACCGAGTTCGCATATACAAACTCAATGACATTTTGTAAAATGTTTTATAAAATTTGACATTTTATAAAATACGATATTCAAGTTTCGTAATTTTCCCTTCTTATTGACTTTTGTTCCATCATGAATATTTGTACTTCGTTATCTTGGGGACTTGGGCCAAGAATATGAACTGATAAGTTGAGCTTTATGGTATGGGCCATTTTCTAAGAGTTGCTTAGTTACTCTGCCAAACGAAATACCTCAAGTTCTCCATGTAATAACTTTGTAAACATGATGGTAATTTGAAATCGAATAAAAGTCTCACCAAAATTGAGAGGTACGGATTTTAATTTTCAACATCGGCCAGTCGGCCTTGATGGTTCAATATTTTGATGTCCGGGACTGGGTGACCGGGTAAAGTCATATTGCATAAGCCCAAAACATAAAGTTGAGCCAAGGCCCTAATAAGATACCCAAGTTACAAGAACAAAATAAATAGCACAAACAGTCAAGCATTATAATGAAAGTTCATCTTCTTCTTTTTTTTTCTATTATTATTATACAAACAATTAACATACTCTGAACGTATTAGAAGTTTATCACTAATTTTATAAACATTATGAAATGTTGATAGGCCGTTTATAAACGTTTTACGGATGTGTACAATTTATATGAGGCATTTACACTTAACCGGTTGAAGTTGAATATCAAACTGTAATATACTAAAAACGAAGTTTAATTTTTTTGTTGACCAAGTATATAACATGAGTTACACTTTATCGTTAAATAAGTGAAAACAAAAACACCTTTAGATAAAATACTATATAACATAGATGAAACTAAGTCAAAAGACGGTATTCCCCGAACAGGATCAACCATAAAATTGACTTGTCTCGAGTTCGAACTTTCATAGGTAACATCTTTGAAACGGTCCAGATGATATATTGACATATCTTGCGAAACCTAAAAATAATAATCAAACTATCTACACTATTCTAGAATTTTTTATTATCCAGTTTTGGCATAGGTTACTGTTGGTTCCAACTTCCAACCCGAAAGAATATGTTAAGTATACTGTTTGTTCTGTACAAACAATTACTGCAAGTATTTCAGGAAACAGTTTTTTAAATGAATTTTGAACATAAAAGTGCAGATTATATAAACTATTTTACTGCATAAACCAGTTGATTCAACCTGTGCCTGACTTTATATTTTTACTGTCTATATCCGAGACAAACTTGCCCGTGTAACTGTATTGTAGAATTGATATTTCAATAACACAAGATCAAATTCCGATTTTGGTGCTACATATTCTGTAACTGATTATACCTCTTTTATTTATTGAGTATCGATAACATAGCCTCTAGGCTATGGCTAAAACATAAGTACATCGCTAAAAACTTGTAACCAATAGAAGTAGGGAATAAAAATCGCAAATGCAAGGGTGAGTTTATTCAAAATACAAACAAATTATGTATGTGTTAATGTTTAAACAACAATCTATAGGTTGTTATTAAAACTCTTATTTATATATATATATATATATATATATATATATATATATATATATATATATATATATATATTTGAGGAAGTGAAAGCACTCTTGATCATGGCATCGAAAACACTAGGTGTCACGGTCAGGTCATCATACCACTTAACAACATATTATACTGAAATCAGATACTTGCTTATTTTTTTTTTATCTTCTAGTAATATATATGTTAAAAATATGTAGTTATGAGAACAAGGTGACCAAACCTCCGTATCAAACAACGATGAAAAGGGTCGGTATGGGTGTCAACTCAGCGCGGCGCGTAACCGCCTCGTTCCTCAATATTTGAATTATTTAGTCTAGGGATTTTTATGCATACATGTATTGTGAGAAAGGTTTTTGTACTTTGGGTAGCAAAAATCATAAATATCAGGATGGTTGCAAGGACCATGGACCATGGGTTAAGAAAATCGAAGGGAATCAGGTTCTAAATGGAGTCACGTGATACCAAAGTATGGTCACAATCACAGATGGGTTGTACAATATGCAGTGTTAGGTTGTACTTTAATCTATATATTTAACAAATCCCCTTTGCTACCTATGTATAGAAAACCTGTGTCGAAATTAAATGAAATGTATTATTATAATATGTCCCTATTCTCTCTGTCTGTGCTCTGTTTCTGCACAACACCCTGCACCCCTTCTGCAAATTTTCAGGAATTTTCAACATCATTCAATTTTTTACTTTTACTAGCCCTCCTACTTTCATCAATTTTAAATCTAAGTCCTCGTGTTTTCTCTTTTTACATTTCAGTCCCTTGACAAGTACAAAAAAAGCATAATAAAATCCATACAACAATAATATCAGTTGATGACACAAGAAGTGTAGTTGAAAATCCTGAAATCACACAGACACACCATTCATGAAATACAAAAGAAGAAGACA
The DNA here is from genome assembly GCA_910822075.1 of Senecio squalidus. Classification (NCBI taxonomy): domain Eukaryota; kingdom Viridiplantae; phylum Streptophyta; class Magnoliopsida; order Asterales; family Asteraceae; genus Senecio; species Senecio squalidus. Next base: position 22,107,686 of record CAJVGC010000590.1, on the reverse strand, counting down.
ATAATCGTCGAAAACAAAGGTTTTTCCTATCATATAACCAACCAACATATATTAGAAACATTTTACTCTTACTTACTATTCATAAGCCACTTCCAACTTTCCAATCAAAACATAAGGCATAACTGCAATCCAATCTTTGTTAGTTTCCGCTTCTCTTTTCTCGCAGTTATTTTTCTCTGTCCGAAGCTAAATTCTGTTCTTTGATTTTTCCATGGCCCTTGGAGCTGTGAATCAAGTTAACAGTTCGTGTGTCACCAAAACCAGAAATATTCAATGAAACAATGCACGGAAACTAAATTTGTGACATTGAATTTAGTTTTCGTAGGAGAAATGAAGTTTGAAATGAGGCATACCTAAACCAATTGCATCAGAGCCTTTCATGATCTTCAGCCTCTTGCAAGAACCAATGAACATACTGTAACAAGGAAAATATTACAAAGCGCATGTTAGCAGACTAGACTACATATTAATAGGTAGCGTTGTATATATGTTAAAGGGTTTACCGTTTCAAATCTATCACAAAGGGTATAACAACATGGTTCAAAAGCAAAATGTGAACAGTAATAATACAAAGTTTTGGCATGTAAACAGAATATAACTATTATTTTTTAATACGAGCATGCTCAGAATTAAAAGTTCCAAAGCAACCAATAGCTCACAAAGAGATTCACAAGAATTCAGACAGGAATATCTTTTTCTTAGCATCTGCTTTGGCATATATACTATACACTAAAGATCATCTGGATTCCCTATATACGATATTTATTCGAACATCTACATACGATATATTTATTTATACTAAATCTATTTCTTAAATGGATAGGTTAGAACAAGCAGACTTATGTTTAATTGAAAAGTAGGTTTAACAAAATAATCATGACAAGTGCCAAGTGGAAAAACAGACAAACACATACAAATTCGCATGGTGTAAAAACATATGGATGCACAGGAATTCGTCATGGAATATATATCTAATCTATATACGCCCAATTATCAAGAATTCATATCCATATTGTGTGAACTGATTCGAATAGTTTGTTATATCCACATATCAACAATTTTCAATTTTATTTTTTATCAATACTGAACAATTCACCAATTTATATTTGTTAAAAAAAAGAATCGACATGTTATTGGATATTTTGGTTACCATTAACAGGCCAGCTTACGCTCATCCTACACACAGATAGGCAACAATCTTTCCTTCGGGCTATTATTATGCTTATTACTTGAGTTGGGTGATTTAAGTAAGCATAACGGAAAAGATCATGGAGAATTGTTTGGTACTTACTCCCAAGGAACATCTCCCACAAGCATCCAGTCACCATCCTTATCCTCGTATGTTAGCACATACTCTGATCCATGCAACAGATCCCTCAACTTGCTCTCGCTCAGACTTTCCCTTCCTGGAGCTCCCTGTGATCCGCATTGACCTACATTATAAACAATTATTACTTGTTACAATAGTAAAAACGCATAAAAATTACAGAAACAAGTTTTAACTACACTAAAAAGCCAACTCACCAATAGTGAAACAGCTAAACATTTTCTCTAGAGCCGATGAGAGTTCTTGATATGTGGTGTAACTCCTTAGATCAACTTTCCTCAAGTAAGGTGCCCCGTCCATACTAACTTTGACAAATAGTGCACCAGGACCAGGTTTCCCATCCACCTCATCGTTGTTCTTTGAATTTGTAGCCAGAATGTTTTTGCGGAAAGATCTAACTGGAGGCCAACCAACTACTTGTGCCCTGCAAACCGACAAAATCAAATTAATATGTTGTTTATAACTCTAGTTACTCAGTATATTCAAATCTTGCACTTACTTAGCAGCAGGAGGATTAGAACTGTTGACTTTGTTTAGGTTAGCACCGTAGGCTGCATGAGTTTGTTCTTGTTGAACCTTTGATGTTGCATCTTTAATCATAGCAGGCTGAGCTCCAGACGGGATCTTAACATTTACATTTACATTACTTGAAAACTTCCCTTGAACCAAAGATTTCGAAGCATCAGAATCAGTCCCAGACGAACCAAACATCCAATTCCCTTCATCAATAGTGTCAGAAAATCCTCGTTTATTTCCAGACACAATAATCTTCTGTGAACCCGAGCAAATTCCATCTTTAGAAGGAAGTAACGGAAACAACTGCTTCTCATCAAGACTCTCAGAGCTAGCCAGATCAACGTCTTGGTCACGTTCAGGCGATTGAGATCCCGGAAGTCCAAGCCTTAGTTCAGTAGCTTTAAGATTCAGATTGTTTCGTTTTACCTCCGACATCCCAGAAACAGCAGAGCTATCAACAGAGGAACAATCCGATAATCCAAAATAATTTCGCTCAGTCAATCCAGAGCTCTTGTTAAAAATCGACTCCATTGTGGAAGCAGAAGTCATTAACGAAACGTTTCCCTGTCCATCCCCATCAACACCTAACAGCGGCGGAGTCATCACATCCAAAACCGCTAACAAATTCTTGTTAATCTGCTTAAATAAACAACCGTTTAACATAATAATAAGTTAATAACTCACCGCGAAAAAAAATCGACCTATACAACATCAATAACCTTGGTCAAAATGAAATTAATTAACCTCACAAAAGATAAAAAAGTAAAACCCTAAAAAATACATATCCAGCTGTCAGTTGACTAAAATCAACACCTAAAACACCATTCCATGAAATTGAAACCCTAATTTACAAATTTACAAAATTATGCACAAATTATAATAAACATAATTAAATATAAAAATAAAATGCTCAATTAAATCTGCTATAAATAGCTTTAACGTCATGCAATCAACTTTTTATAACAAAAAAATTCACAAAAATTAAATCATAGATTTCTAGTCTAACTATAACTTAAATTAAACAAAAAATCCAGATCTCAGCTTAAACAACATGAAAAAAAAAAAAAAAAAAAAAATAACAAAATTGAAAGCATTTACCTGAAATCTGTAAGAAAATATGAATCTAGAAACAGTGAAGATAAGAATTAGATAGATTTACAGTAACAAAATCGAAGAAATTAAGCTAAGATGATGAGAGAGAAAGTGTGTATGTGTATTTTTAGAGAGAGAAAGAGAGAAAAAAGAGGAATTTAAGGTCCCTCCATTAAGCAGAAAGCAAATAAAAGGAGTTCTGTGTGTGTGCCGTGAAACTCGGATTTTAGAGTAGAATACACAGAAAGTGTGTTTTTTAGGGGGGTAAAGTGTAAATATTGATATAAAAAGATGAAAGCTTTTTTTAAGTTTTTTTTAAAGATTAAAGCACAATTTTCAATACGAATAAAAACATGCAAACTATTTTTTCATTTTTAACCAAAACTTGGTAAACTTGGTATAGTTTTGATTAATTTACCTTTTTTTATTTTTTTAGAGTTATTTTTTTTTTGAACGGCAATTTTAGTGATTTGGGTCATACTGATATTTATTTGGGCAGTATGCGAACGAACCTTACACCAAAGTTACTTGCATCTTCTATCAATGGAACAAACTCCCGTATTTTAGTTACTATGAAATGTAAATAAGAAAAATAACTTTTAAGTTATTAACATGAAATGACATGATAATTTTGTAAACATTTGAAAATATTTATTATTGTAGATGCTCTTATAAGGTCTTTGAGTTACATAGAAAAACAAAAAATTTATTATGGCAAACAATATTCAATGTTTTGGGCATTAAATAGTTAGTAGTATATTGAATATTTGGAAATACTCGTTTACTATAATTTCGTTATCTGATAGATATTTGTGTTTATTTAACTTTTATTGAATGCTTTAAGGCTAAAGGTACTCCCAAATTTAACAACAACTTTAACTCGCAATTTTGGGTTTTTTTTCTTTGAACCGACAAATAATATTAAAACAACCTGACTAGGAAAGAGCTAGAGAACGGGCACAAAAATACAAAAATCAAATGCGAGATTACAAATAGTTAGTAGTATATTGAATATATGGAAATACTCGCAATTCCAGTTTACAAACTTTGACTTGTTACTTTACATAATTTGTTAAATATCTCATAATAAATCTTCAAGTATTAAATGATCATTTTTAACCACAGACGGAGTTAGAAAACTTTTCTAGTTGGTTCAAAATTAAAATTTGGTTATGTTTGTATTTAAACGATCGGGTTCATATATCAAATAAGGCTAAACTTATACCAAAAATACATTAAAATTCTAAAACATTTTCAATTCAGCGATTCTATTGAACTCGTTTGGTTCAATGTAGATACGCCCCTATTTTTAACAAACATTATTTTCATAATCACACGCTTGCTTGTTCTATTTCACATAATTCTACAGGTGGATTAATATAAAAATATCAGTATTAATTGATATGAAACAAATAATGAGTCGTTATTACATAAGTATCAATCATAATTATGAAATATGCATGTTGTCGTGTATATTAATTTTCTTACGTATATATTTTAATGAATAGAAATAATAATAATTCATGCTTAATTATTTCCAAATAAAGTAATGTTATTAGGACGAACCTTACCTAGCCACCATAACAATATTTGATTAAATAAAATTGTAATCATTTGTATTTGGTCACTACCATATAATAATACCCCAACATCATTATTAACAACCACATACTAGCTTTTGTTATCCACTACTTGCATTAGAAAACTTAAATTAATAAAGAAATTTTATTATAGGTTTTCTTTTAACAAAAAGAAATTGATGCTTGTATCAGAATTTTATAATGTTATTTGAATATATATATATATATATATATATATATATATATATATATATAAAGTTGAGTAACTACTAAAATATGGTGATTATTGTTGATTTGCATGAACATAATGCTATAAATAAGTACTTAACAATGTTTTTTAAAATGAAACGTTCCTTGGACCAGATCGACAGTTCACTAGTAGTTGAGTAACTACTAAAATATGGTGATTATTGTCGACAACAAGAAACTATAAAAATAATAAACAACCTAAAAGACGGGTTTTATATAAATTTTAGTTCACTAACCCACTAGTATGTAGTTAACCAACCATATTTTCTCACCTATTGAAGGGTACATTAGTACACATACATGCTTGACTCTCGACCGGATATGCAATCGGTTTTCGTTTGCCCAATCCTGTCCCATATGGTTCTCGATTGCACGAGCTCGTCCCATTCAGTTGTAACAACATTGGTATTTGGTAAAACCAAATTTAAATTACATACAAATTTTTTATTGTTTGCTGTAATGATATGGGAAAATGATACCTGGAAGATTTTTTTTACTACAAGTGAATGTGACCGGTTAGCATAAATTTATGCGTTTTGTTAATAAGGTTTTAGGGTTCAAGTATAATTCGAAACAAATGTAGATATGTATTAAAGTGTGTGTGAGTAGCGTTTCCTTCCAAAGGTAATAGAAAACAAATACACGGGCCTCTATCTATGTATAATGATATCGCTAAATCAAAAGTATTTTTTACATTAGTCCGACTTTAATCTCTAAACCTTTAACGAAGTAGATAGTTTATCTTATCGTTTGTTGAATATCCCATATTACTTAATATAATTTGTTTTAAGGTTTAAAATATTCTGTATTTCTAGATACAACATAGAGCAAATTAACAAAATAATCACTTATCACTTACACATTACAAAAAATAATCACCCAATTTGCGACGGATTTCTCACGACATTTTTTTCGTCGCGAAAGTACATATATTTTAATCAGACCAATAAAAATTCGACACGTTGTCGCGACTCTATTCATTTCTCGCGTCAATATTCATTTTCGCGACGACGTGTCTGATTTTTATTGATCTGATTTTCTTTTTTGTACTTCTCGCGACGATAAAGTGTCGCGAGAAATTCGTCGTGAATCGATGATTATTTTTGTAAAGTGTAAGTGATAGGTGATTATTTTTGTGGTTAATTCTCAAAACATATATTAAACTTTTTGTAAAAGTTTTTACAATGTGAGGATGGTCAAACTAGGTAAAAAAGGGTAAATGGAGTTACAAGTGTATGATGATGATAAATAGGCATGAGAAAGAGGAGACAAAGTGTGATGCTCAAGATTTTCCAGAAAAACGATAATTACAAAATCAAGTAAAATTTGATTATGTTTAGCTAAAAGTGTCATAATTCAACTACTCCACCAAATTACCCCTCAAGTTTCATGAAATGACAAAACACCCCCTAAAGTTCACAAGTCCATATCCACACGTGTCGCCATTCACATGTTTCAACGCCAAGTGGGTCCACCTAGTTCCCCCATAACCCCAAACGTGGGAATTGAAAAAGATACATCTTCCATATGTTAAGCTAACACATGGACAATTTATTAAAATTATCTTCCATTAACAAAAAATAAAAACTATAACTTTTATGCAAAGGTAATAATGTGATGTAAATTACTGATTGGTATAAACATCTCATTATTTGAGTTACTAATTTAGATTGGTAGACTTTGGTGATATTTTATCTTTCGAAATATCATAACTAGCTTAAATATGCTCAAACATAATAATTTAGTAAATAATATTCAAATCAGTGAGATTTTAATTAAGGTTTTAAATATCGAGATCTTATTATATAATTATACTATATATAAAACATTTAGATATTTTGTTTTAATACCGAAATTTTAATATTAAAATAACTAAACTAACTCTTATTTGTCATCTAAATATTGAATTTATTAACTCATTTTTCTTTTTTTTCTTTTCATTATTTGTCATCAACTAAATTTAATTACAGGAAAATGTTAGGTGCAACATGTTTCATGTATTGTTATATGTTACGAGGTAGAAATAATTAAATGATAGAAGTATTTTGTGTATTTTCTTGAAACTTTGAGGATTAAAAAATAAACCTTTATAAACATTTTTTGTCTTTGCTTCATGTATTATATATATGTTGTCAACAACATATATGATTTCCCATTAAATATAACTAATTTGACAAAAACTTTAAAAACAAATTAATACAGATAATTTCATATATCTATATGTCATCGAAGTAAATTATGATTTTTTTTCTTCTTTTATTGAGTGTCATATATTATAACTTTTTCTTGTGCCTATGAGAACTTGATTTAAATTCGTTACCGAATAATTGGTTTATAGCCCGAATAGGATGTTTAAAACTTTTATTAGACAAATGTTTTTATGGGACAAGAGTCGGATAAAAAAATATTACAATTAATTTGAAGTCGAAACACCATATTTAGAAACTATTAAGCGCAATATGATTGAGACATTTCGGCTATATATTAACACTCATTTTTAATGAGAAATTCAAGTTTAAACGGGAAATACATGTTTTATGTAATAATTATTTTTCAGACAAAAAACTATTAGACACAACATATAAATCAAATTTTTTTATAGTTCGAACGGTCAAACAAAAACTATTATCATAAGTCTCAACACAACGCATCATCATATATATGTGTATTTTATTGCAAAAATGAGTTTGATGTTTGTTGACACGAATCATAAACTAACTCACTCAACCTATTAATCGTAATAAGAGACATTAACAGACATTAGTACCACACAAACATAAATTTTCTTAGTGTACCGTTTTACTGCATAATTTTTTTTTATTCGAAGGCTGAACAAGAAACTATTACCACATAGTGTAATTTTGTACAATATAATTTTTTCGTCTCCCCGCCATCACGGGGTTTAATACTAGTAAATCTAAAAAGATTATGATTTTCAATATCGAATGAAGATATAAAAAATTCTACTAAAATGTAGTTATTTTTTCTTTTCATATGAACAAGGATCGTAATATGATGTAATTTATTAATTTATAAAATAAACATGATAGCTTATAATCAAATGTTAATAGCAATTTTGTTAGTACAAACTTTACTTCAATGTGTCGATATGTTTTATGATGCCATGATATAATAGTGATATTTGCTTCAATTACAAAGTAGGTATAGTATAAATCTATCCATTGTACATTAAAGGTTCCAAAATTTAAAATATCTTCTTCAAAAATATATATTGGTCTCCGTAAATACATATTTCTTTATATATAAAATGGGCCTTATTTTTAAATATCATATATAGACTCTAAATATTATAAAATTAAACTAGATTATTGTTAGTAAATATGATTAACAAAATGGAAGAATAAACGTTTCTTGTTTTATCTAAGGGAAAGATGAAATAAAATAGAGAATGCAATATATATTTTAACAGGGTATAAAATGAAAATTATATCTTGTGACATCATCAATATTATCTTACGGCTCAAATGAAAGAAATTAACTTATCTAAGGGATCTTATTTCGTCATGTGACATTTAAACACCCTTTTTATTATATATTAAAGATAGTGGTTTGATGCAATGATAATAATCTTTCACATAAGGTTATATGTTCTATCTTTCATGTCAACATTTTTTTCGTAATTGGTTTCCTATACATATATGTATGAATCTAAAAGAATAAGCTAGTTCGATTCTTGAATCATGTACGATAATATATCTTGCACGTGATTCATGCCCTGTATTTAATAAAACAATTTATGAATGTAGTTTTGTTTTACCAAAAAGAAGCATACACATGTTTTTGTTACGAGAAGCCTATAATTACTAAATATTTACAATTTTTTTTTTCAAACGGAAGTAGTAAATCGAAATTTTGATTTAAAATATGGATATTTGACAATAACAATCTTATATTTTGTGGTTAAACACTAAATTATACACTACTTACCAATAAATATCAATAATAATTTCCTACATAAAAGTAATTATTTCAAAAATTAAAAAAATATAAATTATTCAATATATGTATAACCTTCAAAATTATAGCCTCAAAGATTATAATTATCAATACTAAAAAAATTTATTCTAAAGTTTTTAATCTAGTGTCATTAAGTATGTTACTATGAAGTTATTCATCTTGAAATTCATAAACATAGAATGTATATAAATGAAAGCACAAGGATGAAAATGAGCAATAGAGATAAGTTGAAGGAGTAAAAAGTAAAAGAGATTAGGGTGTAAGTTACGTATTAAATTAGAAAGGGGACAGAGGAAAACAGGCGAGGAAACTGCGAAGGGGGACAAGAAAGCGGCATTTTTAGTTATTCTGCCGGCTGCTGACCGGGACATCTAACTCTCTCCATCTCTTTTATACCCCTTTCATTATTTCATATTTACCATCTTGCCATTTAAACACTTAGGGATGCATATGTAAGCGTAATTTTTTGGGCTTAGACTTATGATTTATAACTAGCTTATGACTTATAAAATATAAATTTTTGATTTTTTATTAAGTGTTTGGAGTAACTTATGAGCTTATTAGCTTATGATAAGTCAAAAATGTTTGATAAGTTCATAAGCCACACAAAAGGAGCTTATGAAAATCCTCTTACATAAGCTCATAAACTTAAGTTAATAACCTCAAACAAACACCTAAAATAAGCTTATCTCTCTTAAATAAGCTAATAAACTCATAAACCTTCTATAAGCTAAAACAAACACTCCTTAACAACATATATTATGACTTATGGATTATGTTTTTTGCACGCCAAATTAATTTCCATTCATGTAACTGTCATTTTTTTATGTACGAAACTATGATATATAGACCTAAAAAAGAAGAAGAAGATAATCCTATGTAATAAGGGTTGATCACTTTTGTTTTGTTAAAAATCAATATTTTTTGTTTTATTTATGGTATTACAAAATAGAGAGACTAAAGAAAAGGTTCCATGAAATTTTGAAGCATGACGAAAACAAATACTATTCTTAATCAAACCGCAAGACGAGGGACCATAAGTATGAATACGAACCATGCAAGCCCGTAACTAACATTAAACACATTCCTCATATCACACATACCGAACCATACAAGATTGCAAAGCTAATATTCACGAAACACGACCCTCAAAATCATTGATCTTAAATATGAAAGGCAAACAATGTTTACATTTGTCACTATCGATAGACTAGTCTATCTATCTACTGATATTATGTACTACTTTATGTAATATTTACATTGTTACTAAGTATTACGGAGTATTATTAACAAATAACTTAGATAAAAGACGAGTCCGAATTATTGTTTCATGTTTATGTAAAGCTAATAGTTCGGGTTTTTTTTTAATGCTTATTAGCTTATAAAGATATGCAGCATACACGATTTGTATACATGCATCCCTACTTCATTATGATACGTCACCAAACTTTTCGAAAAATATCGAAAACTGTCTATATAATCGAACTATAGTTCATATAGTAATCTAATATTCTGTCTAATACTTTTGGTTTAATAATTTAGTTAAGTTGAAGATGGAAAGTGGACCCTTGTAAATTATAATGTTTACATTCATGTTTATCCTAATAAGATAGAACAAATATTTTAATTAAGTTTTGGCTTTTGAAAAAGTTGGAACAATTATCATTTTGTTTGGTTAAAAATAGTTTCTATATAACTTTCTTCTTCATGAATATTTACAAATTGTATAAGAAACGTAATGTAATTATTTTCAGTTTGTGTTAGAATAAAATGTCATAATCCCATTTATTTGGAAAATTCGTGTCAAGTTGGCAACTTACCATGGTTATATTAATACATTTTGAGAGACTTATAAAAGAAGAAATGATACACAAACATAAATTATATAAGTCTAAATATGTCTATAATTAAATAAAATGGTTAAATTTTTATCAAATACCAATATGTTTTTCATAGTTTTAATAACAAGTAATAATTTATGTGGAGTTGGTTAAGAAAAAAAAAACATCTACTTGTTCCCTAACAAGATGTTGCGTTTTAACAAGTTACGGAAACATTTTAGACAAAGGAATAATATTCCATTCTTCACTTGAAAATTACGTTTTTAATTTGATATATCTATTATTATTTAAATAAAAAACCGATAAAAAATAGTTATATGATTATGTATAAAGATTAGACACGCTTTAGTGTATAATGATATTTTAACTGCGACCTATAAACTATCAATTTAGAAGAAGAAAAATGTATAAATAGCGTTCTCTTTAAAATAAACTAGCAAATGTAATTACTTATCTAATATTAATATAGAAATTCTTTGTATATGAAATATAATTGATTAATTAAAATAAAATAAATTTGCATATAAGTTAATTTAAATTGTTATAAAGTATTTGTCCTAGGCATATCTAGCATCCCCAAATGGTTAGTTGATCTCGATTAAAGAAGAGTTTTGTAGAAATAGACAAACATACTCAAGGTCGGTCTTGAGATTTACAAAGCCTCACGAAAGAAATTAAGTAAGTCCCTTAATTTCTATTTCTATGGACATAACATTTATTTTATACAAACTATTCATGTTCTTAAATTATTAAATACGATATCTTTATTTAATTTTCTTACTTAATTAAGTTTACTATACATCTGTACGGACCTAAAAGAATAGACCCATTCGACAATTTTACCTTATACAAACATTTTTCTAGCAAAAACTTCAAACCGGTCCTTAGAATATTATGTGACTTTTGACCGCTAAAATAGGATGAATCTTAGTTTAATGTTTATTTGTGATGATAAACTTTTGTAAAAAATGTTAGAAAAAGGTTATGTTATGTAATTTGAAAGTGAGAAAATGTTTGGTGATCTAGAAATATTAAAGGATGGAATTTTCCAAGAATACCCTTGTCTCTCACTCACTTTCTGTTTCCACTTAAAACGTTACTCAATATAAGCTTTCGTCTAAAACAACCATCATTAACTGCCACTTCCCTTTGCACGCCTTCTCCCACTTTGTTCTTTTACCATTTTGCCCTCCACTTCGTTTGCTTATGTCATCCTTTCCTAATCATACTTTCATCTCATCCGTCCAATCGAAAATCAGCGGCTTAGATGTAATGAACAGTGTTCTTCATGATGTAATTGGCGTCAACATGTTTTTTACTTCAAGTTCAATGAATAAACAATATTTGGTCATAATACGTTTTTGAATGAAAACTCAATATAAGAAGACACAAACTTGCATTCTTAGTAGATCGTTAGACTAAAGACCTTTTGATGATTTTTTTTTTACGTGTTCAAGTTCAATGACATAGTAAAAGTTTCGATATGTTTAGTTAAATGTCTCTATTTGTATTATCATGTTAGATCAAATAAATGTAATATCTAATTTATTAGTATTTACTTCTTCCAAAAACATTTTGTGTTTTAACTAAATCCGATACATGATTTTTGACTTATACTAAATAGATTTTTATCCGAAAATAACTTAATTTGATAAGTATTGCCATTATGTCTACATTATGTAAATATCACCAATATGTTAATGTTTACATTAATTACATAATCTTGATAACAACGGTTCATAATGTATTTAACAGTCATGTTTAGTGTGTAATAAAACACTCTAAGGCCTCGTTTGTTTTTTCAATTAAGATCTTAAAATAATCTATTTGTATTATTCGATAAGAGGAAAATTAAATAAGATGTTTTGAATTTTTATTTGATTAAGATCTTAGTATCACTTATTTTCCTCTTATTCGGTCAGCCTAATTTTAAGTCTGAATCCCTCTTATTAAAACTAAGGCCCACGTCTTTGTTAGTGTATTTGTTTAAAACTGGTATTTCAATCAATAAAATTAATTGTTACTTAGTTTTATATTTATCTAGTTTTTATTTAAAAAAATTTGAGTCGGTTACTATTATATATATATATTTTAATTTAAAATCTCGTTATTTTAAGTTTAAACTAACTTATGATTTTTTTAATAAGTGTTACATACGTTATATATATATATATATATATATATATATATATATATATATATATATATATATATATATATATATATATATATATATATAATTATTTATATTGATTTAAAAGGGTAAAAAAAAGTCAATGGTTTGAATAGTTATGATTAATTTACGTGAAAAATAACTGGATAAATTATGAAAATGAAAAATAATTGATAGAAATTTTTTTATCATGTTAGTTTACGAAGAAAAAAGTACTACATTTTCACTAACATTTTATTAATATTCGTTATTATTGTTGAAAACACTTGTTTTGTAATATAGAGATATTTTTGTTGATAAATTTTACATTCAATTATTTGTTATTGTTTTTATGTCATTTAGCTAGTTTAATATCATTAAAAATGATAAGAGGAACCAAAAGAGAAAAGAAAAAATTTAAAAAATAAAAATGTTCAGACTATTTTTCAAACAGTCTTATTGATTATACTTTCAGGTTTCAGACACTGTCTCTTATCATTCAGAATTGGTCTTCAGATTTCAGACTTAAGTATTCAGAAAAAACAAAAGACCCCTAAATTTTCCTTTAATAAGAAAATCATTTGGTATGCAAAATAAGTCCATTTTTACATCTATTAAATTGAATGTTTAAATAAGAAATGAAAGCTTGAGTTTATATAATGGAACTTAGGAGTGGCAATGCCTACTAAACTCGATACAAACCCCTTTGTATAAAAATTATACATATTCTACTCGTATTGCGTACATCATCCCTTTGTTAACTTCTCTTGTTTTGCGGCTTTTCCTAAACTAGAAATCAGTAGCTCGTCGAAAGGATGATCAGCCATACTGGGACTGAGACACAACCCAGACTCTTACATGATGCAGCAGTGGGGAATTTTCCCCAATGGGCGAAAGCCTGACGGAGCAATGCTGCTTGGAGGTAGAAGGCCTACGGGTCATGAACTTCTTTTCTCGAAGAAGAAGCATTGACGATATACGTGGAATAAGAATGGGCTAACTATATGCCAATAGTCACGGTAATACAAAGGATGCAAGCGTTATCTAGAATAATTGAGCTTAAAACGTCTGTATGTGGCTTTTTAAGTCCGTCGTCAAATCCCAAGGCTTAACTTTAGACAGGCGGTGGAAACTACCAAGTTGGAGTTCAAAAGTTTGGCTAATTTAATTTGGAACTAATTTGATTAAATTGATACCATCTCGTTTAACCCAAGACTAGCCCGTAAATCCACCAACACTCTAACTTGTTTATCAAATGTGTTACACGAGTTTTGACCGAGTTAAGTGATTTAACACGAGAACCGGCTAACCGATTATGTTATTGATTAAAGTTTAGGATGGGTACATTTAACTAGCCAACGTACTAATCCGAACCTAACCTAATAGTTATGTAACAAGTCTCTCGCAAATTACTAGAACCTTTTTAAACGATGTGTGTTGTGTTTAATCTCAAACTCAAATGTTTCTTAAGATCTAATTGAGTTATGCAATATAACCTAGCCGTCTGACTCCAACAATTAAAATTTGGGTCATAACCCGTAATTTAGATTAGGAGTATACATTAGTCGTCTTTATTTAGGTTTTTCCTAAAATACGACGAAAAATAAGATGTCATAGAAATGGAAATGAAATGTTATGTAACAAATATCTCTCTAGTAAGGTCTTTCTATAAAAGTAGGATTTCAAAGTCGGTTTGAAATTTTCTTATCGGATATTTCAATCTTCGTATTAGTCCTTTACCTTTTTTCTTTTTGGTATTTGGGCTTGAACGAAAAAGGCCCAAAAAGAAACAACCTAAATATAACCTCATGCTCAAAAAAAACCACCCAAAAAGGCATAATTTTCAGATTTTTATTCTGTTTTTTTTTTTCATCAACACATAAAATATTTGGAGTAAAATAACCTAAAGTTTTCTCTACTAAAATAAAATACTACTCCGTCTCAAATTTTTAGTCTACTATTTCTTTTGGGTTGTCATAAATTTATTGTCTACTACTAAAAGTAGATATGTAAGTTTAGTTAATTTACCATATTATCTTACTTAAAATTATTACTACAAATTTTATAAAAAAAACTTAATTAATTAGTTAAAAGTAAAACTATCATTTTATAAAAAAAAAAAAAAAAATAATATATTTTTTTTTTTTTTTTTTTTTTTTTTGAAACGGCAATTTCTCCTACGGGCCGGTAATGGAGTATCATCGTGCCACCATTACAGCCACCCCCATGCTCGCCAAAGAGGAAACCCTCTGGAGAGGCTCGAACGCGAGACCTCTCCTTCACCAGGAAAACCCTTACCAACCAGGCAGAACCTGATTGGCAAGAAAAAAATAATATTAATTATGTTTTTTTTAAATGATGTGTATTTATTTATTTATAAATTTTAGGAAAGAGGAAGTAATAAAAAAGTGGGGACAAGAGAGGTGGTAGCTGTGTAGGGCCACAGTATTTTGCGGGTCTGTGGCGAAACAACCTGGCCCACTTCCGGGACTACCTTTGCTTTTGCCGGTGATTTTTTTTAACCATGGTTAACCTTTAACCATAGTTACTATTTTAATTTTTATATATAAACTTTAACACATATATAAATTTTCAAATATTTCTTATAAAATATATTTGTTTGTAAAAAAGATTTATTTTTTTCCATTGTTAATATTGTTTATTCAAAATAGGTGGAAAATACAATTAATAGGATGTTGACACGTATCAAATAATCAGAATCGAGGATATTTGGAGTGTTGCTGGAAGCATAAATGTGTTGTACGTTGTGCAGTAAATATTGGATTTGATTGTGTGGGACCAGGTGTACGTTTTATATACACATAGTCCAGTCAACATTTGACAAATTTGGTATATCACACTATCACGTGTGAGAAGTACGTGTATATATTTTGATTTATGTATTATTGTATAAAATAAGTATACAAAGTTTAGGGCCTCTTCGCAAAGATCGGACTCGGACTACAGACTACGGACTCGGTCCGTGGTCCGATCGTTTGATAAGTTTATGAAAAGCTTGGACCACGGGCCGAGTCCGTGATTTTGTCTCGGACTCGGTCCGTTTATAAAAACCGCAGACTGAACAAGACAAAATCACGGACTCGGTTCGTGGTCCGAGCTTTTCATGAACTTATCAAACATTCGGACCACAGACCGAGTCCGAATCCGTAGTCCGAGTCCGAGTCCGAGTCTGATTCTTGCAAACACACTCTCAGGTGTGTTCAATTTTCAGTATAAAGTTACTTTCAAGAAATTAAAAAAGTAACTATTAAATTTAGAGTGAGAATTCAATTTTACATCTAAACATTTGATGCTATACAGTCTCTAGAGTCGGTGTCAATGATGCCGTGTTGGTTGCATCGCCCTTGCTTTTGTGAAAGCCGACTTGAGACAAAAGTCGTTTTCTTTTGGTTCATACTTGAAAATTTACATTTTTGAACGTGAAAAAAAAACAATTAAACGGTGGGAGGGAATAATTTAAATGTATTGTATTTATTTACATTATTAGATGTTACTTGTTGGGTTTTTAAAGATGGCATTGGGCTTGATTATATAAATTGGACTTTATATTAACAAATATATATATAATTAGAATTGGGCCTGGTTATATGGATCAAGCATAGAAATATAGAATAGATGTCAAATTAGCAGTTCTTTGTCTTCTTCAAATTTTTGTAGTTAGTAGTATTGTTTAATATTTAAAAACTAAAAACTGCGATTAACTTAATGAAATTTACCTTTTCACATATGTTTTAAGATCAAATAATCGACTAGTGTGGTTTCCTTAATCGAGTTAAGGTTCGGTTACGTTTGAAAAACAAATTGGGTTTTATGATTCTAAACAACTCTCGTCGACACGTACTCATAATTCAAGCTTTAATAATCCGATGCTTCACATTTGTCTATGGCACATAGTTCTATTGTTAAATACTAATATTCTTTATTTACATAAGTTTGCAATAATGTATAAGAACCTAATCTTCACATGGAATCTTAAATAATCAGTGGGCGAAATAAAGTTCGGGTGGTCGACTTTCTGACCAGACCACTAGTTAGTATTTTGATCGTAACTCTCTGCTCGGAACTCGGATTAACGTGATCTCAATTGTTCTGGAAACTAGACAAAATTCTCTACAACCTATGGTCAACAACATTTTGGAGTCTTTGGAAGAATTTGGTCAGACTAGAGCATATTTGGGACTGTTTGCTTGCTGTTCAATAAATTCAAGCACCTGATCACTCTCATGATATTAAAGTTGGGTGTTTTCAATAATTTTGGGTAGATGAATAAGTTGTTCAAGTTAATGTTTATTGTGCCTATATAAAGGGGTTAAAATTATCATTGCAATGCAGATCAATAAATATAAAATTATAGAGTGTTTCCCATTTGTGAGTTGACTGTTTATTCCTCCAAGTGTGTGTGTCAATTGTTGTGTTAAACTCCTTGTGCTTATCGCTGTCGATCTGTGCCATTAATGGTCACATTCACAACAAAAGAGTCGGGTCGTGCATAAAATTTTAAACTAACTTCATAATGATTGAATTGAAAATAAAAAACAAAAAACAAATGTTGCCCATTTTTGGAAGAACGCATGGTCGAGAACTCACCCCCAACCGTTGTGGGTGGAATGGAGAACATTGGTGAAGGGCTTAGAACTCGGGTGAGAACGCACCCACTTTGTGTGCTGTTACTTCTTATGCGGTAACTTAAGAAAATAAAGCGAATAGTAGTGAAGTAAAGTAAAATGTAAGAAAGAAAATATAAGGATGGTTTAAGTGAGTGTGAATAGTAATCAACTAAAGTAAAAAAAAGTATAAATTAGGAGCAAAAGAAAGGCATACAAAAGTAGAAAGTTTATTCTGTAACAAGTTGGGATTAATAGGATAAGATTTTCTAAAAATGAACATAAAAGTTGATTAAAACATGAGACTGTGACATTCCATTAATACAACTCATACCTAACCAAAATTAAGAAATGAAATACGTTAATAAAGTTTGAGAATTTAGCTGTAAGCAGTTATGATGCCATCCTCTTTTGGCCCATATGATTATGATGAATATATATAACAATTCTTTTTAGACTTTTATAACCCATAGTTATTATGATTGTCGTTAAATGTTATTATAAATAAAACATTTAATGAATAACTATTCCATATTAATCTGGAATATTTTTTGGAAACGGCAAATGATAATATTAATCTGGAATATGCCAAGATTATAACAATTTAAGTTGATAGTTAATGGCTATACAAAAAAAGTGAGTGAGAACAAGTTTGATCAATAATTACTGTAATACGATTGTTAGGTTTAAGTATCAAGTTTTATACATACGTATGTTTAAATGTATTAGAAACGAGTTTTTATTGGTTATTTTTCAATTTAATAGATTTGTTGAGTTGCTTACTCAAAAACACTCTAGGATTGAATACGGCCGTGCTTTAACCAAACAAATTAACTAAACTTTCACTAATCATCGATTTTGACGTAACTCATAGATTTTTAACTGTCGGGCTATAGACTTTTTTTGCCAATCATTTAATAGACGTTTAAATTAAAAAAATCTAATGTATTTAGTATATGTGATATATTAATTTGTCAAACACTATATAAACTGGAAAACCTTGAAGTAAACGCATAAAATTAGTCTTGTTTCAAAAAAGGTGCAAGTGGGAATGTTTAGTATTAACAATCAATCAAATGGGTTACAGGGGTTGCATGATCTGGTCAAACTTTCTAACTTTGAGCTTCATCTATTAAATTTACTTTATTATCTATATAGTTTACACACAACACAACAACAATACTTAATTTCGTCGTCGATTATGAGGCATGTGAGATAAAATGTACAAAGACTACTTCTAGGCTGTGAGTAAGTGGTACGAGAAAGGGAAAGCATGCAAGCGGCAATTGTTTATATGATCATCGGAGATTTTAATCTAATAGTATGTGAGTTGATCAATGAATTTATAAATTGTGAGTCAATTAACATAAAAGACAAATGTGTCTCGTGGTGTAAATATTTTTCTTTAGACTGTTATTTCGTATGTGATGTTTAAATGATAATTACCCTTGGTGACGTTGTTCTTTGGGCAACCTTTCGAGTGTTTTTATATCCTTGCATTCCAGAAAAAATAAGTGATAATTACCTTAAACTACAAGTGTAGTGAGCCTACAACACTTTCGAAAGTAAATTTTACCGTAATCAAGTAATTCTATGTCACTTAAATATGAAATTATGAATATATAGCAAAAGGAAAATGTATCAAATTTTGTTTTTTGGTGATCTCTTGATCAGCCAAAATCGATTGAAATAAATTAATATTGCTTGTTTATTATTTTATCTAAGATGTTTATTAAACTAGGGTTGTCACATCGGTTTATAGAAATTATATGAAATTATGAATATATAGCAAAAGGAAAATGTATCAAATTTTGTTTTTTGGTGATCTCTTGATCAGTCAAAATCGATTGAAATAAATTAATATTGCTTGTTTATTATTTTATCTAAGATGTTTATTAAACTAGGGTTGTCACATCGGTTTATAGAAAATTAAACAAATGTTACATTTAACAATACTTAATATTTGCGAAACATAGAAATATCTTGCAATTAGTCCTAGTTTATTAGAAAAATTTAGTATTAAACTTTATCTAATATTCGTGATGACGATTTTATATTCAAGTTAATCATGTAAAAGATATTTTCATTTTTTTATTCCCGAATTAGACAAATGTTTCAAAGTCGGGTTTTTCTTCTTCGTTAGTCGTACCATGCCTTTGGATTTTGGGACCAAATTGAAAGGTGACTGTTAATTTATAAACTTTCCACTTTTTTTCGGGGACCAAGTACAGACGATATTATGATCAATCAATTAAATATCTGATAGTAATGATTCTCTAAGAAAGTATCTCCGTCGACTTGATGGGTTTTGTGTGGGCTCGTTGCTCCCCATCGTCTTGATGAGTTGCACAAACACGGAAACACCACCTTACGAACTACCATAACAACTTGTCATGTATACTTATCTATATAACAGAATATGTAGTATGTTTATTTTTCAAAAAGAAACGACTTTTTGTTAGTTATGATCTTATCTGCCACCCTATAGGACCACGAAAACTTTGACTATACAGTTGTACAAATCGATTCTGTTCACTCCTAGGTGTACAACATTTAAACAAAATAAATTTTATGTCTTTCTTGAACATTTTTGTTTTAAAATCCTGATTTTTGTGACCGTGGTCGTTACTCTGTAGACCAAGACCGAAAATTGGTCAAGAAAAAAAAACTATGGACTAGGAAGTACCGAATATTTTATCGTCGTGATTCTCTTTCATGCCATTGAGCTCCAAGGCATGAAGCATGTACAATTTCATATACTCGATGCTTTCACGAAAAACTGTCATTTTCGAGTGTTGGCGATTCTTGTTTCAAATATTTAGTGTTATTCATCTCAGAATCTTTTTCGACATCGCATGTTAATATACATGCAACTGTATAGTAGAGCATATTCCAAAGGCTAATATTGATTCTTCTATTAAATTTAAGCCGAAATCAACTCCATTAGAACATGAAAGTAATGTTGCTTAAAATTAAGGTATCATGTGTACGACAACTATACACTAGTACAAAAAAGTCAGTTGCGACTTGGTTCAACTAACAGAATATTTAAATTTCCGAATCTACATAAAATAAAACATTTAGAGTGTTTTTTAATAGGCAAGTAGTAGTAGTAAATAACTAAAAAAGTCCTAAAAGTGACGCTAAAATGAGGTTAACGTTTCTTCTAAAACATAAAAAAAGAAAAACGAGCTAGTATGTTCCAATATAAGACCCTATAAGTAAAAAGTAGCCCAAAAATGTGTTTAGTGAAAGTTTTATTCAAACAAAAATAAGTTTAGTAGTTTATAAATTTGAAAGAACAAAAGTTTAATAATAATATCTGAAGTCGATCATTAATATTTTCAATTAAATATAAAACTGTAGATTATTTTTTTTTAGGGTTTTTGATAATCACATCTCCAACCCTATTATTTTTAGCATTTTGATAATAAGTCATATGATTTGTGGTTAAGAAAGTTAGACACGCGTAATTTTTTTGAAGTTTAATCACCCATGTAGTTGGTATCTAACTCCTACTTTTACATGATACAAAATTTTAAACATTATTTTTATGTTTTAACTACGACCATCGAGACTAAGTTTTTTTGTTTTAGCTTATTAAAGGGTTTATTAGCTTATTAGCTTATGTAACTTTAATAAGCTCCATTTAAGTGTTTGGTTAAGCTTATGAGCTTATTAAGGGGGATTTCATAAGCTCAAATGTTGTGACTTATGAACTTATATAAGATTTCCTTCCTTCGATTTTATCATAAGCTAATAAACTAAGCCAAATATCTAATAAAATTTAATAAACTTATAAATAATAAGCTATAAGCTACCTATAAATATAAGCTTAAACCCATACAATAAGCTTATACAAACACCCCCTTAAATAAAAAAGAATAAAATAAATGAATAAGCATCCACTTCCTCCGTACCGATCCGGGAACGACAAAACAGCTGTACCGCAACTAACACTACCCCCACCCTTGTTTATAAATTAACCCAAACCCCCGTAACCCCTTCCATCGCACATTTTACATTTCCCCCCAATTTTCACCATTCGCTTCAAAACTTTGCATCTCTCATTCATTTGATTTGTAGTACAATCAAGCTCATGGCGTCTGCTCCTACTTACTACCCGTCTCCCTTACATCATTCGGATACATCTCGTCCTACTTTAGGCTTCCCTCTCGGTACCGCTTTGCTATTGATCGTAATTTTCAGCCTAAGCGGAATCTTTTCGTGTTGTTATCATTGGGATAAGCTAAGGCATCTTCGAGGATCATTTGTAGAACAAGACAACGATGATCAATCTCCCACCAAACCTAAAAATCCCTATTCCGTAAGTCAAATTATTATCTTTAAAAAAGATTGTCCAGTCTCGAAGACGGCCCTGTTTAATTAATTTATCGTGTTTTATTGTTAACAGGAAAAACGTCAAGACGAGAATCAAAGCTTGCCGGTTGTAATGCCGGGAGATCGAATTGCAAGGTTTATAGCAATGCCGTGTCCATGTGAATTGCCGAGGAATGAAAAGGTCATTTTAGAACAAGTTCATAAGACTCCAAAGCCACCACACGTAGCTGTCACTCTTTGTTAAATTTTTCATTTTCATATTTGTATATATTTATTTTAAATTTATAAAATCTAAATTGATTCTTCTTCTACTTCCTTCTTTAAATTAATTATAATTAAACATTTATACAAGTTTAATACATATTTAGGTAAATATAATTTTGTTTGTTTGTCACATTACTCGATTACTATGTTGTGATCCGCTTTTTCTAAACACGTAATTATCAGTTATGGTTAACACGAGAAAACTATTATAAGATTAAAATTCTGCAATTGTATGTTTTCTCTAATCGTGTTTTAAGTTTATAAGAACGGGAATTTTTATATAACTTGTTATTTTCTATATATTACTATAATTTACTTTAATGTTATTGGCTAATGTTTGTTTTTTTTTTTTTTTTTTTTTTTTTTTTTTTTTTTTTTTTTTTTTAATGTTGTGCTCTAGATACTTTTAATTTTTAAAATTATTAAATTTACTAATGGGGGACCCATTTCTTGGTTAACAAGAATAAGATCGCAAAGAAAATGCTGCTTCACATTTGCGTTACTTTATTTTTTTCATTAAAAAACATAGTGCATATTAATATTCCTATTAATATTCCGTAGTTTTAGGTGTTATAATATTGAAGTATGTTTTGAATTGTTATTATATATCTTTAACTCTTAACTACATATAAACTATTTGAGTTTTTTTTTTTTATAGAAATTCAAATAGAAAAATTATTAAAATATCATTTATTTTATATTTAATCCATTTAAATATGTCAATTAATATTTTGATTTTTTGATTTTTCATATTTAATTTGTTACCAAAACCAAAATTCATATAAAACTTATATTACAATTTAGATAATTAACTTATAACTAATTATGCTAACTATTAAAATAATATAAGTAAATCCTAATATAATAGTACTAAACTACTAATAATAAATTTTTCTTTTATAAATAATCGACTTATGTTTAGAAAAATAAATATATCCTAAAATGATAATGCTAGTAATAATTTTATTTTTCATATAAAAATCGGGTCGTGTTTAAAAAATTGACTTAAATATACGTTTAGAACTTTTTCAAATATAAAAAGACATAAATTTTGAAATTGAGAGTAAAGAATAAATATTAATACAATTATTATAACATACAAAAATTTTAATAATTAATATACTGATTCTCAAATGTAATACAAAATTTTAATAATTAATCAGGTTCTGCCTGGTTGGTAAGGTTATTCCTGGTGAAGGAGAGGTCTCGAGTTCGAGCCTCTCCAGAGGGTTTCCTCTTTTGGCGAGCATGGGGGTGGCCGGTAATGGTGGCACGATGATACTCCATTACTGGCCCGTAGGAGAATTGCGGTTCCAAAAAAAAAAAAAAAAATGTAATACTATAAATGAATAGAACGAATACAAACTAGGCTTGTTTGTGTTCGATTGAATAAATTTAACCGAACAAATAATCAAATACGAACACATTCTTAAAAATAATTTTGTGTTCATGTTCGTTTATTAGGAATTTAAGTTTGTTCGTTTTGATGTGAGACCTACATAAACGAATACGAATAAATATTCCACAGCCTAAATTATTTATAAAAAATAAGCATCTTATTTTAAAAATAAATCATTTATATGTATATTTATTTTCATATCTATAATTATTTATTTCATTAATTACTTCTCAAGAATTAAAATTAACGTTAAATAATATATTTGTTATGTTAAGTATTTTTAAAATGTATAAAATAAAAAAGCATTAATAAAAGAATATAAATGTATGAAAATATAAACGAACCTTCATGAATATAAATGAACGAACAAAACCTTTCTTCATGTTCGTTCATTTAATTAAACGAACAAATAATCTTATTCATGTTCGTTTTGTTAACTAAATGAACAAACATAAACGAACGTTTTCGCCTAACTGCTCACTTACCGTTTGTTTACAACCCTACTTGCGTGGACAAATATATGTGGTTTTGTCGATAGTGATTTCACGTGGCAACACAAAGGTATTAGACTATTAGTAAAGACTGTCAAAATCTTAGATCCAGACGAACTACACATCTAATGTAGTATAACGATAGTTTTACAAGACAAGGTTATTCGATTGTTACATATTATAAAATAATGTGAAACATTTAATACATTCCCTCTTGAATTATTATTGGCGAAAAACATGTAGGTGCAAAAAATTGCATAACAAAAATTTAACTATGTATTTGCCGTCGCCGTTGTAACGCACGGGTAACTTACTTCTATTATTTTATGGAAAATGATAACAATAACTTGAAGGATTATCTTTGCGTTATTACATGTTTGATTTTTTTGAATATTAATAAAACATCTTTGTATTTTAGAAATCATAAATACATTACGAATGTACAACTGATTTTTGTATTTATTGATTCTGTAAAAACAACCCATAGAGTTGTCGTTAACAAAACCTTTGTTTTATTGGTAGGAAGTAAACGCGTATCGATCGTTATCGAACCTATGTAGAGACTAGAATAGCCGATAATAAATGTTTTGTTTATAAGAGCAATAGAGCATACATAATGGAGGGCCATGATACCAACCTAACACTACCTTGAACCCGTTGGTCAGTTGGTTGTATGGCTAAGCGCCATGACTCTTGCGTCTTGGGCATGGCGTTCGTGACAAGCAGTTTTGTGAGTGTTTTTGTTTTATTTTTATGAAAAATTTAAAACTTTTCAGTGTGATGATTGTCTCATGAATGTAACTTCCCGTGTGAGGTGATATTCTCTATTATGTTTATTGGGACAACATTTTTTTTGGTGTATCGAGCTTTTTCGATACAACTACTCCAAGTCTCCAAGTGTTGTAAGATAGAATGAATAAATAATCGTAGCCTTATCTACATCCACTTAGTTATAGCATATTAAGCTGATATTTAAAAACGAAAAGAAAAGTATGATTAAGAAATTGAACATGACATGCTTTGATTGGAAGATATATTAAATACCAATGACATTATACATGAACAAGTTATCAACAAAAATTAGGTATCATAATGAAAGTCTGACTAGTGAAGTAATCGCTTTCGATTTATATAATTAAATCATATCTTTAAAATTTAAAAGTAGAAATCAATTCATATATCAACTTTGTTATCTATTTGCAAATGTATCAATAATCAACTTGTAAGCTTCATTCAATTTAAAGGAAGACTATACTAAGCTTGAGGGTAGTAATCGACAATAATCTTAATGAGGAATAAAAATGTACATTTGTTTTTTAAGACAAGTATTACATCAATTTTGTCTTTTACCATACTCAAACTCATAATTTATAGGTCTTCTTGAACAAAGTCAAAGATTTTCATTGACCTTAAACGGTTTTTATACCTAAATTATTGATCAGTATCTTTATACATTTATCATGGTTGGTTGAGTTAAAAACTTATAATTTTTCTTATCTAAGAAAGGTTTTTATCATCATAATTCAATGTATGTTATGGAGCATTTGGAAGGCGAGGAACGACTTGGTGTTTAACAACTTACAAAAAATGTATATTGTCATTGCAGGGGAAATCATATCAACTTCTTTCATTTTGATTAAAATAGGAGCAAATTTTCATGTAATTGGGTTCATTGGTGATGTTATCCTTTTTCCTTTTCTTTGAAATTTTGTTGTTCTTTTTTTTTTGCACCTTCTTATTTATTTGCTAAGTTGTGGTTTACTTTAACATATTTGTCGTTTCCAAAAAGTTAAAAGTAGCACATCCATAAAGTACAATTTAATTAAAAGATTTACAAAACAATTGTTACAAAATTATATGGCATTATATATGTGGAAAGCAAAAACATGAAAAAGAATGAGTGTAAATTTTGATTAAATAAATGCATTTGACACTTCATTTTATAACAAATCTTTTATAATTTTTTTTAATAACAGTAGCATATCTCTACCAAAAATAGGTTCAATGTAATAAATGGCAGACAATTAAATTTGTAGACGTTCTATTGATTACTTTCAAGACTCAAATTGGACGGATTTATGTCATTTTCAGCTTCCAATAAAATAAAAATATCTTGAAAAATTGTACCCTCGACAAACCATTTTCCGCCCACACAAAATTTTAAGCTATCCGTTCATTAATTTCATTAAATTGTACTTTACGGATGGAGATATGTTATGGTTACAACATATTTATAAAAAGTTTGCTACAAAATAAAGTGTCAAATGCATTTATCCAATTAAATTTAAGCAGTCGTTTGTTTTATTGTTTTTCTTTCAACACATATAATGCCATATAATTTTGAAACAATTTTTTTGTAAAACTTTTATAACCCAAAACATTTCTCCTTTTGGTAACTATTGGTATACAGATTGCATTCATTAATAATATAAAACTTTACTTCTAAGATACTTACATTATCTCAGCGAGTGTTTGTTTAGAATATATAACAATTTATGAGTTTATTGGTTTTCGGCTTATGTTTTATAAGCCGAATTTTATGGCATATATAAGACCACTCCCAACGGCCCTCGTCGGTTTCTTCGTCAGTAATCAAAAACCGATGTTGTTTTTTTTTTTTACTTTCGTCGGTTTTGGGTTGGAAAAGGGACGAAGAAGATGACCCCCACTCATTAATTTATTATTATTGTTATTTTTTTTTTTATAGTCAATGGAAATGTTTACTTCACCGAATCAATGGAAATGCGACCGGAAAAAGACGTCGGAAGTTTTGCGGTGTTTGAGGGAGGCTGATAGGAAAAGAAAATTAAGGTTAAAGGGTTGTTTATATGGGTTTTTAAGGCCCAATTAGTATGTTTTTTTTTTTTTTTTTTTTTTTTTTTTTAAATAATCCATCATTATATAAAAAAGTTCAAAAATATAAATATTTGTTGTTAAGGTTTGTTTATAATTGATGTAAAAAAATAAATAAAAAAATGTTTTTATTTTAAAAATGTTGTTTTAGTGTATATTGTTTATAAAATTAATAATGGGTGGGGTCCAGAAAAAATAATAAAATATGTGGGGTCCAGAAAAACTGACTGACGGGTTGCTGTTGGTAGTGATTTAGTCAGTTTGGTGTCAGTTGACGTGACACTGAGTTGGCAAAACTGACCGTGTCAGTTGGAACAACGGTTGGAAGTGGTCTAAGTAACAGGTTTATGAGTTTAATATCGTTTATTAAGTAATAATAAAAAGTAATAAACCCACAAAACCTTACATAAAACAAAAATTTGGGCTTATAAAACCTAAGCCGAAAGCTAATATGTTCATAATACAATAAAGATATACTTAAGCCCACATGTTGGACTTAAGTTGTCATCTAATAATAATACCTTATATATAAGCTATAAAAAAAACCCTATATTTTTTACCGCCAAGCAAATCCAATGGACCTCAAGTCATAACACAAATGTGAATCGGGTAAAGTTTATTTAGTAAGCAAATTTTGTGACCTCCCAATAGAGTTTTGAACTTTAAAAGCGAACCTTCTCTCTATATGATATGTTGAAATTGAAATATCCCATTATCGAGGTTAATAGAGGTTAATCAATGGTAATGATAATGATTGATAGTGGTTGGTTTGTAATTAGGTAATCAATTACTCAACAAAACGAGGGTAATGAAATTGGGTAATGATTAACCCTCTTTCATTGCTTTTCCCATTCTCTTTCTCATTCCTTACTTTGAAACAACCGCCCCTAAATTTCATTTATTCTTTTCCACCCTATGATCATTAGAACGATAGGTAAATGACCTCATTGGTAACCCTACATGATTATAAAAGCTAGTATCACGTTTTATTTTGTCAAATGATCGTTGAAACGACTATTATCAATAATAATAAAAAATTAGAGTAAGATAACATGCACTTAAAGTGAATAGAACAAACATAACATTTAGAAAGTAGTAAGACTCCTTTAATTCTTAAGTGGTCTTATTCCATGACCTAATTTTTCAATCAAATCAAACTAGTTGCTTCTGCCTCCACCCCCCCCACACCTTTAAGATGAAAAATTAACTTTTTTTTTTTTTTTTTTCTTCCAAAATTAATTTTTATATATACTACAGGGTGTGTTTACTTCATCGAAATTCGATGAAATCTAGTAGAATTAACTTTCAATATATTCTTCTAAGATTATTTCATACATACTAGAATGTGTATGCAAAAGAAATTTTGTTGCATATTTTTAATTTTTTTTATAGAAAATATTTGTAAACGACCCAAAACATGGAACTTGTTATTTGCGTGCTAAATAAAATAACAACTTGCATTTTAAGAAAAATATAGTACGATATTTGATAAATTTTTCTTTATACATATAGCTTAAACATTTTTATTTTACTTAATGTATATGCCTTTCTATAAAGTCTTTATTTAAGTGGTCCTCGTCTAATAATATATGAAAGCATGTAATTTAATATTTCATAATAAAATTTATTAAGATTATTGTAAAGGGTTGTATTTTTTGGAAACAGCAAAAGATTGTACATCGGAGCTTACTCGTAATATTCCAACGAGCACCACAGGTTCGAGCTCCGCATAGCTGGCAAAACCCAGCCTCCACGGGGGTTTCCAGGGGAAAATATCGCCATTAAAAGCTTTTATTTAAGTGGCCCTGTCTAAATGATATATTTTCAAAAGCTTTTTTTTCTTTTATATCGAGTTATTATGTTTTTAGTGAGTAGTTTTACATGTCAATTTATCTATACTTAAAACCTTTGGTATAAATCTCAAAACAATACATGAAAAATATGAAAAAGATTTCGGATTTATTGTATTTATTTAAGTAAAACTCCAACTATCAAACATGCTTTCATTTACTATATAAAAATACTAGTTACATGCTGTAACTCCAGTCAAAACTCAAGTTCACGATCCAACTTTAGTTAGCTTCGAAAAACCCCCCCCATTAAGGGGCGGTTGTTTCAAAGTGAGGAATGGGAAAGGGAATGGTAAAAACAATGAAAAAGGGGTAATCATACCCAGTTTCATTAACCTCGTTTTGTTGAGTAATGGTTTATTGTCTATTAATGGATATACTGGACAATAATTGATTACCTAATGACAAACCAACCACTATCAATGATTATCATTACCATTGATTAACCACTATTAACCTCAACCAAACACACCCTAAATAAAAGTAATTTTATGGTGACATAACCTTAAGGATTTTGATAACCACAAATCCTTTATGCCGTTCTTTAAAAGTTAGACATACATTGTACCTAATCATATTGTCTTATACATCTGGGATCTCACTCTCTACATTCACGAGTATAACTCCGTTATGCAATGTCTTTTCGTTTTAGTCACAACCGAATGTGGTTATATAACTCAATTTTTTAATTATAAAGGATTCAATCGTTAATCTAGTTTATTGGTGACATCATCCAAATGATAACGTAAGTGACTAGTGAGGGAAATGTACGGATGATAGAGAGACGGGGGAGAATGTGGGTGTAGGAAGAGTGCACCGAACTTACACATGGGGAAGACAATGGTTAGTGACTTGTTTATTGGGAGACTAAATCTTATTCTAAATTCTCAAACTATCCCTAAATTTCTTAAATATGTTGTGATACTTTGACCTCAAATATAAAGCAAACATATATAGTTTTTAAGACAAATCTTGATTAATTTTTGAAAAAACTAGAAAATAAAATGGCCCTAGAACATTAGATACATATACACCAAAACTAATTTCTCAGATTTACGTCACTCATTAAACATGTCAATGGATCAGTTATTGACCTAGATCCGACATGTGAGTTTTAATAATATGATCCGACTGGTCTATAGACATGACCAGTCAACTCAATAAGTGGTATTATATATCTAAGATCCATGGTTTTTATCAATAGGATGGAAATGATAGAGAAATATAATGATATAAAAATAATATTTTATATAAATACTAAAATAATCTGATCCAAACCCATTTAATTGGATTATAAAAAAAGTAATATCATCTCCTATCGCCCCGACCCGCTTTATTGACATTTCAACTAACAATTGTTTCTTTTCATTTCACAACAGGGCACGTTCCGAGAATAAAGGGGTCATGTGCGAATTTAAGAAATGACCTCTTCATAATTTTTTTTAGATATAGAACATACTTTTTCTATAAAATCGTCACTTAGATATAAATATTTTTTATTTACGCATATATATACGAATAGCAAAAAATATGGGTCTTTTCAGACCTTGAGGTCCTGTACAAATCATACACCATGCACGTGCTTCGGACAAGCTATGTTTCAAAACTCTATTAACTCTTCACAAAAATGTACATGCACCCACTAGACCATGTATATGGAGAACTATTCTTTTATAGTAAACTTTTAAACATTGCTTCTTCTTACTCCTATAATTTTTCATATTCTTATTCTCAAAAGGTTTAATTATGCTTCTAA
Source organism: Senecio squalidus (assembly GCA_910822075.1). Lineage (NCBI taxonomy): Eukaryota > Viridiplantae > Streptophyta > Magnoliopsida > Asterales > Asteraceae > Senecio > Senecio squalidus. The sequence continues at coordinate 22,077,372 of CAJVGC010000590.1, read as the reverse complement.
GTTCACCTCACATTGACAAGCAAAAGATAATTTAGTGAGAGTTTAACCACTTTTGTATCTTTTCTATGATAGATTATTTGAATTTGATTCGTCCACGTTCTTAATCTCCTTCTTTATCTTTCTTATCCTTCAACATTATATGCTATTTGACAAGGAGATCGATATGTAAAGCAATACGTGTTTACCTCATACGATATGATGAGGGTAAATCATGATTAGTAATATGAGATAAACCTTTTGCAAATATAGGTAAAAATGATATTAAAGTGAAATGAAAGCTACAATTGCCAACATCTCAACTGTCCTTTGTATACTTGATTCTAAATGGGTTCTGATGTTGCACCCCAATACCCACTAAGATCTCGATATATGTATACTATAATTAGTGTCATAGCTGATTAGCGACCACGTATATAAGTATGTGACAATCTTAAGCACCATTATTTGATACATGATCTCATACGAACCAATTGATAAAAACAAATATATAAAGCGAAAAAACAGGCGTATGAAGGGAAGTAATACCTCATATAAATAGTAATGTTAAGCACATAGAATTACAAGTGGGATATAAGTCATCAAGTCTAAAGCTTATAATTACCAAAAGCACTTTGCCTTTTAATCATTCTTACTAGATATAATAAAAAAAATTATCATTTAATAATTATATGTTTTAAGAAAGTTTTAGTGGATTAAGTATGCTTTATTAGTGCTCGATTAATTGCAAGGACAAGGGTACAAAAACTTAATATTTTTTATTTATCTAGGCAATCAAGTAAAACAAAAAAAAAACAAAACACAAAACAAAAACTAACTAATATATCGGTATCTAAGGATTGTTCTTAACTCTTTGGGCAAAACTAGTCTACACAATTATAAATATCTTGTGTAACGAATGACATATGTTACACATTAAAACTTATCCGCAAAAATTCTATACGATAACTGTTTTCCGTTAATTACTTTCAACATCAACCTTAATCTACAGATTTTTATCATATCAAATCAAATCAAATGGGAAAAAGACGATATAATTTGAAAGATTATTAGGTATTTGTTTGCAAATCTTGGGACAAAAGGGATTGTAGATCAAGTGTCATTATAACCTTACAAGAAAATAAGAGCCAATTGAGTGGAACCCTTTTTCTTTTGTCTAAAGAGATTTTATGGTGGAAATCCTATTAGATTTGATAAAAAACAAACCATGTCTTTGTCTAAATGGTCATGGTTTTGTTGGAATCTTCGTACAAACTTGTACTTCATTCATATGCTTAACTATTGCCTTCTACAAATCATGAGTTGTATAACTTTTAATGCATAATGTATAAGTTACTATGATCAAACGAGGATTATATATCGATTTTAGTTGATTGGATTGTGTTTTTGGGAAGCGAGCGGTTTGTTCGTTTTCCCTTTTATGTTGTAGTTTTATTAAGCGTATTATAATGAAAAAAAATTCAACTTATACAGTTGATACAAATAAGCTAATAAGAGGGCGTTTGAATTATGTTCTGCCACTTTGTATTCTTTTGAACACGATAACAAACTTCTGGTGTTTGGACTGATAGAACGCGAAATGCTGCGTTTTTGCTTTTTTATAACTAAACACACTTTTTTTAAACTAGATTTGGGTGCTTATTTTCTAAGCTGTTTTTGGCTTAAACACAATACGTATAAGTTGCAAATATGTAATCCTAAAGACTGCTTAAGTCTGAAGATAAAATATAAACAAAGACTACTAACTTTGTTTGCCGAATGAAAAACATTAACAAATAAGACTCATACAACAGTATTATTCAAATGTGTTAAGATTCCTTGGATAAGTTTAGATGATGACTTCGATCCGTGGTTTTGAGTTAATATGTTTGTGTTTAGTAATTAAAGAGAAAAATATTGTTCCATGAATTGACGGATGACGAAGTTAAAATTGGATAAACTTTACATAAACTGAATGGTAAGAGACTATACCCATCATATGTTCTCCCGTCATGAATATTTATCGACTCAAAACTATTCCCTTCCAAGAAAAAACCAAAAAAAAAAAGAAAGATAAATAATAGTATTTCAACTAAAGTTTATATAAGAAAACAAATAATTTAAAAGTAACAATCAAAGATAATGGTTGATGAGGTCAAGTGGGTACCCTTTACCCCAATCCAGGCTCATCTATTTCAAGCAATTCCTTTTCTAAGAATTAGGCACACGACTTTTAACTATTTTAATAAACCAAAACTTTAGTTTATGGACTGTAGAATAAGTAAACCACTTAGCCACTTGTTTCTGGTTTGTGGGTGTATTGTCACCCTTGATGCAATGTTAATAATTAGTTATGATAAGTTAAACTAAACATACTATCTACTCTTTTTTTTTTTATGTGTGGTGGTAATGCATTTGTCACAATCCAAATGAGATTTCATAACTTTCCCGGGTTTCTTTTGTCGCCTATCGATTCTAGATGGTTGTTTTTTCTGATGTTTGACATGAATCAAGTGAATTTCTAATCATTGTTTGATTAGTAGAGTTTGAAGGAAGTAATGAGAGTTGACGTTTGTAAAGTCAATAATATGTTATTGAGTTTTGATGACATGATTTTGATCAGGATAATACCATACTAAAGGTTTGATTGATTTGGAGGAGTAGGTAACGTGTTCCTAAAAATAATGGAAATGTAGAATGGAAGATTCGGTTTTTCTCCGTTCTATCCGAAACCAAATGGAATTCGATTTCTTTTTGGTTTGAAATGATTCGGGTTCGTTTTCAGTTTGACAATAAAAGTAGTTTCAAACGTTTGCCTGAACGGTCTGTAGAAACTAGAGGTTGCATGTTCGATACGTAAGAGGAAAAAAGAAAAAAAAAAACCCTTATGGCATAGAGGTTCACACCGCAATAACTTCGAATTTCTTTCATAACAGGTGAATGTCATGGGATTTAGTCGGCTCGCATAGCGTGATGCAAATCCGGATAAAAAGGGAAAAAAAACCAAACCAAACCGAGTTAGTCCATAAACTGTAATGCTAAAATTTCGTAGATGGGGCCTTATTTAAGAAATAATAGAGTTATTATGAGTCATGAGGCCCATATCGTTTTTGGGCCATATTTCTTAAATCATATTTTATTTGAAATTTGAAAACAGGAGGCTTCCCTCTTCTGCCCTGTCCCCAATCTTGCAGATCAGGTGTTTGTGAAAATGCCTAAGAGAAATCCCAACAAAAATGTCCAGCTCCCCAACGCTGCCGATCTCCGAAGATCTCCTCGGTTTCGGCAAATTAAACCTCCTGATTCAGAATACCCGAAAACTCCTTTACTTACCGAACAAAGGAAAAAAACCACCACCAGCAACTCAAAGTTTAAAGAAGAAACAAAAAAAAAGTAGAATATTGAGTCGGCTTGCTGACGTGGGTGATGAGAAGAAGGCGTCACCGCCGCGTAGTTGTAATCTAGGAAATCGTAAGTTCAACGCCTTTTTTGTTCTTTAATTAGTTTGTTATAATTCTCGTTCTAGGTAGTTCAAAAAGTTTCACTTTAAATTATCCCTAATTTACAATACGGCAACTAATTGATTCTATATTGAGAATTTGAGATTCGGAGCAAGTGTGACTTGGAAATTGTTGTATTGTGGATTATTACACATAAGTGGTATATTAGATGTTATCGGTTGGGTGATTGTAGCTTGGGTTTATGGTTATAATTTATTAGTATACGTAGATAGAGTTCCATGTATGTCACTTTGAAATAGACGATAGCAGAAGATACCTTACTGCCGGTCGATTAATCATAGCGATTGCCTCAACTACTTAATGTGTTTATGTGATTTTTTGGTTCTTTTTTAATGCGTTTGTCTATAAGTTTTTACAAAGTAGATATGGAATTATAACTTTTAGGTCCAGTTTTTAATCTTTCGGAATTTAAATGAGAGGATTCTGTTATATTTGTATTGCTGCAAATGTAACACTCGTTTTTTATTAAATAATTATACATATCATCTTCCAAAAAACGGAAAACTCACTCAATTAAATGACAGTTCTAGACTTTAAAAGCCAAATGGTTTCTTCTATTTGAAAAGAAGGAATCAGATATCATAATTTTTGTTTTTTCTAATATTGACTGAGTGATAATCGAAAAACTTATTTACAGTGGAATCAAACAGGCGATTGACTCGCAGTTGGTTGGGTAGATTCTGATAAAATTGCCAAAAAGATTGACTATGGTGGTTCTACTGGAAAGAGGAGTCAGCGTAAAACTGAAGATTGTGGGGGTACATCAAAAAGTTTAACTGATAAGTCGACGAAGAATCAAGTGAAAGACAGCAAGAAATGCAGTAAGGATGATTGTGATCCAGCTGATAAGAGTGTTCTTGATGATAAGGTGAATAAAGAGGTTTCGTCAGTTAAAGAACTTCATGTTTTGAACGACGAATTACCTAAGAAACTTATTGATAAATCGGGAACGAGGACAGATTGTAGAGTTGTTGAAGTGCCAAAAAGGGTTGGTACTAAAAGAAAGAGAGACCAACTTAAGAACAATGGTAAGATTAGTCAAGGCTGGTCTAAAGACCAAGAATTAGCACTCGAGAGAGCTTACTTAATTGCAAATCCCACGCCACATTTCTGGAAAAAAGTTTCTAGGATGGTAATTCACTATTATTAGAACATTTGGGTCTTTGTTTCTTTACAATGCTTAATTCGGTTGCAAGCATTTTGCTAATTTATTTTGTGTTTCAGGTGCCTGGAAAATCAGCGCAGGAATGTTTTGACAAAATCCATTGTAGTCACTTAACTCCGCCTCAACCTCGCCAACGTTCCAGAGCTGCATCTCTAATATCACAAAACAACAACTTGTCTGAAAGTAGATTACTTGATTCTTCATCTCAGAAGGTTGAAAAACCTCGTTCGCGTAGGCAGAAGCGCCACGTAATACAAAGAACCGTAAGACACATGTTACAAAAACAGTATAAAGTGGAAAAAGACTCTGACTCGGACCTATTTTCAGTTCTGGAACCAGCATCCAGTCCATTACATCGGCCAATTACAACCCCAGTATGCCTTAAGGGTGAAGTACTGAAAAAACGCCAGGAAGGATCTTTGACAGACTTTAAAAAGACTCGTTCAAGATTCAGTAGCTCAAATGAAACACCAATTTTTTAGCCCTCCGGTTTTGAAGCAGGTTAAAAACGTAGCTTTACATGAAAAGTATATTGATCAGTTGAATTTTAGAGAAGCTAATAGGAAAGCAGCATCTTCAAAGGAAGGAAAGAAAGGGATAACGCATGAGAGTTCTGTTCGAAGAAAAGATGCAATTAAAGCTGCAAAAAACGCACTCGTTTTTGATGCAAAAGATGCTATCAGTCAGTTCCAAGATCAACAGGTTAAGGCATTGAATATCATTTTTGATGACGAAAATGAAAGTGATCCTGATAACGAGAAGGAAAGTCCATGTATCTTCTCATTTTAGACGTTTTATATGTTGTATCAGTGCTAAAATATTACCTTACTTTATCTCAACTTAGTGTAGTGTAACATGACTGTTGTTAGATACCCTGTTTAGCGTGATATTTAACTTCTAATAATGAAACAATGTCAGTTATGTTTATGGCAGTATTAGTCTTATTTGATATTGGTAATAATTCGATTTGATAGAAGGTATTAAAGAATATACGGGAAGTTGAGAGTTATACGACATTACAAATTGATAGCTTTATTCATGAACCCTCTTCATATATCCTTATGGACATATTATGATTTAGGATTGCCGATTCTCATTAGCAAATGTTATCTAAATACTGAAGGTTCTTTAAGTATATACTAAACAATGAAGGAGATAAGATCGTAACAGTATGTAGTTGCGGTAGATGTAAGCTCTTTTGAGTATGATATGACTTTGCGATCAAGTGAGCCCCATTTACTACACATATGATGATCACTTTATCCTCAAGCGCATAACATGAACTATCGAAGCATACATCCCCTTGAATCTTTACCCTCAAGCTCCTATATTAGTATCATGATTCATGAATGGTTCATGTTTAAGTACAAGACGTTTCACTTATGCAATATATTTAAAAAATCCTTCAAACTTACTTTCGTTCGACTTCTGTAGAGGCCATGTATGCCGAAACAACAAAACCAAATTTTCTAATTCTTCTGAATTGGGTTCGGCTACTTACTACCCCCTGTCAGCATAAAGTGTAAGAGTGAAGTACCAAAAGGACTGTAGGAATCGAAGGATCTTCTAAAGCCTATAGAAAGACCCGTTCAATATAAACAGCAATTATCATCCCATTCCAATAAAAACAGGTCAGGGCATGAACAGCATTTTTGTAAACATGTCTTGTATCGATCATGAAATATGACCTCACACTATCACAAGACTGACATTCTCATCTGATGTTATGTTTTCAGTGTAACATGACCGCTCTTAGGTACTCTTTTGTAGGCCAGAATTACTTCGAATAATGAAATATCTAAGTTATGTCTATAGCCGAATTAGTCTTGAATTGTTTAGGCTGCTTTTTGCCGTTAAAGTGTTTTGTTGCATTGTTTTGCATCTTAAAACATGGTTTTGAGGTAGGTGACTTACTAGTGGTAGGTATTCGACAGACACACATAAATTTGATCAATAATATAGTGACCATATTATATCCTTAATTTGATAACTCATCTTTAGTATGCTTGATTTGCTACTGAATCAGCGATCAGTTTGGCATCGTTGGAAATAACCGATCTTTCAAAAGTAGGTCATCTCTCAAAATCAAACAGGTTTTTTTATTTCATTCGTATTTTCATTATTTCTGTAAAAAAAAAAAGTAGTTTTGGTTCTATCGTTCATTAAAAGTTACCGATGGTCACAAGTTTTCAAAATAACCATTCTTACAATATCCTCATGAAATTGGCATTAGCGTTGTATCCTAAATGAGTTCAAGTACAACTCTCAAGTTTGAGCGTCGTCAACATTCTTGAGTCAAGCCTGAGTATTGTCGTAAAAAATCAGTTACAAATGGCACAAGCTTTCTGGTTTGTTTCCCTCTCAAACCATATAAATAGCTTTCCGATATGCTTTAATATCTTGTTTAAGAAGTTACTCGTTGTAGGCTGAGCTCGGAATAAATCATGCCCATTGTTTTGTGACTAATTAAAATGGATAGACTGGTAATAAGGGAACCCGAGAAGGTGCATGCTTAACTATGAAATCGTCATTTTTCCATGTTAATCTGTCTGTAATCATTAGCTGATTGTAACTTTCTCGTGTACATAACTACTATCGCGTCTATAACATGTAGGGACGATATTGCTTAACATATTATCCTTATGCTTAAGCGGTTGTTGCGCGAATTTAGCGATTTTTGTCTTGGAATATATATAGCAGCTATATACATTCTCATTCTAGACTTCCAATATACTAAAAACCATTACACATATATATTAAATTGGTCTATGTTTGCTGTTTCTTGACCCTTGTGGCACATAAGCTTACAAAACCATCCAGTCTTACTAGTACCTTTTTGACAAATTTCTAAGCTTCCTGGAATTAAGATGAAAACATTGAAATCATGTTGTTTTTTTAATACTTTGCAAATTCTCTTTGAGAGTTATCCATAATTGACAGTTTTGTCCTTGACCCATCTTAATATATATCCATAGGCACATTCTACTAAATTCGCTATTCTTAGTAGAGAATTATGCAACTTGTTTGTAGTGACGGAGACAAGAGGGCTAGAAGAGTCATCGGCCTTCCTTCAACGAGACAAACATATTATGTAGTTTCTAATTAATTTGAAATAATCCTAAAATAATATACTACGAGCCCGACTTTTTCTACGTTAAGTCCTAACTCCACCATTTGCTTAAGTATGTGAATCCCAACATAAGTAAATAAAGAAGAGCTTAGTTTGCTGATGCAATAAGTTTAATAGTTTGTCATTGTAATATTTTAGTAGGTAGTAAAGTGACTCATCAACTATATAGACAAAATTCATCTATTTGTTATATGATTTACCTCTTTCATATTGATCGTGAGTCGACCAAATAGTTGTCCCAGAGGATGGGTCACTTTTCCTTTTTCTTTTAACATGACACATCTTCGAGATATATCTTTTGGATCATATGTTTGGCATCAACTTAATTAATATCTTCTATTATAAGATTTGGCACTTTTATGAGTATATCAAAATGCTTTTGCTTATCTAATAGCAAATTCATATTGGAAACATAAAGATCCCCCTTGTTTTTCTGTGAAGCATGATTGATTTTTTGTAGTGTTAGGATTTCATTATTGAAATATTTGCTACGTTTCATGAATTATTGATACAATAATATTACATATATACACTATATCTATATCTATATATATCTACCTATATTATAGAAAGACCCCTTTTATTACTATATATGGTCTCAAAAACTGCCACCTGGACATCAATATATATATATATATATATATAACTCAACAAGTCATTTTCTTTCACACCATTCTTGTTCTTGTCATATATACACCTGTTTGGCTGTTTTACATTTTATTTTGGGTAAATTATATAAATTGTTCGTATGATATGTCCAAATTGCTTATTAGTTTGTAGAGTTAGGAAACAACACTTTTAGTTCCTATAGTTTAAGGTTTTGTCCAAGTTCATCCCTATCAGTTAAATTTAACAAATTTTCAATTAAATATTTTTTAAATTTGACACTTTTAGTCCCAAACTAATAAATTTATTTTGTTAAAAATTAAATTTTCCCAAGTTTATATATCGGTATTTTCTCTATGTCTATTTCTCAAAAATAAGAATCTTAACTTATGAATACCAAATATAACTTATACGCGTTGATATTTGTATATCGTTAATAATTTATGTAATAATTTTTTTTAAATATTATATAATAGAGTATAAAAAAAATTATATAGTTATAGACATGATATCATAAAATATTGAATGTAATATCATTAACTTAAATTTAGAAGACTAAAATGTTTTTTGAAGTACATTGAAAAATATTTTTAAACTTATATGTTGATATGTTTAAAACTTAGACATGAATTTATGGAGTGGTTTATGTTTAGTAATTAAAAAAAAAATGAGTAACTTTAATTGAGATAAAGATATTAGTATATGGTTATGTTAAAATAAGAATGATACATGTTACGAGAACTTGAAAACCACCTATTAGCCATTTTTTAAAAAACCTCAACACGTTTTTTAAAAATGTTTTATGAATTTTTTTTTAATTAAAAAAGTTTTTGAACTTTATTTTTTTCCGTCTATAGTGTGACGATAGTTACAAAAGTTTCGAGAAACATTTTAATATATATATATATATATATATATATATATATATATATATATATATATATATATATATATATATATATATATATATATATATATATATATATATATATATATTTTAATCATTTAGAAAATATTTACAAGTATTTTACGTTCTTACGAAATTTAGGCAAAACTTAACAAAACTGAAGTAAAATAATAACATGTGAAAAAATAAACTCACATAAAAAACTAAACTTAATAGAATTACAAATTTCTATTGTTTATAAATTAAATTATAAGTTAGGGACGAATTTGGGCAAAACCTTAGATCATAGGACTAAAAGTGTTGTTTCATCACCCCAGAGACTAAATCGGCAATTTAGACATACCACGGAAACGATTTTTGTAATTTACCAATCTCTGTCACACCTTTGCATGAGCTCTGATACCAATCTCTATCACATCCCGCTCAGGCGAAAACCTCGAATGAATACATCGAATCAGTCTAGGTACCTCCAAAAGTCTAGTAGGGTTTAGCGTTAAATAATTAACGTTATTTTATATAGTATATTCAAAACTGTTCCAACAAATAATATTTCGAGTTAAAAACGACGAGCAAAAGATAACGATATTTCGAGTTAAAATGACTAGTAGTAGATAACGATGTTTCGAGTCAATAATGACAATTAAAAGGTAGAGATATTTCGAGGTAATAATGACTACTAGAAGATATTGCTAATTTGAGTCAAAATGACGTATAAGAGAGAATGATATTTTGAGCGGATAATGACTACCAGAAATATCGATTAAATATTAAATACTGATATGAAAGTTTAGTCGAAGTTCGCTAAAATCAACGTTATGGGATAGTTGATTTTATTCAAAGTCGACGATTACGAAAAGAGTAAAAGTCAACTAAAATGTCAACATTCGACGTTGAAGAATTTAAATATTTTGAGTAAAAATGGTTTGAAAACAATTTTATAAAAGTTTAGCGAAAAATATAATTAAAGTTTAATATTACGATCGCACTTTTGAGAAAAAATATATTTATCGAAAATATATACGTTTATCGAATATCATAATAATAACTATTGTGTTTATGATTGCGATTACGTTTTGAGTCCAATACGTATATTTGTCAATATATACTATTTTACGTATAATAATATATGTATGTATACTTATGTTCATTGAAATTACGCAACGTTTTAGTTTTGGGGCTCACTGCGGCGCACATGGTCTATACTGCGACGCAGTAAGTTTGTGACCATAGCCCGTTGCGGCGCAGTAAGTAACTACCGCGGCGCACCGGGCCGTCAGTGGCCAAAATCGAGTTTCTTTCTTATGCGTTTAAGTATCGTTAACGTGTATATTAGGTGTTAATATTAATAAGTAATGAGTTTCTTGGGTTTTTCTAACTTGTGCCCTAGGGGCACATGTTAACACCATTTTTAAATATTAAAAGTACAATCAAAAGTATCAAAAGTTAAGAAATCAATAAAAAAAATGGTACTTTTTGATACTTTTGATTGTACTTTTAATATTTAAAAATGGTGTTAACATGTGCCCCTAGGGCACAAGTTAGAAAAACCCTTCTTATATAATATTAAGTTATATTACTAAATATGTAAGTTTTTATATAATAATAAATAATAATACTAATTAGGGTTTAATTAACAATAATATGTATATTTTAGTCTAATTAGTCCAAAATTGTTCAAAATAGTCCAAGAGTCCAAAATGATAGCTTTCGGTATATATTTACGATTTACACTCATTTTACTTACAATAACTTGTTTTTATAAGTTTAAGTTATATGTTAAATCTTTATGTTTTCTACCATTTTTAACATGTTCATTTATTTTATATAATGCTTAGACGAAATTAGGTGAATAATAAGAAAACGAAAGAGATTTAAGGGATTAATTAGAGAGTACCGAAGACCTTCGCAAAATCAACCAAAACTCGTCGGAAAGTCTCGAAATCACCCGAGAATGATCTCCAAGAGTGGTGGTGATGAGAAACTAAGCTCCAAACACAAGTTACACCACTTGTTAGAATAGAACTCAAGAATAATGAATTAAAATGAGATTTAGAATGTGTTTTTGCTTACAAATCTTCAAGATGTAAAAGCTTTCATGATGGTGAACAAAACCGAAAATGAAAGGTGAAGATGGATGATGAATCCTTGAAAAAACATACAAGATTTATGTTAGAATTCTCTTCATAAACAAAGAAGAAAAAGAAGAGTTAGAAAGATGAGATTTGAGTTGGAAAACACTTACTAAATGGAAGGAAACCAAGGATATGATGAAACTATAGTGTATGATCTTCTTGTAACATGAAATTCTCTCTATAGTGTATTTATTAACTCACAAAACTTCTGGAAATTGAAAGGAAATGAGAGCTTTTTGGTTGTGAATTGAGAGTGAATGAAAGGAAATGGGTTGGAAAAGATGTAAGTGTGAAATCTGGAAGGAGAGGATTGAATATGTTGTTAGATCTAAAATGGGGTCAAACCCACTCATTTTAGGGAAATTACAGCTCTAAATCACGTGCAGACACATTGTGGATCTCCAAAAATCCGAAAAAGTTGTTTTGGCATATTCTGTACGAGGCCCGCACTGCGGCGCAGTTGGTGTCTTGTCTCGGCAATTTTGCGACGTTCGATCTCCGGTTGTTTTCATATGTTTCCGATAGCAACTTAGGCACGAATTTGACTCGTTAGAAAGGACCAACTATGCAATATTAATAACGTTAATCTTAATCATATAATCGAAGGCATAAAACACCCTAACTTATCTTACGAGCATACTTATATCTACAAGGCACTTAGGTACTAAAACGTTTCCGTCACGAAGGGCCAAACGTTAAATAAATTCCCGACTAAACAAAATAAGTAAAGCGTGAAAACATAAATAACAACAATAATAGGGTCAAAACAAAAATCAACAAAATAAACGACAGAAGGCACAACGAAAAGGTACTTCAAAATACGCGGTTGTCACAGTCTCCCCAAGTAAAAAGAATTTCGTCCTCGAAATTATCACTAGGTAGGACCTCCGGAAAAGAGATGGAGATACTTCCTTTGCATCTCATCCTCGCGTTTCCAAGTAAAGTCGGCTTCAAGCTTCGAATTTCAACGAAATTAACAATGAGAATCCTACTCCGTCGCAACCGCTTAACATCACGATCCGCGATCTCAATCGGCTCCTCTACAAAATGAAGTTCATCATCGATCTGAAGCTTCTCCAACGGAACCAACAACGACTCATCACTAAGAAGTTTCTTCAATTGAGGAATTTGAAAGACATTTTGCACACTGCTAAGCTTTGGCGGCAAATGAAGTCTATACGCAGCTAGACCAACACGGGCTTAAAATCTTAAACGGACCCGTATACCTCAGACTCAGCTTGCTGCACTTCACCAGCGGACAACCCCTTTCTACGGAGATACTTTCAACACAACCATATCCCCAACACTGAACTCAAGAGGTTTTCTACGTCTATCGTCATACTTCTTCTGTCGATCTCTTGCAACAATCAATCGATCTTTAATCTTGAAGATTTTATCAAGTGTTCAATCTTGGCAGGATCACGTGAATAACCTTCGTGCTGATCACGTGGCCAAGAAACTGACCTCTTATAACCAAAACTCACACTTCGAAATTTTTTCATGTGGTTGTTCTTTCTTAAGCATCATCAAAACCAAACGTAGATGTTCCTCGTGCTCCTCACGGCTACGGGAAATAGATAAGAATGTCATCAATGAATACGATCACGAATTTTTCAAGATAGAGGCGACAAATACGGTTCATCAAGTCCATAAGGGCTACAAGCGCATTTGTCAAACCAAAAGGCATAACCAAGAACTCATATTGACCGTATCGAGTACGAAAAGCAGTCTTTGGAATGTCATCATCTTGAATCCTCAACTGATGATAACCCGATCGAAGATCTATCTTGGAGAAAGAACAAGAACCCTAGAGCTGATCAAACAAGTCGTCAATACGAGGAAGGGGTGATGTGTAAAATCTAGTCTTAATTTAAACCTACTATTTCACGCAATTACACACTTCTAGGCAGTGGACCTATCCGTATATAATATAGTTTAAAGGTAAGTATAGGTTCGTTCGCAGGGACTGATTTGTTTTAATATTCCGAATAAATAATACTGAGTATTTTTGGGGGGTTTTTTTATCGTAACAAAAGATTGCAAGTAATTATTAAAAAGAGTGATTAATTAAAATCGAGCGAAAAGTAATTGATTAAATCAAATTAAGAGAGATTACACTTGTTTGACACTTCACCTATTTTCCGTTAATTTTACGAGATCGATTGTTGTTTCAACTTCTAAGATATAATAAAAGTCCTTCCGAATCTTTTATTAACTTTAATTATCTCTACTTACACCGTTCCTTCCGAATACAGTTATAAATATTAATAATCAAGCAATAAGTATCAAGCCTGTTTTTAGTGATTTAACCTTATAGAGTTTCCTTCCGAATAACTCCTCTAATTATCAAGTCCTTCCGGATCTTAATACTTAGACCTACTCACTTAAATTTAATTACCTACGTTGTTATTACTAAGTCCTTCCGAATCTTAATAATTTTAAATCGATTATAGACCGACCGATTACTTCATAAAACTTATCTAATCTATCTAGATTCCTTCCGAATACCTAGAATGTTGATTAAACAAATTATATATAAACAACTATAATAACATATTAAAATTTAAGCAAATAAGGATCGACGGTTAAACACAAAAACATAAAACAACCAAAAACGTTAAATAAACATCAAATAGGATCCGTTGTTCAAACAAGCATAAAGAGAATTTAGCTACTCATAACGTGGTCTGAAAAAGCAATTAAGTTGTTAGAAAACATGCTGGAAAAATAATGCAAAACAAGAAAAGAACAAACGAGGAAAATCGCCGAACGTGTCGTGATCGCCGATTGCCGAAAATATGATCTTCCTTGCCTTGAACCTTGCTTCTAAACGTAATAACAGTTCCAGAGACGTGAGAATAATAATGGGTGAATTTCTGGACGGATTTGGTGTTGTATTTATAGGCAAAATCAAGGTAGAAATCGTCTTCGACTCAAACACGATTTTCTTGTAATTATCCAATAGGTGCGCCGCACCCTATCACCTGGTGCGCAGCACCGGGTTATTCTCCGTGTCCAAAACCAATTAAAACTCTCGGTGCGCAGCACCCATACCCCTGGTGCGCAGCACCTCTTCACTTCTCGTCTTTAGTTTGTCATTTAAGCTCATTTCTTCACTCCTTTCCGCTTCCCGATCATGTAAACCTGTAAAATAGATAAAAACACTTTTCCACACGATTAAATGTAAAAACCTATCCTATCCATCATGTTTACTATGATAATCGACACAATATCGCATAGAAATACCTATATAAATATGCGATATCAAATCCCCCCAAACTTGCCTTTTTGCTTGCCCTCAAGCAAAAACTGTTTTCAAATTAATTATCAAAGCCAAAATAAACATAACCAAACTCCTCACGATTTTTATTGGAAGTAAAATCACACAATCTCTCAAACTAATCTAAAGGGTGTGTAACGTATTCTGTAGAATCGCTCAATTGCTCAGTCATGGTGAATATTCTATCATAGGCTTGATAATGTATCACTTCTCCACCACTAGAGTCTAGGTACAACTAAACGGGGAGTTTTATTCGGGTTGTAATATACAGGTGTAGACATGTGAATAATATATAATAGAGTGTAAATGGGTTAAATAAAATAATACAAAACTTAGATTAAGTCCGGACTAAATATAATCTCTAACGTACTGGATTGCTTAATTTCTCCAACTTATACTTTTTCTTTTCCTCCAAATATACATGTATCGTAAATAATACACGACTCATAATACATTATTTCTCTTAAAATCTACAACTAATTTTTTTCGCTTTTCTGTTTTTTTTTTCTAATTTTTTTTTTTCTTTTTCACTTTTTTTTTCTTCAGCCTAGTACATGCCTTACAATATAATTTTTCTCGTGGTAAGTACACATGCTCAAAAGGCTAATAATCACTTTCTCCAAATACAAAATAATAATACAAGGCAATAATAATTGTTACTTTGCTTCCATGCCTTAATAAACTTCAACTTTACTTCATATATAGCAATCAAATAACTTAGTTCGGAACTAATCTAAAAAGAAACGAAGATAAGGCGAGTGTACAAAATAATATAGTAGTGTTTAGAAACGAAACGGTTTAGGCGCAAATTGGTTTAACTAGAGTTTCTAACACTAAAAATAAGTGTTACAAGGGTTAGGCGGAAAATATATAAAAATATAAAAAGAAACGAAAAATGGCTAATCAAACGGGTTAATCCTAATTGCCCCTATCATTGTACCAAATCACACTAAGTTACCCTAATGCAATTGCTCATATGTGGTCTCGAAATGTATAACAATGTCAAGTTCTAAAGTCATCCCCATCGGCACACTCAAAGAAACGAAAAAAATAGCATTAAAAATAAATGCTTTCAATAGGCTCAAATTCTCACTATTTTCTCGAGTGGGGTAAAAATGCGTCTGGTTATGCTTACAGTTTAAGGTATTTACCGACTAGACACGTTATATATTTTTTTCTTTTTTTCGAGTTTTTTCAATTTTTTTTTTCTTTCTGGTTTTCTGACTCAAAAATGTACAAAAATAACACAATTCAACACGATGGAAACTAAGCTAAGGGTCGAAAAATAAAAGGTAAAATTTCCCGATGACCCCCCCAAACTTAAGTAACACATTGTCCCTAATGTGTGTACGACTCAAAACTAAGGGAAATTATACAAAAAACTACCCTAAAAAAAAATATACAAAAATAAAAGAAAGGTAGAAAGTATAGAACCCGTTGGTGTAATGTGTAAATATGGCGGTGGAATGCGGTTTGCTGAACTGAATGCCAGGCTTATGAGCGGGTGCTGAACTTACTGCCAGTCTTAGAAAAAACTAAAAAAAAAATATCAACCACACATGTTAGAAAAATAAATAAAAGGAAAATAATAAGCATACAAATTACGACGAATATAAAATAGTCTTACTATTTCTTCTAATAAGAAATAGTATAGGTAAACAATAAGTTCATAAAATAACATCACAATACATAAAAATACTACAAATCACTCGTCGTCACTGCCCTGATGATCCTCCTGCTGGGGTGCTGGGTGGTACCCAGGATATGGCTCCGGATAATAGTAGGGTGGTGCATCAAACGGAGGATATGGAGCTGGATGCTGCTGCTGGTATACATGCTCCCAGGATGACTGGTATCTATCCTGAAAATACTGCTCGCGGCGCTGGTAGTGATCCCAACGTCGATCCGACTGCACGTTGTCGAACTGGAGCCTGTGTAAACCAGCTAGCACCTGATCCTGAAAGTCCAACTGTGGTAAAGCCCGTCGCCTCGGTGCCGGAGCTGGAGCTAGAACATCCTCAACTCGACCGAATGGTGCCAAACGCTCTCCGGATGGGTGAAGAATCACAACTCGGATCAAATCAGCTTTCCCATAAACCTTGCAGTGAACCGGTGGTGAGCACATCTAGATGTTGGCATGAGTAGCCAACCCTAAAGACCGGGCAATGCGGGTGATGAAATGCCCACATAGCAACTTGCTCTGGTCGGTTTGCCCTTCCCCCTTGTCCGCCATGTACCTAGCTAACGTCCACGGGACGTTAGCATACCGAGATGGATCACTAAAACTGAAAATCCGCAGCAACCACAAGTCCTCCATGTAACATTTATCGTGGTGGGTGTCACGATGGAGGAATGAATACGAGAGCATCTTGTGTAGAAGTCGCAGCATGGGATCCCGAATATCCTTGGCTCGGCTAGAGTTGGAGTGATGCTCCATTCGTCCTGACAACTCATACCAGGCCTCATTGGCCCCAAACCCCACGGAATCTCTCTCAGCATCCGAGAGATATGCCCTCATCAAATCCTCATGACCTGCCTCAGCATTGGTAAACAAACCCGTTAGTCTACCAAATTCAACAACAGATACCTAGTGGTCCTGGCCGCCTAAGCGGAAAGATATCAGCGGTGCGGTCAAAAAGGTCTCGTCAGTAAACTCCCTCGTGACCTCCAGGGAGCAATAAAACTCGAGCATCCATTCCCTGAATGACGGCTCATCGGTCTTCCAGGCTCTGCCCCATACTGGTATGCTACGCTGGGCAGTCTCGCTACGGGTGGTCATGAACCCGCGCACATCTACATGAATACCGGACAGGAAATCCCAGTCCATAGTACGGGGGGCCGCCACTGGTCGTCCCCGTAGTGAGGCAAGCTTGTTATTGAACTTGATCTTCCTATCTGCTGAGCAACCCGGCCAATGTAACCAAGGGTGGCTCTCGGGCGCCATAATCGCCGCATTGAGTGTAGCTCGGGGTTGTGCACGAGCACGACTTCCTTCACCCTCTTCTCTTGCCACGGCTGCCCGCTTTCCCTGCACACACAAGATCAACAAAAACAGCAACAAACACGTTAAACACACGAAAGAGACGACCAGCGGCCGGAAAACAGGCCGGTGCCGCGCACCTAGGCGGCGGTGCCGCGCACCGGCGACTTTTTCCGGCCAAAAATCCGGCATAAACCGGTCGTTATCCATAAACAATACCTCAAATCTGTTTAATTCAACAATCCTAACCCTATTATGCAATCAATTTCATGTTTTAGGACGAATTAAAGAAAACCTAGAAATTTCCCCAAATCAATTTAACCTAATTAAAACGAAAATTGAAAGGAATTAAAGAGATTAGGATGAATGGTACATACCCGTCGACTCATTCTCAGTAGATTAAACGAAAAAACAAGTAATATTTGACGATTTAAGGTGTGTGTGTGATGTTCTCGGCGCTGCTGTTTTTATGTATGTGTGTGTGTGCTGTGAATAATGAAATAAAACAAGTGATATAACCTGAACAGACCCGCGGTGCGCAGCACCAAGAGGGGGGTGCTGCGCACCGAAACTTTTCTTTTTGGATTTTTTTTCGTTTTTCAATTTTTTTGTATTTTCTGGTGTTTTCTTGGTACCTAACTAGATAAATCTGCAAAACAAAGACGTTAAAAAGTTCTAAAAATAAAAATAAAAACTAAGAAGAGAAAAGAAACAAACTCGGGTTGCCTCCCGAGAAGCGCTAATTTTTCGACCGAGTCGTTAGTTTGACTCGATATGCCTCTTTATTAGGTGTTGATGGAATAGAATCCATCCTCAATCATCATTCCGTTTTCATTATCTTCTTCGTGGTATAATTTGACTCGTTGCCCAGAAACGATGAATGGTTTTCCGCCTTCTCTCCACAACTCGACATATCCGGAAGCATAAGCCTGTTTGACGGTGTACGGTCCTGTCCACTTTGAGCGTAATTTAGGAGCCTTGAATTTGTACTTTGATTGAAATAAAAGTACTTTATCGCCCTCCTTGAATTCTTTACGACGAATTTTACGATCGTGGAATTCCTTAGTTCTCTCCTTGTACAGGCGGGAACTTTCGTAAGCCTGTAACCGTAATTCATCCATCTCGTGAAGTTGTAAGAACCGCAAATCTTTTGCTAAATCTATGTCAATGTCGCATAGCTTCAATGCCCAGTATGCCTTATGCTCGATTTCCACCGGAAGATGACACGTTTTCCCGTAGAGTAGTCGATACGGGGTGGTTCCAATTGGTGTTTTATACGCCGTCCTGAATGCCCACAACGCGTCCTCCAGCTTCCTTGACCATATATTGGGATTATTGTTGACCGTCTTTTCCAAAATTCTTTTGATTGCGCGGTTTGTATTTTCCACTTGCCCGCTAGTTTGAGGATGATACGAAGTTGCAAACCGATGATTTACTCCATATCTTTTCAAAGCTTTTGCAAGCTGAGCGTTGGCGAAGTGGCTTCCTCGATCACTGATTAATGCCTTTGGCACTCCAAACCTGCAAAATAAACTTTTAAGAAAATCAACAACCACGTTAGCGTTGTTAGTCGGTAATGCTTTAGCTTCAACCCATTTAGAAACATAATCTACAGCAACTAGAATGTAAATATTTCTATTTGAGGGTTTGAAAGGGCCCATAAAGTCGATTCCCCAGATATCGAAAACTTCACAAACTTGGATCCCTTGCTGTGGCATTTCGTCCCGCTTCGTGATATTCCCTTGGCGTTGGCATGCGTCACAAGTGTTTACGAGAGTATAGGCCTCCTTGAAAATGGTTGGCCAATAGAATCCTGCATCATAAACCTTTTTTCCAGTTACCGTTGGTCCGTAATGTCCTCCGGTGGGTCCATGATGGCATTCGTTCAAAATTTTTCGAGTTTCTTCTCCGTATACACATCTGCGCACCATTCCATCAGCACATCTACGGAACAAGTATGGCGAGTCCCAGTAGTAGTACTTTGCATCCGAAATAAGTTTCTTCTTCTGTTGATAGGTTAGGTCTTTGTTGATGACTTTTCCGACTATATAGTTCGCAATGTCCGCGAACCATGGGGTGTAGCTGTCTGTGTTACTGATATAGGCCAGCATTTCCCCCGGAAAAGCGTCATCTATGTCCTCTTCCAAACTTGGGTTCTCCAATCGGCTCAAATGGTCCGCAGCGACATTTTCAGCCCCTTTCTTGTCCTTGATCTCGATGTCAAATTCCTGCAACAATAAAATCCAACGAATTAATCTAGGTTTAGCATCTAATTTAGAAAATAAGAATTTTAAAGCAGAATGATCCGTGAAAACAATTGTCTTGCTCATCACTAAATATGAGCGGAATTTATCAAAGGCAAATACAACGGCCAAAAGTTCCTTTTCCGTAGTGGTATAATTTTGTTGGGCTTCGTTCAGTGTTTTGCTGGCGAAGTAGATAGGTCGAAAATGTTTATCGATCCGTTGCCCCAAAACAGCTCCCACTGCGAAATTACTGGCGTCACACATTAGCTCGAAAGGTTGAGACCAATCCGGTGCTACCAAAATAGGTGTATTGGTGATCCGGTCCTTGAGTATCTCGAAAGCTTGTAAGCAGTCCTCTGAAAAGTTGAAAGCTACCTCCTTCTCTAAGAGTTTCGTCATCTTGGAGAAATCCTTGATAAATCTTCGGTAGAATCCTGCATGTCCCAAAAAACTCCGAATTGCCTTCTCGTTTGTCGGTGGTGGAAGTTTGGCAATGACCTCGATCTTTGCTTTGTCTACCTCTATCCCAGCTTTTGAGATTTTGTGTCCCAATACGATTCCCTCTCGAACCATGAAGTGGCATTTCTCCTAGTTGAGGACCAAGTGTGCTTCCTCGCATCTTCCCAACATCTGATCTAAATTCTTCAAACAGTTGTCGAAAGAATCTCCGAAAACTGAAAAGTCATCCATAAACACTTCCATTGTCTTCTCCACCATATCCTGAAAAATGGCTAGCATACACCGCTGAAAAGTGGCGGGTGCGTTGCATAGACCAAATGGCATCCTCCGATATGCGTAAGTTCCGAACGGGCATGTGAATGTGGTCTTTTCTTGATCTTCGGGATCGATGGGGATCTGAAAGTATCCTGAGAATCCATGAACGGTAGTGGAAAATGGTCCTTCCTGGTGGCTTCATTCAGTTTGCGGTAGTCAATGCAAACTCTCCATCCGGTGACTGTCCTTGTTGGTACGAGCTCGTTCATCACCACGGTCATACCTCCCTTTTTCGGCACACAGTGAATGGGGCTCACCCATGGGCTATCTGAAATAGGGTAGATAATACCTGCATCCAACAACTTCACAACTTCCTTTTTAACGACATCTGTCATATTCGGATTTAGCCGCCGTTGTCTTTGAACAACGGGTTTTACATTATCATTAAAATTTATTTTACGTTTGCAAAAATCGGGGCTAATTCCGGGTATGTCAGATATACGCCAAGCAAAGGCCTTTTTATGACCTTTAAGGACTGTCAATAATCGAGCTTTTTCGTCACCCGAAAGTGATGACGAAATAACAACCGGTAATAAATTAGTACCTTCAAGAAAAGCATATTCTAAATGTACCGGTAATTGTTTTAGCTCCAAGTCGGTTGGTGGTGACTCGATTGAAGATTTGATCCTCATGCTTTGGTCCAACTTCAGTTCTTCCTTAACTTCAACCTCCACTTCCTCGATCTTCTCGTCTTTCAACTCCTCCTCCAAGCTAGTTTCTATCTCGAGGATTTCCTGCCAATCTAATTCATCAAACACATCAATCCGAAAACAGGTTTCATCAGTAGAATAGGAATGAGTCATAGCTCTATCTAAATTAAAAACAATTCTTTCATTCCCAACCCCTAATGAAATTTGCCCATTTTTCACCCGAATAATTGCGTCAGCGGTGTTTAGGAATGGTCGGCCAAGGATTAGTGGAACAGAGACATCCTCATCCATCTCTAAAATCACGAAATCAACCGGAAAGGTGAATTTTCCTACGTTCACTAGCATGTTCTCAGCAATTCCTAACGGGTACTGAAATGATCTGTCTGCTAGTCGAATACTCATCCTGGTGGGTTTTAACACTCCAATGGCGAGCTTAGCATATAGTGAATACGGCATCAGGTTTATGCTAGCTCCTAAGTCTGCTAAAGCACTGCAACTGTAGGTATTACTGAAGTTGCACTGAATCAGAAAGCTCCATGGATCATCCAACTTGGGTGGTATCGTGTTCTTCACCAAGGCTGAACATTCTGTGTTTAGGAATGCGGCTTGCTCCTCCGATGGCTTTCCTTTGTTTGTGACCAATTCCTTGATGAATTTAGCGTAATTTGGCATCCCTGCAATCAAATCTACAAGAGGAACGTTAATATTAACAGATTTAATCATGTCACAAAATTTACCGTACTGCTCCCTCATTCTTGCTTTTCGTAATCGTTGAGGATATGGAACATGAGGCTTGTAAGCTTTGATTGGAACTTCCTCTACTGGTTCAGGTGTCGTGGTCTTGGTCTGAACTGGTGGTGCCTCGTCCTCATCGTCATCGATCTCGAAATCATCAATAACGGGTTCAGCAGACAGGTGCTGCGCACCCCTAGGGTGGTGCTGCGCACCTACGTGGTCAGAGGCACGGTGTTGCGCACCTGGAGATGGGTGTTGCGCACCTGTCTGGTCAGAACCTGGGTGCTGCGCACCTGTAGGGTGGTGCTGCGCACCTGGGCTCTGTTTTGCTCCATTTTCGGCTTGATCTCCTCCATAAGCATGTCCCGAGCGTGTATTGATTGCATTTACATGTTCATCTCTGTGTTTTGGACAGGGTGGCATTCCGTCTCGTGTTCCGGGATGTTGATATTTTGGTACTTTATTGGTGGAACTATTTCCCGGATTCTGTTGTCGTGGATTTGGTTGAGTATTGCTTGGTATTTGGCCCGGTTGCCGATTAGAGTTCCGCTCGTTCATCCTATCGAACCGTCTCTCTAAATCTTGATGTGCTGCCTGCTGATTTCTCTGTCCTTGCTCGATTTGCTCAGTTAAAACTTTAAATTGGTTACGGACATCGTTAATTTGGTTACGGACATCGTCATTGGTTGATTTTTGGGTGTTGATGAACGATTTCAAAAGATCTTTCATGCTTGGATCTTCATCTTCGTTTTTCGGTGGATCGTATCTTTGTCGTGGTGGGGAGCGAGTGTTATTTCTTTGCCATCCGTTGTCGCGATTGTCACCGCGGTTGTAGTTACCTCCGCGGTTTTGCCAATTTGACCCCCGATTAGGATAACCATACTGTGCGTAGCTGGCATCCTCCACTTGATTACACTCACTAGCATAGTGAGGTCCTCCGCATCCTTCACATCCATTCTTCACCAAGTGCATGTCCTTCTCCATTCGTCCCATGCGCTTATCAATTATATTCGCTAATGTCTTGACCTCTTGAACTACCGAGGATATTTCATGGCTACTCTTAGCTTGAGCAACTTGTCCCCTGTTTCTTCGGCCTCGACCATCATCTCGATACTCCCTTGATAAGCTAATGACCAGCTTGTCTTCCATTAGGTTGTATGCCTCGTTGGTGGTTTTGTACATGAAATCTCCTCCTCCAGCTAGATCCAATTCGTTTTGAGACTCCTTGGTTAACCTGTAGAAGAAAATTTCAATGATGTTGTCTTTGCCCAATCCATGACCATAGCAACCTCTCAGCATCTCTTTTAGTCTAGCCCATGCTTCAGTGGAAGTCTCTCCATCTTCCTGTCGGAATCCTCTGATATCTCTGAGTAATTTCCTACCCAAGGCGGGTGGGAAAAATCTTTTGATGAAAGCCTCGCGCATTTGCGTCCATGTGGTTATTGAATTTTCATTAAGCTCCTCGAACCAAACCTTCGCATCTCCGGTGAGAGACGAAGGGAATAACCTCAGTTTGACAGGATCGCCTTTGCCTTGGCCATATTTGAACATCTCACACAGCTCGTTGAATTTTGCTATGTGTTTATGCGGATCTGAATTGTAACGCCCATCGAACGTGTTGTCTTGGATCATCTTGAGATGGTGACCCTTGACAACAAAGTCATCACCCAATTCCGGGGTGGTGATTGCCGACCCTCGGGTGGGTGGCACTGCTACAGCTGCGGCCCGTCGGTTCATTGGTGTATCCAAAGGGTCCATAGCTGGTTGTGGTTCCGGTTTGTCTTCACAAAACACTTCTTCGACCTCTGGTTCTGAATCGCTTCCTCCGCTTTCTGACGACGCTATGTCTTCAAACTTGACGGGTGAAACTTGATCAAAATTGGGTGGTGTCTGAAGTGATAAATTGCCTCTTCTCCTGCCTCGTCTCTTCGATACTCCTGGATTTGACTTTGGACTCGCGAGTGGTAATCCCGAAGCCCTTGTGTTCATCAACTACCTGAAATACCTGAAAAGACAAAAACAAGAAACGCGTAAAACGTACCGGTGTTATAACAATAAAAAGTAACTTCTAAGTAAATAAATACTCAAAAGGATCGTATTACAAATTCGAAACAAAAACGAAAAATCAGTCCCCGGCAGCGGCGCCAAAAACTTGATGTGTAAAATCTAGTCTTAATTTAAACCTACTATTTCACGCAATTACACACTTCTAGGCAGTGGACCTATCCGTATATAATATAGTTTAAAGGTAAGTATAGGTTCGTTCGCAGGGACTGATTTGTTTTAATATTCCGAATAAATAATACTGAGTATTTTTGGGGGGTTTTTTATCGTAACAAAAGATTGCAAGTAATTATTAAAAAGAGTGATTAATTAAAATCGAGCGAAAAGTAATTGATTAAATCAAATTAAGAGAGATTACACTTGTTTGACACTTCACCTATTTTCCGTTAATTTTACGAGATCGATTGTTGTTTCAACTTCTAAGATATAATAAAAGTCCTTCCGAATCTTTTATTAACTTTAATTATCTCTACTTACACCGTTCCTTCCGAATACAGTTATAAATATTAATAATCAAGCAATAAGTATCAAGCCTGTTTTTAGTGATTTAACCTTATAGAGTTTCCTTCCGAATAACTCCTCTAATTATCAAGTCCTTCCGAATCTTAATACTTAGACCTACTCACTTAAATTTAATTACCTACGTTGTTATTACTAAGTCCTTCCGAATCTTAATAATTTTAAATCGATTATAGACCGACCGATTACTTCATAAAACTTATCTAATATATCTAGATTCCTTCCGAATACCTAGAATGTTGATTAAACAAATTATATATAAACAACTATAATAACATATTAAAATTTAAGCAAATAAGGATCGACGGTTAAACACAAAAACATAAAACAACCGAAAACGTTAAATAAACATCAAATAGGATCCGTTGTTCAAACAAGCATAAAGAGAATTTAGCTACTCATAACGTGGTCTGAAAAAGCAATTAAGTTGTTAGAAAACATGCTGGAAAAATAATGCAAAACAAGAAAAGAACAAACGAGGAAAATCGCCGAACGTGTCGTGATCGCCGATTGCCGAAAATATGATCTTCCTTGCCTTGAACCTTGCTTCTAAACGTAATAACAGTTTTAGAGACGTGAGAATAATAATGGGTGAATTTCTGGACGGATTTGGTGTTGTATTTATAGGCAAAATCAAGGTAGAAATCGTCTTCGACTCAAACACGATTTTCTTGTAATTATCCAATAGGTGCGCCGCACCCTATCACCTGGTGCGCAGCACCGGGTTATTCTCCGTGTCCAAAACCAATTAAAACTCTCGGTGCGCAGCACCCATACCCCTGGTGCGCAGCACCTCTTCACTTCTCGTCTTTAGTTTGTCATTTAAGCTCATTTCTTCACTCCTTTCCGCTTCCCGATCATGTAAACCTGTAAAATAGATAAAAACACTTTTCCACACGATTAAATGTAAAAACCTGTCCTATCCATCATGTTTACTATGATAATCGACACAATATCGCATAGAAATACCTATATAAATATGCGATATCAAGGGGATAACGATTCTTCACCGTCAATATATTTAGCTCCCGATAATCAATACATAAACGCATGGAGCCATCTGTCTTCTTAAGGAAGAGAACAGGAGCACCCCATGGAGAGAAACTAGGGCGAATGAAACCCTTGTCAACCAATTCCTGAATATGACTGAACAACTCAATCATATCTGAAGGAGCCAAACGATAAAGAGCTTGTGCCAGGAGAACAAGATCTATACGAAAGTGGATCTGTCGTTGGGGAGGAATTCCAGGAAAATCCTCATGAAATACATCAGCAAACTCACGAACAACCGGCTGATCATCAATCTTCGTTGCAAAATATTTCTTCACCAAATGGGCAAGATACAAATAACACCATCGACAAATATACCCACGCACCTTCAGACTAGAAATGATCTTAAGGCGCTTCTCAACCTCATCTCCACGAATAATCAACGACACCACATGGCCTCGGAATGCGAATAAACCTCTCGTAACAAACAATCTCTGCCCGTTGTGCAGCTAGTCAATCCATACCCACGACTATGTCAAAACTACCAAGCCTCATAGGAATAAAGTCGATGGAAAAAGGAAGGATCGGTTAGGATAAGAGAACAATCGTGAAGGACCTCACTAGCTTGTAAGCATCTACCGTCAGTTATCTCTATCTCATAAGTATGCACTAAAGGAGTAGAAGTACAAGATACTAAAGGAAGAAAATCACTAGGCAAAAAACTTCTAACCGCACCAGAATAGAACAATATAAAAGCAGGATGATTGTAAATAAGGGATGTACCAGTAACGACATTAGGATCCTGACGTGCCTCAGTAGACCCCAAAGCAAACACTCTGCCCTTGGCAGTATCATCACCAGTATCAGAACCAGAAGGAAGAAGAGAAGCAGAAGAAACCATCTTGGGGCATTTGTTACGTCGATGTCCTATATCCCCACATTCATAACATGATCCCGGTGTAAACTTGCAAAAACGCTTGGTATGACCCAACTTCTTGCACCTCTCACTCAACCAACAAGTAATATCTGGGGCATGAGCACCACCACATTTCCCACACCTAGGGCGCTTGCCATGACCATAAGATCCAACATCAACATATGACTGAATCGGTTGGGGACTCGGGTACCGTTACCGCCCCCGTTTCCTAGAGTCATGTTGAAACTTCTTGTCCTCCTTCTCATAAGAATCTCTACGGACCTCAGTCCTCTGTAACACACCTCCTCAGATCATACTCTCTGTCAATGAACAAGAAAAATCAATAGCACTATACAATGTACCCGGACGAGCTGAAATAACGATGTATCCCGAATATTTTGGGGCAACCCATGAACACAACATGCAATCCTACACTCCTCCGTATTAACAAAATGAGGAACCAACACTGACAAGTCATAGAATCGGTTTGTGTACCCACGAACATCAGAACCCTGCATAGTCAGGTTCCACAACTCCTGCTCTAATCGTTGCATCTCATGAGCCGGTACGTACTCTTTCCTCATCAGTACCTTCAGATTCACCCACGTCATCAAACTAACGGTCGCTCGACCCAGAGTACGTATCACAGTGTTCCACCAAGTCAAGGCTTTCCCTTGGAACATATGTCGAGTACTTAACCCGATCTTCATAAGAACAACCCGAAACCTCAAACACAGACTCGGTCTTCCCCAACCACTGAAGAGTAGCCACGGCATCCTCGGTACCTCTAAAATGG
Source organism: Senecio squalidus (assembly GCA_910822075.1). Classification (NCBI taxonomy): domain Eukaryota; kingdom Viridiplantae; phylum Streptophyta; class Magnoliopsida; order Asterales; family Asteraceae; genus Senecio; species Senecio squalidus. The sequence continues at coordinate 22,049,985 of CAJVGC010000590.1, read as the reverse complement.
GTCGGCTTACACCCCATAAATGTCTTGTACGAACAACCACGAGGCGGATCCTCAAGCACAATCGTCGAAACCCTCACGACCAGAACCTGTACCATCTGATCCAGTAGCAATCACCTCGGGACCGCCAAATCCCGTACCAACAATCTCGGGACCACCGGATCCAGTACCGATACCCGCTCCTCTTAAAGGGGTAGATCCCCCGATGATCTGAAGCAAAGTCTCCTTAAGTTGCGATACGATAGCGGGCATCGATGCAACCAAGTGCTCGGCGAATAACTGACTAAAGTCTGGAGTCGAACCGCTCGAACTCGTAACGCTCGACCTCGCATTGATAGAATGACCACGCCTCGTCAACTTCCTCGCATAAGCTCTCTTAGGCGTCGATTTCTGTAATTTATCCTTTTATAAATCTTCTTGTAGACGATGCAGCATATATAGGAAATATAAACATATAATCTGACAACATTCTTTTCCCTCATGGGTAGGGTCCACAAATATATTTTTTATATTATAAAAATCACATTAAAGAATTCTTTTCCTGTTGAATTGTTTGCATCTTTGTGTACTTTAACCTTTTTTCTCTTTAAATCAATAAGGGAATAATTGTCTTTCTTGTATTATTAGAAATCTTTTGGACAATGATTCATTAAAAAACTAAAAAGCATAACAGCTTTATAACAACAATACAGTCCAAAATCTAGAAATCTTCAAAAAATATTCAATCCATACATGATATGATACATGTTTTACATTTTTCATCTTGCATTCATGTATTTTTATTTTTGTTTACAAACATCTTCCTCCATAACCAGCATTTCTGAATAGGATTTGCTTCATGTCTTCACAACTTATCATCGATCGATGTTCTTGCGCCTAAATACCAATTTAAATACAATTAGAAACAAAGAAACCATGAGTAAATAAACATAGTTGCACGCTCTCTGTATTTAAGGAATACAAATCTTTTATGTATGTCTTAACTTGTTAAATAGAGTCCTGAAATTACATTTATTAAAACCCAATAATATATAATAATGTTGATAATTGCCGTTCAAAAAAAATAATAATAATGTTGATAATTATAAAACATACCTCAGAACATGAAGCTTGCATGGAAAAATCATTGAAACAACTAATGACACATTGTTGAATGTCTAGGCCTAATGCTTCAAGTGTGTTTACAGTCGATAACAACAATCCGGGCTTCGTTGAACAACAAATCTGGATTCGGGTATCCGAATTTCCTCGCTCTACATCAAACTAATTTATTTGGGCAAAATTAAAAACTTTGGATTTTTGAGATAAAAAAAATAAAAGTCATAGATGGTAGAATAAGAATAGTACCTTTGGGGGATTCCTAACTTGTGATTCATTCATGTTAAATTCTTTAAAATTTCCCACCAATTTTAATTGATCCACATTAGATTCAATATCTTTGTCTTTTAAATCTTGAATCTTTTCCATTAGTTCTTTCATATAATCTATAGTGTCCCCAAGTATTGATGTTCTATCCATCTATTCATTTCAACATCAAATAAATAAATAAATAAATAAATAAATCATGTCGGAAACATTTAACAGCTCATAATTGAGTCATACGAAAAATAAAAAAATCTAGATTATGATGGGTAATGTTTATTATACCTTGCTTATTTTAGGAACAATTGATCTAAGCATAGAAAGGCGATCATTTAACCGTTTTCGCCTTCTTCGTTCCGCCATCAAATTCTTAGAAGGTTGTCCTTCAACTTTCTTAGATTTACTCTTCTTATCTCCACTTACTCCTACATTAAAAACACTTGGTATTTGATCATTAGATACAACATTCTCTTCAACCTTATACTCATGATACTCATTATCTTCTTCTTCCATCATTAAAGGAACCATTTCTTGATCATAAGACGACATAAAAGTATCGAAACAAGGCGTAGAAGAGTAAATCGATTCATCGGTATAAGACGAATGGAAATTTGGATCAATAGATGATGAAATGAGTTGAAAGAATGAAGATGAGTTTGAGAATGATGAAGAAGAAGGTAATGGTGATAGTAACAAGTCATTATTATCATTTTGTAGTTGAGTAGTAGGGAATGATTGAGTATTGAGTTCTTGAAAGTTATTAGAAAATGTGGACCATGGTTCATCTATGGTTGATGCCAAGAGATCTTCAAGGAGACCACCTTGTTGACTGTTTGGTTGGTGCATTTTTTTTTTCTCAAATGTGATGGCTAATTGGAACAAGTGCTTTTGGGTTATATATATATATATATATATATATATATATATATATATATATATATATATATATATATATATATATATATATATATATATTTGAGGAATGTTTAGTATGTAATATTTTATTTAGTCATCATAGCTATACAAGTTTGGGGGTTTTGTAGTTGATTATTTAATAATTTTTCGTATTTATTTATGATTATGTGGAATATACATGTGGCAACTATCCATGTGATTATCAAATATCAAATTCCTTTTGTGTTTCCTTTGCTATGAGGAAATATCATGACTAATTTTTCATAAAAATAATTAACTTAAACATAAACTTGGTTAAGACTTAAATGAGGTAATGTAATTTGATAAGAGATTTTTACTCCATAACCCTTTCTCTGGCTCCAACACTAAGGTACTTTGATAAAAGATTTTTTTGAACCAAAAGTTTTTTCTCTGAATTTGGATACCAGCTCTGAATAATCAGAGGTGGTCCAAAACTCTAAATCTGAATCAATATATTATCTTCTTTTTTCCTTCGTAACATCTGTTTTACTATATTAGTACTAAACTGTTGCATTTATCCCGTTAAATCTTGGGCGTCCGAGAAGATTTGATCTCCGGTGGCTGCCACCAAAATGGCGAGAAGAACAGAGAGAACAAGGAAGGGATGTTAGGGTTGAATATTTTTGAGTGGGTGGCTGGAATAAAAATAAAAAAAGACCTAACCAGAGATGAAAAAGAGATATTTTATGTAGGGTTGTATCAGAGGTAAAAAGAGGTTTTTTGTGTCTGGTTGAAAAAAAAAAAAAAAAAAAAACAACAAAATTTTTAAAACCTCTGACCGGGTCAGAGGTCAGAGCCTATTCAGACTTTTTTTTTTCAAAAAAGAACAGCACCTAAATAAGAATAGATAGACCGATTGAATAACAAGTCATAATATAAGCGATTTCTCATTAACTTATTTGCTTAACATTTTATGTCTTCATAAATCTTTTTTATATTATAATCCATAAATAAATATGAGGTGATTTGTAAACTACATAATGAAGTGTCTATTTTAACTTATTTTTTCATAAACCTATTTTCCCATCTTATTTTTAAGGTTATTCTAGGTTTATTAAGTTCATAAATCATAAAATAAATAAAAAAAAGTTTTATAGAAAAAGAAGTCAACCCAAATGAGTTTTAAAATATAAATATAAGCTAGAACTAACACTAACATGGACGGTTTTAGGTTGATGACAAATGAGTAGTTATTTTTCCAAGATTTTTCGAGTTAACGTAAAATTTTATAAAATTACGAAATCTTTAAATTTTGCCTACCCTAAATAAGCTGAAAAAATTCTAACATGGGCGGTTTAGGTAAGGGACAAGGTGGAGAGTTGTCCCTCCAAGATTTTTTTAATTAATTATTTTTCTAATTAATTAAATTACGAAATTCTTAAATTTTAACTCCCCCTACATATAAGAGATGATTAGAAATTTATTGATAAAATGGCAGTTTGTCAAATAATTACGGTATGTGGAGGTTGTGGGTTCAAATCTTAGCAAGTATGTGAAAACGCCGCCGAACGCCCCAAATTAACACCTCCTCGCACTTTTTTCTACACGCGACCATCCACCGTTTGATCATGTACAGACGTCGGCCTGTCTTTTTGTGGTGTGCTTGTTTTGTTTGATAATAGTTAAGTAATATTTAATTAAGGCACATTTTGATTAGGGTTAATATGAATTAATTAATACTAGTTTGATTACAAATCCAGGAGTCTGGTTTTGTGTAAAAGAGCCCACAAGATTGGAGCTGAAAGAAAGCGGTTTTGGTGGGTTTGGAATGGTCTCCCATTAACATGTGACTACTGTTGTCCTTACTTGTATCATGTGCATCCACCATTGTACAATCAAATCATTACTTCTACTATTACTTGTTTTTTAATCACACATAAAAATATTGGTTAGTTTAAAAGGATATTATTCCATTTAATCAAGTTTTAAAATCACACATTAGTAATAAATGTGTCGACTTAAGAGTCGATACCGGTTTGATCTAACGGTCAAAATATAATGTGTCGACTTGTCATACGAATGATGGTGTTCCATAAAATCTCACGTTGAGAGTGAATTTTTATCGATTATAGATTGGGTTAATGATCCGGCTTCGTTTATTGTCTGTAATATTAACTAGATTGGCTGATAACTCTTCAACAAACCTCTAATTAGGGGTGTAAATAAACCGAGCTCGGCTCATTAAAAACTCGATTCGAGCCTAGCCTAAACAAGTTCGAGTCAAGCTTGAACATAACATAAAAGTCGTTTCATAAACGACATCGAGCCCAAGCTTGCGAGCCATAACGAACATTTGATTATATAAATATAATAATATATATTAGTTTATATATAAAAATGTCAATTTTATATATATATAACATAATAAAAATATATATTTTTTATTTAAATGAGCCAAGTTCGAGTCGAGCTCGAGCCTGAATTATTACTCACAAGCCAAGTTTGAACTTTATATATAAGGCTTGAAACAAGCCAAGCTCGAGCTCGAGCTCTGTATAACTTAAACAAGCCAAACTTAAGCTTAGTAAATCTCGGGCTCGACTCAACTCGTTTATACTCAAGTGAGTTTTCATAATCCCCAAATGTCTAAGTTTTATGTGAAATTAAATACACTTATTTATAAAACGAGCCAACAATTCAAATTATACGCAAAAGTTTAAGCCTTAAAATACTGCTATCATATTCAATTATTCACTAGTATCGTATCCGCGTTACGCGACGTGCTAATAAATAATTATTGTCGTTTATAATTATGTTAGAAACAAACTCCCTATACGGCGATGATAAATAAATATAAAATATTGATAGTCTAACACGATATTATGAATATGTTTTTTTTCAAAGTTGAAATTTGTTTTGAATTAATCAACTCTATTTAAAAACTATTTTAACTAAATTTTATAACTTTGTATAATAACTTAATTTTCTAAAAGTTATTAATTTAATTGTTCATTATTCTAATTAAAAAGTTTTGAATTTTATTAATATGTTTATTATAATTAATTAACTGATAAATATTATCATTATTTTTTATATTTAAATTCAAAGGCTATATATTAAATTATATTTTAATAGTTTATTAAGTTATCCATTAGTTACAAAACATATTTATTAAATTCAATTAAATTTTATTTAAAAATTTGAATAATTTAGATTGATTTATGAAAATGAATGGCTAAGATATATTCTTTTTAAAATTTAGTTCTTAAAATGGAAAAATCTAATATGCTTTAGTATTATAGATTGTGTCAAACCCTTGATTAAATAGACTCGTAGAATAATGGTATTAAATCTTTACTACAATATAAAGAGTCTCCCCCACCATCTTAATATCTTAATTTTTAAGTAATTAAAATTACCTTAATACCCTTAATCTATATTTATTATTATTTAAGTCAAACAACACTCTCTTTCCTAATTAATTTAAAAAAATTTAACATCTAACAAAATAACTTATAATTCCTATGTAATTAAAAAAAAAATACTTTCTATTTAATTTAAAAACTTTCAAAATTATAAATTTTATTTAATAACCCCATAAACTTAAAATAATTAAAATATTATGCATTTTTTTCTACTAAAATACGTATATCAAATCTACACTATAATATAATCTGTTTCTACTATCTTTACTACAATATAAAGAGTCTCCCCCACCATCTTAAGAGTTAATTACACGGATGGTCCTTAACCTTATACCTAAATGGCACTTTCAGTCCTAAATTTTGGATAATTACATGGCTAGGCCTTTATTTGGAATCTTTGCACACGGACATTCCTTTGGTCCGTTAGGGTTAACTCAATTCCGTTAGTTATATCATAATGACCAATTTACCCTTTCAGATTAACTTACATCCAAACTTTCATTCACCATTCGATACAACAATCCACGAGGATCATCAGTCGAAACCTCATGAACGCAGTTTCCCTGAAAATCTTGGTTCATCTAATACACCTGAACTTCCTAAGGTACATTTTTCTTTGTTTCTCTAATTCTCTGTTCGGGTTTCAATAAAATTTAATAAATATCGGTTCTTTAATTTTAGATTTATGTTCCAATGAATCCTCGTGGAGCAGAGTTGTTACCTCCAGCAATTGTAGTCTTAGAAACTGATTTTTATTTAAGAAGATTATGGGGTCGACCTTCTGAGGTTTGAGATTAAGATAATTTCTATATCGTAACGCAACGCAATTGAACTACTTGGTTTCTAATTTTCAGGATTTAAAGAAGAAACCAAAGTATTTAGTAACTTTCACTGTTGGTTGGGAACAGAGGAAAAATATCGACGCGGCTGTAAAAAAGGTTCCATATGAAGTTTTTTATTTGTGTTATTTAAGTTTGAAGCTAATTTGAAAATGCTGAGATTTGGGTTCTTATGTTTCATAGTTTTCGGATGATTTCTAAATCGTGCTTTTTCACTATGATGGTCGAACAACAGAATGGGATCAGTATGAATGGTCAAAGCAGGCAATTCATATCAGTATAAGAAAGCAAACTAAATGGTATACTTCAGATTCCATCGTCAGTAATAAGTAATTATTTCATTAATTCAACTTTTTGTTTTTTTATCCATATTTTAGTTCTTAATAAATAATTATTTCATTAATTCTGATTACATAAACAACGTTGTTACCTCAATAATATATTTTTCTATAAAAAACAATTCAGGAGGCTATATGCTAAAAAATTGACTTGCTCGATTTCAACCCACTTAAACCATTTGACCCGCTCCCCTGCAGATAATGGTTAATTTGACCCATTTAACTCGTTTAGATAAAATGCATCCCAAACTGACCCATTCATAGGTAAACGGGGCTAAATTGCCACTACTACCTTATTAAGCTGTAAATTTGTTTCCAGATATATGCAGTTAGTGAAGAAACATCGTTTGGAGATTTCTCAGCCTGGTCTTGAACCCAACCAGGGATTAACATGGGAAATGACAAAGAGAAGAGGTGATAAAGAAGTTCACAAGTGAGTTCCTATATTTTGTTTTTCCTAATTGCAGCATATATACGAAAACGATTTTCATTAAACAACACTTAAGCTGTATGTGTTTAACTTGGTCAACAGAGTTACAGATGAAAAGCCCGGATGGTGTAGTGATCCGCATCTCCCTCCTTGTGCAGCGTATTATTTCTCCCCATATTGTAGCTATGTTTATATTTTATATGCATTTTTGCTAATTGTATTATATATACTGCTTGTATCTAGATTTGTGGAGATTATGGCTCCCGTGTTCTCTCGAGATGCTTGGCGGTGTGTGTGGTATATGATTCAGGTAAAATATATCTTTCAAGAATGAATACTGCATTGTTAAAATGATCCATGTCAATACAGTTAGTGTAAGCTTTCGTGATGATAACCACTTCCACATCGTCTCGAGAATTTTTATTGAGTTTTTACATATTTTTATTGAGATTATGGAAGAATATGTGTAGATCTAAAATGAAAATGGAAGTAAAGTGATTGATATAAAACAAATAAAAAGAAATAATAATTTTTTTTTTTTTTTACAAAAACGGTCCTTTGCGAATAAGACAAAAAGGGTAAATTGGTCATTATGATATAACTAACGGAATTGAGTTAACCCTAACGGACCAAAGGACTGTCCATGTGCAAAGATTCCAAATAAAGGCCTAGCCATGTAATTATCCAAAATTTAGGACTGAAAGTGCCATTTGGGTATAAGGTTAAGGACCATCCGTGTAATTAACTCCCATCTTAATATCTTAATTTTTAAGTAATTAAAATTACCTTAATACCCTTAATCTATATTTATTATTATTTAAGTCAAACAACACTCTCTTTCCTAATTAATTTAAAAAAATTTAACATCTAACAAAATAACTTATAATTCCTATGTAATTAAAAAAAAAATACTTTCTATTTAATTTAAAAACTTTCAAAATTATAAATTTTATTTTATAACCCCATAAACTTAAAATAATTAAAATATTATGCATTTTTTTCTACTAAAATACGTATACTAAATCTACACTATAATATAATTTGTTTCTACTATATTATAAAACATTTTCGACATAGTCTTAATTCTCTAAAACCTTAGTAATTGAAATTACTTAACTACCGTTTTTATATCTCTCACCACATATCATTATTCAAAATAACTTATAATTAAATAATGTTGGTTAATAAAGTTTTAGCCTTGTAGAGTAAATGAACGGAAAGATACTTTAAACATGTAGACTTAGAAGTGTTTATTTAGCATAATAACAATAACCAATTTGGTTTATATTGATTAAAGAATTTATGACTGGAAACCAAAACTGACATGTAAGTCCATACCGTAATTAACGGTATTTATTTGTTAACAAATGGGTCAAATTCATAAAAAAGTTCGATTACAAACCATGCAAAAATTAATAGAGAATAGGAAGTCGAAAGAGGTTCATCTTAAAAATGATTCCTAAGTTTGTTTTGTAATTTGTTTGATGGAGAATGGTAAGTCGGGTCAACACATACACACTTATTTCACACATGTTGGTCCTAATTGTACTTGATGAGGTTTCATATGCTAAAAATGTTTATTTTGTTTATATTTAAGTGTAGGGCTGAAAAGAATAACTGAACTATCTGAGATCAGACCTTAAGAAAGGTTGGGTATCCTCTCAAGAAGAAACCATCATTATGGATATACATGCTCAAATAGGTATTTACTCATTTTCTTTAAAAAATATGAGACCATTTTATACTATCTTTATCTTTTAAAAGCTCTTACTTATAGGTAGGTTTATTTGTCATTACTATGTTATGTTTTAGATGGTCAACAATTGGAAGAAGCTTACCAAGAAGAACCGATAACGAGATATAAAACTATTAGAGAACTCAATTCAAGAAAAAAAATGTAAAGTGAGTTTGAACCAATTAAGAAATAGAAAAAACGACTATTGATGGGCAAATGTTTTAACAAGTACAAGGACAACAAGAATTGCAACAAACTATATTTTCTATCTTTTAAAAGTTCGTATCTATACGTATCTTCACGTTTTACATTATGATTGAAGTTTAAATACATTTTATGTTTTTTATCATTTTGCGTATTTAATTTCCGTAGTTAAATATTCGTAATATAATTATATCAAATATAGTTTATTATTCCCGTTGCACCGTGCGGGTACTATACTAGTGTTACTAAATATATAAATGTTCAATGTAATATTATTAAAAAACACCTTAATATTACCCAAATCAACTCGAATAGATCATTCGGGAAATTCACTTTACAGTTTTATAGTAAAGTTTTTTTTAGTTAATAGATCGTACTTCTTCATTTGTCTCAATTTGATGGGTGTAGATTTTGTTATCACTTCAAGTTACTAAGATATAGTTTTGTATCATCTGTAGCTAATCTAGTTGGTGGTAAGAAACTCGTTTCACAAAAATAATATTGTTTAGGAGCCTTTCGTTACTAATTCTCCGGAGAAAATAATTTTGTTTAGGAGATTAACTACTTATTATATAGGGAAAATGCACTGGATGACCATTGTACTACACAAAAATATCCGTCTAGGTCATTGTACAAAATTTACGTCTATCTACATCATTATACCACATTTGACCGTTTAAATTATAACCTTAACTTTAAGAAACCGTTTAAATAAATCATTTTGGTTACCTGAAATCTGTTGGTAACCGCCACGTCACCCTTTCTCTAACTTTTTATTTTCACCCTTATAAACAAGAAATTAGGGTTTATCAATTGGGGAAATTTGCAGAGCTTTCTTCATCTTCTTTTCCAACTGTTTTTGCCACCTTTTCTTGTTTTTCTCTCATCATAAACAGAACAACAACAATAGTAACAGATATGAACACTAATAAACCTGACCCGATAACCGCCAACACAATCCTGTAAGAAACCTTGTGATGAAACGTTTCAGACCCGTTTGAATTCCCACAAAAAGAATTCAAAGGGTACCCACACAGATCTTGGTTGTTCCAAAAGCTTGAATTTGGGCTCTTCTGAAAAGGTGTAAATGTTGGTATCGGACCTGTAAGATAATTATTTGCAAAGTTTACATCAATCAAACTTAACATACCACTTAATGCTAAAGGAATATTACCCGTGAGTTGATTATTCGAAAGATCTAAAGAAACCAACTTGTCGAGTTTTCCTAAATCTGTAGGTATCGGTCCATGAAGATGATTAAAGCTCAAATTTAAAGCTATTTGCAAGTTCTTGATTTTGCCGATTTCAGGAGGGATCGTTCCCGTGAGATAATTACCACCGAGTTGTAGTTCGAGTAACTTTACACAATTCCCAATTCCATTTGGGATTACCCCGGTTAACGAATTATGTCCCAACAACAAGTACTGTAATCTCGAAGATGGGAGTAAAGGGGTTTTGAGATGGAAATTGAATAGTAATCATTTCTGGGTGTTATTGTTTCTTGATTATTGGAATTTGAAGATGGGAGTAAAGGGGTTTTGAGATCTTTAGCTTCTGATGCTGCCATTGTTGTAGATGATTCAATCAAGAATTTTTTTTTTGGGTTGGATTTTATAAAATAACAACTTTACCAACAAACAGATGGATTTGGAATACAACATGACCTGTTGATCGGGTAAAAATGGCTTAAATAACAGGTCAAATGTGGTATAGTGATGTAGATAGACGTAAATTTTGTATAATGACCTAGACGGATATTTTTGTGTAGTACAATGGTCATCCAGTGCATTTTCCCTATTATATATAAAATCTTGATTTAATTTTCCTAAACCAACATATTGTGTCAATATTAAAAGCTAAAGTGAGAAACGAAGCCAAACTTAATTGTTGATGACGAAAGCCTAATCGAAAAGCAACACCTAACCGTGCTAGCCAAAACTGAAACAGCCAGGGCAATACTCGTAAGTTCGTAACTTAACTAATAACTAATGCAAACCACGTAGACGAATCCAAAATGCAAAGAGTGACTACAATTTCTCTCTCAAAATCCATCTTTAGATAAATAAGCCCAATTATCATTGTATAGACATATTTGGCCCAGCCCATATTGTGAAATGAAGAATCACACCAATCACACATCTACACCATTGATTTGAACACGTCATCGATCCGTTCTTCATGGCACCTTAATCTTAATCTCACAAATAGCCCCTAAAACAATAACATTTGGAATCACATTTTCTTGTATGCGTACGATACAAAACCAGATTATATTTTTAAAATTACAATGACATTTTCTTGAGCTTTAACTTCAAATACACACTATGTTTTTTCATCTATAATGAGATTAGTGTTCTATTAGGAGATGTTTGGTTGGGGTATTAGATGGTGGGTAATGGGTAATGGAATGATTAATAGTGGTTGGTTTGTTATTTTATAATCAATCATTATCCATATTATACATTAATAGACAATAAACCATTACTCAACAAAACGAGGGTACTGAATAACCCCTCTTACATTGTTTTTCCATTTTCTTTTCTCATTCCTCACTTTGAAACAAGCACCCCTTACTTCTTCTTCTTCTTCTTTTTTATTTTTTTATTTTTTATTTGATCTTTTCCTTTCACCTTTGATGCATAACCTTGGGATTTCATTTAGATTATTGGACATAGCTAAGAATCCCATATTTGGACATAGCTCATCTCAAATACACATACATGTTATTTTTTTGATGTCGACAAGGGGTATGCTTAAGAGTGATGGTCACATAATTTTGCCTCTTTTGCGGAAATTGGTGCTTAACTATTGGGTTTATAGTTATGTTGTTGTTTTTCCTATGTCCTAATGCGCTAACGCGCGGGTCAGTGGACTGAAATTCCCTCAAACACATAAGGAAGCCTCAAACATGTCACGGGAATGTTTTTGGACTTATACATGTTACATTTAAAACATTGCAAGGAATTTCCCTCATCCACGAGATTAAACTATATAGGAGTTTGTATAAACCAAAATCATAATTTCGACTAAAGACACAGATTATGATCGTTGGATATGATCATAAACGAATTGTTGGTTTCGAAAGGATACTACTATATATAAAACATTAAACACAATAAAAGTGTAATTTGTTCACCTGTGGAACGTTTTGTAAAAGGGTATACATTATACGTTATAGTAGGTGTGTGTTAGTTTACGATCAAGCAAATTGTAAACTTTTCTACCATAATAAGCGATTGTGTGTGTCGGTAGTAGTGTTTAAACAAATCATCATGCTACAAAGAAATTGATTTTAATCACTATGGTTAAAACCCAAACACTAATCGTGATAATTATTGTTATTTTTGTAAAGTTTACGTGGAAATTGTGACAATAATCAAGATCGTCAATAAGTATTAGTTATATGATTTAAGTTTAAGTGTAACCGGTTTGATGTTTAGTTATTGTTAGGCTTTTGAAAATATAAGTCATAAAATGATCGTTTTATTGGTTTTACATAGAAACAGTAGCTTATATCGAAGGATAAAAATAAAATAAACACAAACAAATAGAAAAGAAGAAACGACGAAATAGAAATTAAATACACTCAGTTTTGAAAGGAGCCAACGATACAAAGTATAGTTAATAACATTTATGGATGAACCTTTTTAAAACAAAAAGTTTAAGCCTTAAAAAGTATTATATTTTTTGTGTCAAACATACCCTTAATTTCAAGGACTCGTAGATTAATAGTAATTTGCTTTACATTTACAGTTTTATAGTAAAGATTTGTTTAGATAATAGATCGTATTTCTTCATTTGTCTCAATTTGGTCGGTGTTGATTTTGTTGTCACTTCGAGTTATTAAGAGATGGTTTTGTATCATATTTAGGTAATTTTCTCGGAATAAAACTCGTTTCACAAAAATACGATATAGATTCGTTCAAGATCTGGCGACAAGTATATACTCAAAAAAAGTATTTAATTTGTATTTTGGGATTTTATTTTTTGTAATTTAGAAAGTAGTTCAAGTTTGAACTCAAACATGTAAAATGACAAAAACACATATATTACAAGCTTATGTTTTTACGATCTTCATCTGTATTTACTTGAATGATGCTATAAATCTCCATTAAAGTGGTTATTTATTTATAATTGAACAAAAGCGAGTAGGCGAAGCCGCTTTACCGAATTGTAGAGGTGAAGGAACGAGAACTTCCCCCAAATCGACAAATAGTTCATTTTTTAAGAGTTTGGTAAAGCTAGCTTATAGCTGAAACTGAATGTTGAGACTAAATTTTAATTTTTTTATAAATGTGTTTGGAAAATAACTTGAGTTGTAGTTTAAACTTGTAAAATGAATAAAAAGAACATAATAATATAATACACAAATTTTGTGAAGTGTATATATGTAATTTTTCATAATGTAATTCCAAACTACATTTTTTAAGCTACTTGAAATAGCTTTTCCTAATAAGGTTTTTTATACTTTTTTGGAGCTTGAATTTTTCGTTTAGAAAAAATAAATTTCTGAATGAAAACTAAAAAACTCCAAAAGCTCTGAAATTAAAAGCTAATGAAAGTAGATTTCAAAAATAAATAAAAAACTCAAACTTCGAACTTCGAGTTCCAACTCATATAACTAGCTTAAACTCGTATCTACAACTCTAGCTTTCAACTACATTTGTTTACGCCAACATAAGCATATTTTAGGAGCTTCCTTTCTAAGAAAGCTCTACAAATTAGCTCCAACAAAAAAAAACACATTTAAAGAAAAAAATTCAATCCCTAAACGAGACCCATTTAATCCCAAAATAAGCTTTTACCAAACATAGAATATATGTCAAACAATTTAAAAAGAAATAAGCTCAAACTACTTATAAGACTTTTATAAGCCCAAACATAACCTTAATATAGTCGTTACGAGGAGTAGGAATAGTTTCGAATTTGGTCGGTATTATATGAAAATGCCCCAATTATGAGTTAATTACACGGATGGTCCTTAACCTAATACCCAAATGGCACTTTCCGTCCTAAATTTTGGATAATTACATGGCTAGGCCTTTATTTGGAATCTTTGCACATGGACAGTCCTTTGGTCCGTTAGGGTTAACTCAATTCCGTTAGTTATATCATAATGACCAATTTACCCTTTTTGTCTTATTCGCAAAGGACCGTTTTTGTAATATTTTTTTTTCTTTTTATAAAACAAATAAACTTCAATCAATCGTGAATTGTGCAGTGACCAATATACCCTTTTGTTCTCTCAGACACCTGAGATATGTTTGTAAATTTGTTAAAAGGCCAAGGATATAAAGGGAAATAGGGAACATTATGAATAAAGTGTTAGAAAAGTCCAGTAAATGAGAATTGGGGATATCGAAGATGATGCTCGGAATATCAAAAGAAACGAGGTTCCGGCGAAAGAGATGCAGATTTATTTAAAGTGTTGTTGCCCCTCTCTTGCCAATCCATGTTTTTTTTTAGCTTTGACAGTTAGATTTTCGGTCAGCTGTGATGAAATTCTCAGCTGTGAGATTTAGCTTTGACAGTTAGATTACATCAACAGCTTGTAAATAGTTAGAAATCTCGAAGGATTCGTCGTAATCGGAATCGTGCCAAAGAATCAATTGCTCAGCTGTGATGAAATTCTGATCGGAATCTTCACCACCGTCGATTAAGTCGGTGATGTTGGATAATCGGTTATCGAAACTGGAGAGGATTAAGATCATGTCTTCGGTTGCTTTTGTGTTGATGTTGAGGCTTTTGACGATCTGTTGAGCTGTTGCTAACACTATATCTTCTCCTTCTACGTTGGTCGCCATCGCCAGAGATGGTGGTTATTTGTTTTAAGCTGGTACTGTCATTAACCGGAGAAGATGGTGGTAGCGGAACAAGGTGCAGATGTAGGTGAATCAGTGAAAGCGGCGGCCAAGACAGCAACGACACCGATAACTCCAAATCAGTTTAAGGTAGCGGAACAAGGTGCAGATGTAGGTGAATCAGTAGGTGTTGAAGCAATGGGTATTCGAAATTACATCTGGGTTTTCTTGTAATTTCAAATTGGCATTAAAAATCACATCTTTATTTTCTCGCCGAAGCTGGTAAGAATCTCCGGCACCATCACCGGTGACGGTGTTTTCCGGTGATTCGAAATGGGTTTTCGGTATTACATATGGGTTTTGTTCTTCAAGTGAATACATCAAGTTTGACAACGAATTCGACACAGAAACCAAGTTTCTTGAATCTCCGGCGACATTTTCCGGTATCCTTATGGAGAATATAGAAGCTCCATTAAATAATATTAAAAGAATCAGAAAAAGTGACAAAACAGCGAAAAAAGGATTCTTTTTATTTTCCATTGATTTTTTTTAACCAAAAGAGAGAATATTTGTGTTTGAATCATGGTTTTGTGTTTATGAATTTAGGATCGGTGAGAAAGTAGGTAGTAGGAAAAGTGTAGATGAGCATGGTGTTAATGGCGCCACAAAGTAAGAATATGTGTTTTGGTGTTGTGTGTTAATTAAAATTGCTAAAAAAAAAAAATAATAATAATAATAATTACAAAAACGGTCCTTTGCGAATAAGACAAAAAGGGTAAATTGGTCATTATGATATAACTAACGGAATTGAGTTAACCCTAACGGACCAAAGGACTGTCCGTGTGCAAAGATTCCAAATAAAGGCCTAGCCATGTAATTATCCAAAATTTAGGACTGAAAGTGCCATTTGGATATAAGGTTAAGGACCATCCGTGTAATTAACTCCCCAATTATATTACTATCTTATTAGGCCTTTACGTATGGATTCCTACTAGACTCATAGTAGATAATTATTACTTTTTAATTTAAAATACTAGATGCACCATAGAAAGTAGAGTTAATTACATAATTGGTCCCTGTGTTTGTTCCAAAACAACGGGTCCAGTCCCTGGGTCGCAATTCCTTCGGACCCAGTCCCTGGACCCTATCTTTGGTTGCACGTTTGGTCCCTCCCACTAACAATCGTTAAAAAATCCCGTTAAATACATCACATGCCTGGCACGTGATGGGTAATAAGGTAATTTCCCCTTTCTTTTATTTTTTAATTCAATCCAATTCCTACCCCTCCCCACCCACCCACCCACCCATTTCTCTCTCTTCTCTCCTCTCTTCCACAGCCACCACTAATTGATACTATCTTTCTCCCTCGATTAACCTCGTCATTTTCAGCCATGGCAGTCCTCGAACCTCGTCACTTCACAAAATAACAGAAGAGTTAAAAAAGCATAACAAGTCTGGTAACCTTTGGATCTCTATTCAAGGAAAAGTTTACAAAAAACAGATTTGAAACAAACAAGAATTAAAAAGCAAAATCGTTACACAAATCTATATACCAATGACCAGTCGCATGAACTGAAGAATAAAACTTAGTTGAAGATAAATAAACAAATTAATTGAAGAAGCAAAAGTCACAGGTGAGTTTTGTCACCATCTCCATTCCCAAATCGTTTTCGGCACCGTCCCCATTCTTACACTAAGATCTAGTTTTGTTCATATACTTTCATCTTCACCAAAATCTAGATCTATTCCATTTGAATCCCACATAAATTCATCTCTAATCTCCATTTCCACTCTCAAAAACCCAAACCCAGAAAAAAAAAATCCAATCTTTCTAATAACCCATCCAATTCACCGTTTTCTTGTTCATATATCTCATTTAAACCCCAGGCTTACTCGAAAATTTTGGAGAAAAAATGAGTTGGAATCTCAAGATAACTTGAATTATTACTTTTTGAATCTTGTGGATTAGATGTTAAAAATCTTTGTTGTGGGTTTTTAATTGGGTTATAAAAGATGGAAACTTTAAGCATTTTTATGAGTCTTTTAAGGTTATGGTTAGGAATTGGATTGAATTAAAAAATAAAAGAAAGGGGAAATTACCTTATTACCCATCACGTGCCAGGCATGTGATGTATTTAACGGGATTTTTTAACGATTGTTAGTGGGAGGGACCAAACGTGCAACCAAAGATAGGGTCCAGGGACTGGGTCCGAAGGAATTGCGACCCAGGGACTGGACCCGTTGTTTTGGAACAAACACAGGGACCAATTATGTAATTAACTCTAGAAAGTAAAAGGACTTTTTAACACATGATGCTAGAAACTAAAAAAGTAAAAATATTAAAAGTAATTTCTTCCAACCCATAACGACTAGTAGCATCTACTAATAACACAAAGAAACAAACTATTCACCATCTTTGAAAGAGAGACATCAAGGGGACTTAATGCCAATGAAAATCGAACCTGAGACTTAAAAAAAAGATCTCATACGTTGATGAAAGATAATGTATAGTATGTCGTTTCAATTGTTAGTGGGATAACACAATGCAATCTACAAAGTGTATACCACAACACGATGTTGTTTATTGAGATACTTTCTTCGTGATAATTTTTTCATTAACATAAATAATAATCTAGAATTTTGGAATCCTTCTTTTGAAACAAAGGTTTCGATTCTCATTCTCTTTTGTCCACAGTGTTTAAAGCATCAAGATTTGAAAATGATGAAATGATTTTCTTTACCCAATTTATCCGTCTTTGTACTAAGAGAAAATCGAAATATATTTGTTGGAGCATAAATGTTTATTGATAGTATCTTGTACTTCAAGTATAAAGTGTCGTGTAGTTTATAATGTATTTAGATCGAGTTATAAAGTGTTACAATGCATTTATGTATGTGTTTCGGTGGCTTGTGTTTAAGCTACATCAAAGGGGGTGTTTATTGGAACATAAATGCTTATTGATAGTATCTTGTACTTTAAGTATAAAGTGTCGTGCAGTTTAAAATGTATTTAGATCGAGTTGTAAAGTGTTACACTGCATTTATGTATGTGTTTCGCAGCGAAACACTTTAGGATATTTGTGGACACCTATAAATACCCCATATTGGGATCATAAATGTAGTCGTCACGAATCTACATACAAGTGTTTCGTTTCCAAAGGTTCTTACCAACGAAACACTTCTAAACGACGGTCTAAAGCTTAGTAATCAATTGTATTTGTATTATTCGAAATGTAGAACATTACGTTAGGTTTATAATATCAATCTTTTGGTTAAACTTGCTTTTCTTCACCATTACATACGGGTATTAGTGATTTCGCAATTTATACATCGGTTGATTCCAAATCGAAATCCTAGACAGGGGACCAACAATATTATTTGATCATGTAAAAGAAAAAGTATCGTATACACTTTTGCTTTCAAATTTCAAAAGTTAAATTGCTAAATCAATAAAGAATCTTCGAAATGCATTTAGATTTTATCCATGCATAGAAAGTTGAATAATGTTTTTCGTTTAAAACAAATATCAGTATTTTCTTACACCTTCCAATACGTTTCTCTAATCATTGTCATAATCTGTTTTTATTTCACATAATGTTTGTGTATATATTAAAAGTATTCCCTTTTTATTAAAGTAACCATTTCACATAACACAACTTAAGAGCATCATTAATAAGATTTTAACAACTTTTTTTCAAAACCTCAACGCCAATACTTGCAAAATAGAAATTAAAATGTCAGTTCTTGGTATTCTTATTAAATTATATTCAATTTCACTTTTACTATACAGTTTTCCGACTCAATATTTTGTTTTGAGTTTCACGAAATAACTATAAGGATAATTCAAGAGAATCGATCAAAGTTAAATACAACATAATTTTAATTTCCTGATCAAAACGAGATAGTTCCTTAGTATTTTAATGCGCTTGTGACGAGTGAAAGAGGAGAATGTAACTTAAGAAGAAAATTACAAAGTCAAGTTGCTTTAGTAACAATATTGACGAGTCCCTTATACTCGACTTTGGCATTAAAGCGAGAAAGAACATGTTTTCTATTTGACGACTATGTGACAAGATTTTTCTTCATCGAGAAAGACCAAAACAATCCACTAGAGTGTCATGACACCAAATCCGTTGTGTATCAGTATGCCACACAAAGTGATCAATAGAGGACAAATACAATTTAAGAATGAAGACCATGAGTAGATGTATCCTAGAGAAAGCGAATCATATGTTTTGAAACATCCGTATGTGGTTTTTCGAGGATCGTGCATGAAAAGGTAAGCAAGTATGTTGACCGGCATAAGCTATATCAATGCAAGTACATACGAGATATGCGATATGGTAGATCACCAATAAACTGGTTTATTCGTGAGTAATAATTTGAATTTCTTATTTATATGTGTGTTGCAAGAATTATAAGTGTTATTTGAGCAGGAACACGAATGTTAGATCGAGTTGGGTAAGAGGGAAAATGATACGTGATTGACTTGGTAAAAGTTAACAAAAGAATTTTAGTTAGTAATTTCCATTTAGTATATTATTTGCATTTTAATTTAATAATGTTTAGTCTTTAAAGTAGTCAAGTTAGCTACGGAGTAGTGATAATAGTTACTCGAGTAATAAGAATCGAAACGTGCTATACGATTTTGGTTTCTTAGATTTGTTACAGTTTGAATATGGTTTTGTTTAAAGGGTTTCAATATGGTATTAAAATTTGTTCGAGATACGTGCTAGCTCTATTGTGAGATTGGAATTTGGATATTAGAATCTGTAAGGGGTTGAATAATTGGGTTTTTTTTATTTCTTTTTATTAAAACCTAATTAAATTTCTTGAATCTTGAATGTTGGTTAGTTGTGTTATTGGTCCCTTTTTGTAAATTCAGTAATGTGAAATCAATATGTGTGTTGTAAAGAATGATTTTAGGGTTTGTAAATAATGATTTTATGGTAAATGAAAAGGAAATGTTGAAAAGACTAAATTACCCTCACATTTAGCTTATGAAGATATTTAACGGAAAAAAATTAACAAAAGTTAGACAAAGGGACAAAAAAACTGAAAAATATCAAATAACAAGTTTTAAACCAAAAAAATGAAGAAAAACATTTAAGGACGACATCGACGAATCGGTTAGTTATAAGGGACTAAAATTGCAATTTACTATAGTTATTAACAGTGAAAATAGTAGTTAGTTTATTGGTTTATTATAAAAATTGTAATTAACTTTTATACCAAAAATTAAAAAATATGATTATTAAGTTTATTGTGTTGTTAGTCATTTTTTATTTATTATTCTTGAAAGATTGCGGTCTTTAATTGGAAAACCACTCGTTAATGAAGCTAATAGTATTAGGTGCGTTGATAAATATCTACATTTTCCATATCTCAAATGTGCTTCGACAAATTAAATAAGAAAAATCATTAAATCATTTCATGTCAGTTTAAAATGGTCAAACCAATTATCAAATTAAGTTAGATAAGATAAATAAAATAAATACAATTCCGCAAAAGTATCAAAATATAATATCACAATCCGGCTACAAATCTTTTAACATAATATTCAACTAAACAAATAAATGATATTCTAATTTTTGTAATACACTGTATTAAAAAAGAGCAAATTGCATAATTGTATATTTAAATTATAGATTTAGCCTTTATTATATATGAAAAACTTTTATTGTGAATATCGTTATTGACATAAATAACTCTAGAAATTAACAAATTAAAACCTTTTACATAAACCTTCTGTGTAGAAATAATATTTGCAACAAACATCTACCACAAAAACAAAACATGTATTTTAAAAACTAAGACGAAATCATCAATCTAAGCATTTCACTAAAAAAAACATGACTATAAAATAAACACTCATCCTATCACATATCACTCGACCATCTCCACCAATGTCAACCACCATACTACTACTTCTCATAACCACCATAACAACCATCCAATCAAAATCCCCAAACTACCCTTGTCAGCCACCCCACCACACTTACCAATTCTGCAACAAAACCTTATCCACACAAACCAGAGCCGAATCACTCCTGTCCCACCTCACTCTCTCCGACAAGATCAACCGTTTATCCGACAACGACACAGGAATCCCTCACCTAGGAATCCCACCTTACGAATGGTGGTCGGAATCTCTCCACGGAATCGCATCCAACGGTCCAGGAGTATCTTTCACCACCGGACCAATAACAGCAGCAACTGGATTCCCTCAAGTTATACTTACTAGCTCGTCTTTTAACAGGACGTTATGGTTTTCGATTGCGAAAGCGATTGCGGTTGAAGCTAGAGCAATGTATAACTATGGACAAGCTGGGTTGACTTTTTGGGCGCCTACTATTAATGTGTTGAGGGATCCCAGATGGGGGAGGAGTGCTGAGAGCCCTGGGGAGGATCCGAGTCTCGTGGCCGCGTATTCGGTTGAGTATGTGAGAGGGTTTCAAGGGGAGAATACTAGTGATCATGAGTTGATGCTTTCGGCTTGTTGTAAACATTATATTGCTTATGATTTGGAGAATTGGGGGAAGTATGCTAGATATAACTTCAATGCTATTGTAAGTTTTCTTTAATACTTTCTTGACTAATTTGAGCTCGACTCGTTCAAAGCGACCTTTTATGTCACAACGTAAATAAATACTATATGTAGGCTACTTTGGAAGTTTTGGCCCTACAAAAGTCATTCCGGTACTTTGGAGTTCGAGTATTGTCGTGCTCGAGTTCAGCTTGATTTGTTTGCCTACTTTTTCGTATTAAGTATTTTATTAAACACATCAGAAGTAGTTACACCATAGATCTGTTACTATATTTAGACATTTAGCGTGCTTGAAGTTTCAACTTGTCCATGACTTTGATCTTAATTCTAGTTATTTTGATCGGGAAAATGTTTTATTAACCACATAAGTCTTCTATAAGTAGGGAATGTAGTTCAGTTCTTTTGTTTTTTGTCCTACAAGCGAACCTATTTTTAGATGAGGTTATAAGAAAGGTTGTTTATGAAATACTTTACGTCATCTTCGACCATATATAGCTCTATCTCTATCTCTAAATATAGTTTTTTTTGTACTAAATTAACTCCTTTTTATCCAAAAACTTTGTTCAATTAGTTGTAATTTTGTAATAGTTTCTTGGTTTCTGTTGCTTTTATATGCACTTACAGAGTTACATTAATAAAGTTGACATATTATAATAAAACTTTTAGCAAGATTGATTCAGTAAATAATAAACGAAGAAGTCCTTTGATTTAAGAGAATATCGAAAGAGGTTGAAGTTAAACGTTGTGTATTTTATACTCAGATAACCGAGCAGGATATGCAAGACACATTTGAGCCGCCGTTTAGAAGTTGTATCCAACAGGGGAAAGCAAGCTGCCTAATGTGTTCATATAACCAAGTAAATGGAATACCTGCTTGTGCCAACCAGAATCTCTTACAAAAAGCTCGAACCGAATGGGATTTTAAAGGGTCCGAAACTTATGAAATTACACATTTTTAGTATTTCAAATACATTTTTGCCAAGACTTACAGAACCTCGTTATGCTTAATCTACGTACAGATATATAACTTCCGACTGTGATGCTGTAGGCACTATACACGAGTATCAAAACTACACTAAAAATGACGAGGATGCTGTGGCCATTGCTCTTAAAGCTGGTTCTTTTCTACCTTCCACCCACATTTTGATATTTTGTTTATTTTTTGAAAAATATTAATTATTGATTGCTGAAACTGTTGAGTAGGAACGGATATTAACTGTGGAACATTCATGATAAGACACGCAAAGGCTGCAGTTGAGAAGGGAAAGATTGTAGAAGAGGATTTGAACAAAGCTCTTCTCAATCTGTATATGGTTCAGCTTCGTTTAGGACTTTTTGACGGGGACCCGTTAAAAGGGAAGTTTGGGAAATTTGGACCTCGAGATGTTTGCACTTCAGATCACAAGAATTTAGCACTTGAAGCAGTGAAACAAGGCATTGTGCTTTTGAAGAACGATAACAAGTTTTTACCTTGGCGGAAAAATGGAGGGTCATCAATAACTGTTATTGGTCCAATGGCAAATGCTACTAGCAATTTGGGTGGAGGATACACAGGTTCGGAGCTCTCTACTCGTATTAAATAGATAATATTAATATGAAGTTACTTAAGTACGCTTTGATTATTTTGAAACTTTGTAGGAATTCCGTGCAGTCCAACAAGCATATTCGAAGGTCTAAAAAAATATGTAAAGAATACAAAGTATGCAACTGGTTGTGTAGACGTAGCTTGCAATTCCAGCGCTAAATTTGGGGAAGCGCTTTCTATCTCCAAAGAAGCTGATTTTGTAGTTGTGGTGGCGGGTATTGATCTGACTCAAGAAACCGAAGATCGTGACAGGTTAAGTCTTCTCTTACCAGGTCATCAGATGGATCTGGTTACCACCATTGCTGCTACAAGTAAAAAACCCGTAGTTTTAGTGCTGACAGGTGGAGGGCCCCTTGACGTATCTTTTGCTCAAGAGGACCCACGAATTGCTAGTATTATCTGGGTCGGGTATCCCGGAGAAGCGGGTGGCAGAGGGCTTGCACAAGTCATATTTGGAGATCACAATCCAGGTGGAAAGCTACCCGTGACTTGGTATCCGGAGTCTTTTACTAAAGTACCAATGAACAACATGAACATGAGATCTGATACTTCTAATGGTTATCCAGGTAGAACATATCGTTTCTACACTGGTGACATAGTTTACGGATTTGGTCATGGCCTAAGTTACTCGAAGTATACATACAATATCCTCTCTGCACCTAAAATTCTTTATGTTTTCCGATCTCTAAAAATAAAATCCAGAAGCATATTACAGCAAAAAGGAGGTTCTTCCAATTATCTTTACATCGATGAGCTTAAACAACAATGTGATTCTTTGAGATTTCACATGGAAATATCCGTTACAAACCATGGTCCTTTTGATGGCAGTACAGTCGTGATGGTGTTTGCCAGAGTCCCTGGAAATTTCAAAGGTGCCCCATTGAAACAACTTGTTGAGTTTGAACGTGTGCATACTGTTTCTAACTCGGAAACCAAAACAAGTATTGTCATAGATTCATGTAAGCATCTTAGTATCGTTAATGAGTTTGGGAAAACGATATTGCCTTTGGGTGAGTATAAGTTGTTTGTAGATGATGTTGAGCATATGGTTTCGATTGTTATGTGATAAAATGCAAAGTGTATATCCCAGCACATTGCTGTTAAATGTAACATCTATTACCCTCGGTAAGCTTCATAATTTTATGCTAAAAAGCCACCCACATCAAAGATATATACAGAAAAAACACAACAAAAAAACCAAAATAAGAACTAAATATAATACACTTTACATGTGCATAGTTCAGATGATTTCTTTTCATATTGATTATCCTTCGTTACAACATTCGAAAGTATGTGTTACCTAATGGATTCATAGAAACAGACTGAATTTGAATGTGTTGAATGAAATTTTTTATTTCGGCTTGAAAAGCATAACGAAAAACGATTAGAAACCGTAGTGTATGAATGAACTTTTAATTTATTGTTGCATCGGTGAAAGAAAATTAGTTTTTGTTTATGGAAAACATGAGTTTATACGGGAATACTATTCAAAAAATATATTTAATTCTCTTTTTGATCGAACGTGAAATTATTAGACGTCGCTATTAAAAAAACAAAATGACCTGAAAATTAGACTTTTGTTATGTTCAGAAATGAACTTAATCTTCAAATGAGTCGAATTACCCAAATGGGTTGAATGATCAAACGGAAAATATTATACGAGGGTGTTTGTTTCACGAAATCTAGAAAAAATTGAGTGAATTTGAATTGAATTCATTTTCCATAACATGTGTGTTTGAGGTTTATGACAGAATTTAAATCCGTTGGAATCTAAATTTTTCTTTACTTACAAATTTGAGATTCCTTAGGGTAGTGGAGAAGAATTGAGAAAATCGATCATATGACATAATAATTATTATCGCTGAATGATCGAACCATAAATTGTTACCATAACATTTTTTTTATATTGTCCGAAGGGCCGAACTTTAAACTATTAAACTCCACATATATGTAACGAGACAAATGATAAATTACCATAAATCATTACCCCACTCTAAGTTGTTGAATATGATTTTTTTCATCCGCTGCATCGCACGGGTACCATACTAGTCTTGATATAAAAGAGTTTAAAAATATGTATTTTCATTATTGAAATGAGCAAGTATAAAGTTGGAGGTATAATAATAGTATAAGGAGTGTTGTGCAATTAAAGATAAATATTCTGTTACATATAAAATCCTAAATTAAAACCCTTGTTTTCTCTGTTTACGGCCGAGTAGTAGTAGTTAGTGTGTAATGGGGAATAAACGAAAAGATGGTGAGGCTGAGGGCGATGATTCTTCAAAGAAAAGGCGTACCAAACGAAGCGACGGTGATGATGACGGTCCCGGAAAGCCGCAGTTGTTACCCTCCATGATTAAAAACAAAGATAAAAGATCTTCTGTTTATGCTAAGATTAAACATGACAAGAAATTGGAGAAGAAGAAGAATGCTAAAGCTCGTCAAGCGTTGGAAACCCGAGCAATCGAGCTTGGCGAAGACGTATTACTTCATTCCGCTTTACCATTTTTAATCTCATTTCTTTTTCTTACACAATGACACTTATTATTGATGTTAACATTGCCTCAGCTTCCTCCCAAGAAGATTCCCCGTACCATAGAGAATACTCGAGAGGCCGATGAAACTATCTGCAAGCCTGACGATCAAGAGGTTTCTTTTTTTTCTTTTTTTACCTTTCACCATTTCCACTATATTCTGATACTTTGTTAAATGTTTCCACAGCTTTTTGCTGCTAATGACGCTGATGAATTTACTCAAGTTTTGAATCGTGAACGTACTCCAAAAGTACTCATGACAACCTGTCGTTTCAATTCCACTGTAGGTTGCTTTTAAATAAGTTTGGTATGTTAGAAGCGTGCTAATGTTACCGTAATTGTAATTCGTTTTGACTATAGAGGGGACCTGCATTGATCAAGGATTTACTCACTATAATCCCTAATTCTGAGTATTATAAAAGAGGAACCTATGAATTGAAGAATGTAAGGACTAAATCCTCTGTATTCCATTATGGTTTTCTTTCCCGAATATCCATTTAACATGACTCCCCCCGTTTTCCAGATTGTGGATTATGCAAACCACAAAGAATATACATCCGTTATTGTTGTCCACACCAGCCGTAGAGAACCTGGTTATATCTCATTTTATTCTCTATTTATTTTATCTCAATATCTCTCTTTACTTATACTTACAAATCGTGTTGGCTATATTTACAGATGCTCTACTGATTATTGGATTACCCAATGGACCTACAGCCCATTTCAAACTGTCAAATCTTGTATTGCACAAGGATCTAAAGGTACTGGAGTAACTCAACTCCTTACCCTCATGTTCTCCTTTTTTACGCTTTCACATTATATAGTTGGAATAGACCATAAATGTCGTATACTATGCAATGTAACTTGAACCAAACAAAGTGACATTTTTTTCCCATGGTGCAACTCTGGTTATAATTAGGAAAGGGGTATGCTGAATTTTCACTTCCTCTTCTTTGCTCCCAAGTTTCAACTTTTTTTTCTTCTGATCTTGGCATAAAGTTTGAAGTGCCTTTCGGGAAATATCTAGAAATAAATCTTCTTATGTTTCCATGTGAAAATGCTTACAAAGCTTCCTTAGACTTCTGATCAGTTCGTAGTTTTATTAGACAAGTATGTGAAACTAAGATCTTTAAAGCTTTTTTTGTTTTTAAAAATGCCACAGTTTTTTTTGGATGAATGATGCATTTAAAATAATGTTGACACTTTAAGGCATTATGCTTAAATGTTGAAAGACCATAGTTGTAAAAGGGGGTGGGCATTGTCTGGATGGAGTTCAAACATTCATCTGAATGTATTCGCGACATCAACCAATGCATCCATCGTCTAGTTGAATTAATGAATGTTTATTATATTAATGATACTGTTTTGGAGATGGTATGCCGAGGGTTGTTTGTTTGGGAACATATTGATAATCTTTGTAATCTATCAAATGGCATAAATGACGAGCGGAAGTCATTGGCTGTTTTTTTAAAAGAAGTGAATATGCATTTTCTTATAATTTTTATTCCATTATAGAATCAGACCCCTATATATCTAGTTTAAACATTTGTTTTATATGTTGTTGAAGAATCATGGAAACCCAACCGGTCATAAACCTGAGTTAGTGATGAACAACTTCACTACACGTCTGGGACATCGTGTTGGAAGGTTGACTCCATTCTCTTATTTTTAGTCTCTGATTTTAGTCTCCATAACACAGTTACTAAAAAAATGCGTACCTGTTTTTTGTAGGTTGATACAGTCACTTTTCCCACAAGACCCTGAATTTCATGGTCGACGAGTAGTCACCTTTCACAATCAGCGTGATTTTATATTTTTCCGTCATCATCGGTAAGCCTGCCGGTTATGATTAAAAAACCTCATTTAAACAATAGTTTGGGGAGAAACTTTTGTAAATGTAAAAAGCCGACTTGTCTGCTATGTGTAGGTACATCTTTGAATCTAAAAACGACAAACAGAAGGATGCAGAAGAAGAACAAGTGGATAGTGATGGGAAGAGGATTTTAAGAGGGAAAGTGATTGCTCGTCTGCAGGTATTTGTTTTTATCCCCCTTCCATAACGGTTGTTATTATAATGGGCAAATTGGTTGTTTGGGTAACGGAGGAAAAGGGTTACATCTTTTAGCAACAACTGTCGTAATCTTTGTGATTTTTTGTCATGAATATTTTAAAACAAAATGGAAATCTTAGAAGCCATGTTTTCTTCATACAATTCAAAAGCTTAAAGTATGTTGATATTTTGTGCAGGAATGTGGGCCTCGTTTTACCCTAAAGTTAACAAGTTTACAACATGGAACATTTGATACAAAAGGAGGGGAGTTTGAGTGGGTTCACAAGGTATTAATAACTTATTTCAGTTTATATAGATTTCTATCTTTGATTGTCATCACGCTATATTTTCTTATTGTACTTCATTCTTTTTTGTACCACAGCCGGAAATGGACACCAGCAGAAGAAGGTTTTTCTTGTGATGTGCTATTGTAACAGGAGAGCTTCAGATTAATTCCAAAATTTTGTTTGCAACCAAAAAAACAGTTGTTATATAAGCATAAAATCAATTAACCGTATGATGTCGTCTCCTCAAGTCGTGTTATTTTTTTTGTGAATCAATTTGATAGAGTAATTCTAATCTACTAGAATTACATTTTCTGGTTTATGTATGGTCGTATCTTTCAGAAGTTGATTTTAGTTAAAGGTTACATTATAAGATTGCTGTTTCCTTTAGTTTGTTAATTTCATAATTCCGGTGCTAAGTTTTGTGGAGTACTCGAATCAGGACCTAGGAGGGTTTCCAACTTTCGAGATCAGTCACGACCAAAATCTAGTATTGTATGAAGAGGTTTTAAGGAAATTCTTAGAAGAAATGAACACTTAGAAAAAATGTTTAAGCTTAGCTTGTTTCTTAGAAAACCGCGACCTATTTAGTCTTTGGAAGTTTCAAGACTCAATACATTTTCATTATTTCTTATAACATCCAGATAATTCTTATCTAGATATTTTTAATCTAGACATTTTTATATTACAAGTAGATATTTACATTGACTTCTCTAGATTAATTATATGGGCTTGAACATGATAATTTTAATGGGTAGTTCAATCTTTTGGTTTAACCCAAATCAAGTTTATGATCCAACAATAGACATATTTTCAGGAGAGAATGTCACAAATCGTCCTTGTTGTTGGTCTGTTTTTCACGAATCGTCCTTTTCACTTTTTTTTAGCATTAACCATCCTTTAGATATGTCTTTTTATCATCGGCGGTCCTTTTTCACTTGAAAAGACTAAAATACCCTTTCTTTTTATATTTTCTTATTTTTTATCTTTTAAATTAATATACTATACCCTCTCTCTCTCCTCCATGTCTCCAGATCTTCAATCACTTTATCTCTTTTCTTTCTCCTCTTTAACATCACCACCAACCGCTAGTCCACCACTTCCGACTATCACCACCGCTGCCGCCGCCGACAAACACGGTTGTTGCTACCAACGAAGACAAAACAACCCACATCTAAAAATCCATCGTCGTCTAGATCTGCAAATCCACCGTGGGTTATGGTTTTCCGGTGGATATTCAGGTTCTGTTGGTGGTGGTAATGGTGATGGCGGTTGTTTAAGGTGTTCCGATGGATATTCCGGTGGATCTTCGGCTTCGATTGGTGACGGCGGAAAGAGAGACACCGGAGATGGCGGTTGTTCAACGTCGCTAATTTTGTCTCCCGGTGGTGGTATAGACAAAATAGAATAGCTCCCTGAAACTGGGAAAAACTCTACGGTGGGAATGTAAGAATCATGAACGAGTTTTTGCGGATGTTTCTTTATGATGACGTGTCTCTAACGGAAGTTGACTTTGACTAGATGACGATCCAACAAAAGTAAAGTTACCCTTGTTAATATCGTCTGATTTCGAAGCAAAATTAAACAAGTTCCCAGAAGTTACGAAATTTGTCAGCAACGAACTTTCATGATAAATGGTAAAGGTAGAAAGGTAATAACTGTCCATTTACTTCTGGTATGCTATTAAAAGTCAAAGTGGAGAGCCGGTAAAATACACAGGAGGCAATACCAAATCATTTTATCAATTACATAAAGAAAACTACATAATCAAACACCCACTTCGATCCAATACAAACATTCATTTACTTGGGTTATGATGTTGTGTGTGTGTGTTTTTTTTTTTTTTTGCTTGGCTTAGAAAATCATATAACCGGTAATCTTCTAGTTGGGAATACCAGAAAAGTGAGTTATTTATATAAATAGATGTATGATGATTATGAGAACAAAAAAGTGAAAAAAAATTGAGATTGATTATGAATTTATGAGAAATTAGGTGTTTTTTTGAGATTGATGATGAAGATGGGATGAGATGAGTTGGTAGTGATGAAGATCTGGGAATATATTAATTTAAAAGATAAAAAAATAAGAAAATATAAAAGAGAGGGTATTTTAGTCTTTTTAAGTGGAAAAATGACTGTCGGTGATAAAAAGACATATCTAAAGGATGGTTAATGCTTAAAAAAAGTGAAAAGGACGATTCGTGAAAAACAGACCAACCA
Source organism: Senecio squalidus (assembly GCA_910822075.1). Lineage (NCBI taxonomy): Eukaryota > Viridiplantae > Streptophyta > Magnoliopsida > Asterales > Asteraceae > Senecio > Senecio squalidus. The sequence continues at coordinate 22,019,759 of CAJVGC010000590.1, read as the reverse complement.
CAAGGACGATTTGTGACATTCTCTCTATTTTTAGGGGTTGTTTGCAAGCATCAGACTCGGACTACGTACTCGGACTCGGTCCGTTTGACTCAGAACAAGGTAAAATCACGGACTCGGTCCGTGGTCCGAGCTTTTCATGACGAATCAAACGCTCGGACCACGTCACTTGACTCTAACATATTTAACAATAATTTATCTTTTTTTCGTTGATGTGAAATCGATATATTTAACAATAATTTATCTTCTTTTTCTTGCATGAATTTGGGTAAAAAAGAATCATAGTTGGAATTTTGTTTTACGAATCCATTTAACTTTCTCACATGTAAGGTACGAGGAATTATTTTGTCTTTATTTAATAAGGATATTCAAAGTTCGTCTTTGGTGACTGAATGAAGTTCTTTTATAAGCATACATCTTGTCAATCACACGAGTCTTGAAACTTAGATGTTGTTTGTTTTTGAGACATTTCATGTCTAATGTCTGTATTCATGTCTGCAACAGAAGAGATGATTTTGTGTGTGAAATATGATATAAAAAAATTCTGTTTTGATAAAAAGTAAATTGTTTGATTACATAATTGAGGTTTATTTTGACAAATGATACAAGATTGTTAAATTTATAAAATATAACAAAACTTTAAATTTGTTAATTTCATCGATACACGTCTCTAATAGCATTTGGTGGCCTCATTCGGCCAACTTTGTCGTTCTTCATAAGGTCTCATATAAAACTAAAACAACAAATAATACACAAAATTCGACATGTTGATATCATAAAAATTTAGAATTAAGAAATATAGTCTCTGCAAGTGTTTACATGTTGGTGGGTTTATTGGGTTAAAATTTTAAATTAACACGTTGATATCATAAGAACTAGAATCAAGAAACATAAATTAATATAAATCTATCATACAAACTAGCATCATGGATAGAAATTAATTAGAAGCAACCATGAGTTGTAAAAAAGATTGAGGTGTAAAAAAAATTGCTTATTTTATAAAATAGTAAAATTTTAAGGTTAAGACGTTTGTCTTCTAAAAGTAGACTTTTTCTAAGTCTTCAAAAATATAAGTGATTATTATGTCTTATGTCGTATTTCAAACAAGCACTTATTTTTTAAAATCTATGCGCGTTTGCAGATATAAGTGCGCATGAAGCATCTATTGAAAAAAATAAACACCACCTTTTACAAGATTATCAGATTGAAAACCCCAAACGTAAAAGGAGATCACTACTCGTTTGTTGGATAACTGATCGTGAGGAATGGACCACAAAACCTTGCCTCAAGTTGTACACAAGAATGACATAACAAGAATATTTGATATGACTCGCGAGAACGTGGTTTTGATTGACGGCATAGATAAACGAATGATTGAGTATAATTGTACAGACGGTGGGGGAATATGTTTTACGGAAAATTTGACAGTCCTATACTCGGAATCACCAGAAATCTGGTTGATCATAATCTCTTCTGCCTAAACACCAAAATAAGACCTCCACCTTTCGGATTATTTGTTTTGTTTTTGTGTTCTGAATTTTGTTTTGTTTTGTGTTCTAATTTTTTGTTTTGTTTCTGTCTTCTGATTTTACAGCTCCCGTGAACAAGTAATTCAGATCAAGCTCCCCGGTTATCATCGGTCAAGAAGTGGTGGATGGCAATTTTGACACTTATCATTATTAATTACATATCTTAATATATAATAAAAGAGAGGCCTAAAATGCCACTTGGGAAAATAATAACCATTAGATAGAAATTCAATTTTATTTTAAACCATTAGATCATTTTGATGATGTCATCACTAATAATTTATTTTAACCCATTTACTTTAAATAATTTAACCCTTATTTTAAATAGTAATAATTCAATAAAACTAATTAACCTTTCTACTTTAAATAATCTAACACTTGTATTTTAAATTAATTCTAAAACAATACAAAACATATTTTTTCTTCAAACACATACACATTTTTAGTATAAAAAGAAACTAAAATTATTTTATTGTTTTACGAGTGTTTTGCATATAAACGGAAAACATATCATATGAAAAAATCTCCTGTTTTTTTTTCGTCCTATTTATCCAATATTTTTAGTTTTTTTATATATTATAAAAAAAATTAATTTATTGTTTTACGGGTGTTTTGCATATAAACGGAAAACATATCATATAAAAAAAAATCTGTTTTCTTTTTTCGTTCTATTTACGCAATATTTTTAGTTTTTTTATATATTATAATTATTTTATTTTTAATAAGGTTTTTTCCGAATTACACAATAAATGTTTTATTTAACTTCACATTTGCTAACATAATCATTTTGTCTACATGACTAATAGTTTTCTATTAATCTTTTTATATATAGTTATATATTTTTCGATATAATTCTCCGCGTATTAGGCGGGTCAATAAGCTAGTATGTATCTATAAGTTTCATATTAAACTATTTTATATTTAGAAAGAAATAACAATTTTTTGATCAAAAATTTGATTTATATGTTCTAAAATTGATTGTGATAGTACTATATATAGTTAAATTTATTTTTTTTAACCAAAAGCTAATTTAATATGAATCAATAAACAATATATAGAATATATATTTTACTTTATCGTTTCTAAAAAAATTGTTACCATCCATGTCTTTTAAAGTAACTATTTTTTTATTCGTTATAAATTTGTTTGTTATAAATTCGTTTATTTATTTTTAATATAACATACATCTTTAGAATGAACAATAATGATTACTTTTTTAACGTTGACTACGACAGCCTAATACAAATATACAAGTTATTATACACAATTTTTTTCTTTTATATAATAAAGAAATTATTTTGTTGTAAATATTCTATAAATTAACATTACATAAGTCGATATCCATATAAAATGACTATGCAAACACATTCTAAAAAGAAAAACATATAAGTCGTTTATTCATTTTTCAAAGTTGCGTGTAACTTTTTTTTTCTTTCTTAAAGCTTTTTACTCAAGAGAGCATGTGTGTGACACGGGTGTATAATCTAGTATTATATATTTATTTCATAAAGATTGTTAGTTAAACTTAATTTTTAACATGGCACTTTTTTTATACGGTTTTACTTTCTAATAAAATAAAAACATATACCTATAAAAATATATATATATATATTCGTAATGTATTACAAAAAAATAACGTTATATAATATGTTTTTAATTTGTTATTGCACGCTTATTTCCTACCATATACATATTATTAACTATGTTTTATATTTTTATATCTTATTTAAACGATACCAACTAAAATTAGTTTATTTGTTAACCCATATCAATACAAATTAAATGTGAAGTTGAAGTCAACCTAATACATATAGTTCATTGTTTTTCTCATTTTTTAACCCGTATCAATACGAACTTAAAGGTTGAATTAAAGTAAACCATATCGTTATAAACGAAATTACAAAATATTCATTGACACGCTTTAACACATATTTAAATTCAAATAAATTTATATGTTATTATTGCATTATGTATACTCGATAGAGTTATATACGTATATAAATTTAAAGGTGAAGTTGAAAACACGTACTTATATATAAATGAAACGACAAATAATTGGAATTATAACTCATATTATCATACATCGAATAGTTATAAAAATTAGGTTGTTTTTTTTTAACATTATTCATTATTCATTTATAACTCATTTATCAAAAAAAATTATAACTATTCAATGAATAATATAAATAAATTAAAATTTTGATATCAGATGTTTTTCCTTTAAGTCTAAATAAATTGAAAACAACTAAATTACGTTGATTCAAATGGAAAGTTATTGTTTATAGTTGAATGTCTTATGTTTTAAACCAAAAACATAATTTTCTTATAGAGCCTAAAACGTGACAAGAAAATTTTATGATATTTGTTGTAACTTTCCTTAAAATATATATGTATTTGTTTTTGTGTTGAAAAAACGAAAACTTAATATTACCATTGTTTAGTTTGATTTAACATTCCATTTTGTAATTTTTTACATCTCGCTACAACACGCGAGTTAAAAAAAACTCATTATAAACATTAATGAAAATAGGAAAAAGTTTCTAAAACCCGTCGTAATGCGGACATCCATACATCATTCTCTCTATTTATCAATTACTAGTATAGAACTTGTGCGATGTAGCGGCGATAAAAATTTAGTGGTGGATTACATTTTATCAATGTAACGGTTGATGATAGTTAGTCATTCATCGCGTAATATATCTTTTGTTTGTAATAGTTCATCGTTCGGCCCTTTTCGGGTCGTACAAAGAATTATAAAATAAGGTTTTATGGTTCGATCAGTCATAAAACGAATTAAATGGTAATCATTTCTCAATTCATGTCCTCTCTTAATTGTCATAATAAACCCGAAGCACCTACATGTAATAGTTTGTATATTCTACTTGGGTCATTCAGAATTAAAAATAGTTACCTATTGTTATTTCTAATGTTTCAAGTTATGTTCTTTGGAACATAAAAATAAATATTTTTTGTTTGGGTCGTACGAAATTTAGTTTATTTCGGGCGATTGGAGTTATTAAGCTCGTTTAGACGATTAAAATTAAACCATATTTTTCATAAAAACTCCATTTCGTTTTTAGATTTTTAGTTTCATGTTTTACATATTTTATATTTTTGTCATGTTTAATAACCGATAGTTTTTAGTTCACATATATGTAAATTATTTATGTCTATAGTCTCAAGTATCATGTCAAATTATAAGTTCAAATGTCACAAAACCGATAGTCTTTTTCTAATGGTAACCCAATCTTTTACTTTTGCAACAATCCTTATTGATTGGTTCTTTAGTTTTATACAAAAATCAAACTTTTAAAATTTTCAGCAAATTTTTTTAAGTTATTTGAAATTTTATTTTTTCATTTTTCTTTGATTTTTTCTACTATTTTCATTTAAAATATTATAAATATTTATTTATTTATTGACTTTCATCAGTCGTATTTTACTTAACATCGTTTGAAACTTAAACGATAAACCAACATCATTTGAAAAAACAACATGTAAAAAGTAGTATAAAACATTTGTATTTTCATAAAATAAACAAACCAAAAATTTAAACATGGTACTGAATTTAAAAGACTCAAATATTAAAAAATATAATCTGAGAAACAATAGGTGTAACAAATAATATTATTAACTTTTTATTTTGGTTAAACATGTATCGATTGTTTTAAATAAAAATTTAGAAAGAATAATAAAAAATGGATAATATTTTAATTATTTTCAATTTCCTCTTGATCTTTTATACACTGATTTGTGGGCTTAATCGTTTATTCCTTTCCTGGTCTTGGTTCAGGTAAACTCTTTTTTTCCCGTCTCATCCCTCTACCCTCGTCCACAAAGAAACATGTACATCTTAATCCAAAAACATTTCTTCTTGTTCTCTCTTGTTTTCGTATATTCGATCAACATAACCACCTTAGCTCAACCCGAATTCCTTTCTTATTTCTGCGAAAACGCCTCTAACTACACAACTAATAGCACATACAAAAGAAATCTCGACACCACCCTTGCGACACTCCCCACCACCAACTCTGGTCTTGGTTTCTACAACTTCTCAACTGGACAAGGCGGCAACAGAGTCAACTCGATCTTTCTATGTCGAGGAGACGTCAATCTAGACGTATGTCGTACTTGTCTAAATGACTCTATTGTTAAACTACGTCAACTTTGTCCTAACCAAAAAGAAGCAATTGGATACTATGACAATTGTGTGTTGAAATACTCGAACGAGACAATATTAGGAAACCGAAATATAAAGTTTTACGTGTTTCTGGCTAACCCTCAAAATACATCAAATGTTGATCAATTTAATAGTGATCTTAGACCGTTGATGGATGACTTGAGAGCTCGGGCAGCAGCTGGAAACGGCCTTAGGAAGTTTGCCACTGGGAACACCACTGGGCCTGGTTTCTCGAGAATTTACGCACTTGTACAATGTACTCCGGACTTATCGAATGATCAGTGTAATGATTGTTTGGAAGATGCAATCAATCGGATTGCGGTTTGGTTTAATGGGAGAGTTGGAGGGAGAATTCTTTTACCTATGTGTAACTTTCGGTATGAGATATATCGGTTTTTTAACGAGACTACTCTAGTTAACACACCACCACCAATTTCGCAACCGTCCTCACCAATTCCTCGACCATCAGCGTCACCACCACCACCACCATCACCAGGTTAATTGACTATTCGTTTGAAATGTTTCTTACGCTAATTTGGTGGTTTTGGGGTTAATAATGTTTAAATAATGCTAAATATAATAAAAAAAACAGAAACTGGTGTACAAATATGGGTTAATAACAGAAAAAGTTGTATAGAAATGTAAAAAACTTTGATTGACAAAATAGGCGGGTTGGGTTGGATTGGGTTACGGGTCAAAATGGGTGAGAGTCAAAACGAATGCGGGTCCAAATGGATTGCTTTAATAATATATCAAACGGATGCTGGTCAAAACAGGTGCGGGTCAAAACGGGTCCTTTTTAATTCCATAAAGTTTATTATCCTATAAAAAATTACATAAACTCATTATTCTGTTAAATAAACCGAAACAAACACCCGTTTTTTATTTGATTCTATTTAAAAAGTAAAAGACTGTTATATGATTTTTTACATGAATTAAAATACTACAATAATAATATACTTGTTTGGATATATTACCCAACTAAAGTAACATTTTAATAACTTGAATTTTTATTATTCAAATTAATAATAAGAATATTTTATATTCTTTATTAAATTATATAAAGTAAGTAATATTTTTATTATTTATTAATAAACAATTAATTACATTATTTAATTTAATCGTAAGTCGACAATTATTCAATCCATAAGTATTAATTAAATTCAAATAATTACATGAAATTTAGTTGCTACACGTGAAATTTAGTTTGGAGTTTATTTATTTATTTAATATTAATATTAATTTAATATAGTTTCCAAATACAATGACGTAAAATAATGCTTGAGTATAATGAAGGGCCACTTATATGTTTAATTAGTTGGCTTTATTCAGGTGGTCCCAACGTAAAAGTCAACAATGAATAAAATAAGAAATTATTTAAATGAATGGTTCCTTTGTGACCCATTATGACCCGCTTCAAGCTAAGGCCCATTTTCATTTAATCCATTTGGACCCGTCTACCAAATTACTTTTATCCATATTTGATTAGCGGGTCAACTTTGTCAGCTATAAATATAACAAATTTTGTTTTATCAAACAAATTATAAATTTTTATTTTGTTAAACATTGAATATAAAAGTCATAGTTGTCAAGTAGTAAGTGATGATGTGAATTGTTTTCTTAAATTTGAACTGTGACTCGATTCGTAATAGTCATGATTTTAAAAAATATAAAATAATTATATAATATACATATAATATAAACTAATATTAGGTTTTTTATTTATTGAATATATTGATAAATTTAAATGCATTTATGAGTCACGCACGGTCTAATTTGTACGATTCATGATACGAGTCATGGTACAAGTCAAAAAAAATCTGTGACTCATAATCCGAGTCGGTATTTTCTAAGTGTGAAATGATCCGACTCGTACGAGTTTAACAACTATAATAAACTTAAAATCTCATTAATTATTGAAATATAATATTTTTATAAATTTTTTCTATAGTTATATGTAATATAATTTATGTGTTTTATTTTGTTATTTTTTGACATTTAGACACATTAATTGAAAATACTTCTAAATTAATATAAATAGACATAAATCAGTTGACTTGGACTACAAAGACGAGCAACATGTTTGACATATTCACTAATTTCGCTGTCTAACTTTGATTATAACTATGAAACTAAAACACGCGTTATTTGTTATAAATAATTGTAATTGATTTTATTTTTAATATAAATAAGATTAAAGATTAAGAATAAAATCATTCACCTGTTTAAAAATCTAATATCTTATTCTACAACTTTGTTGTGACCACCAACTTTTTTCATAGTCAACTACACTATAATCCAACAACTACCAATTATTAAACTATTAAATAAGTCACATAATGATGATATCAACATTTAAAAATATTGAGAAAAATATATGAGTTGATCAAATGCTTATAAAGTAAGAAAAGAAAAGAATTATATATGTTATCTATTTCAAACATTAAATTGATATTTACCATAACAAAAAAGTTTAATTAGTTCTAAGCGTAAAAAAGTCAACACCATAAAAGCACACGGTATGGATATCGTTGTGGCTCGTGGTGGAGGTGACAACGAGCGCCTCCCTCGTTACCTACTGAGGTCGCTCGTTGTGCCGTTGTGGGATGTCGTTCTCGAACTCGTTGTCTCGATAACCCCAATCATTATAACCGTGGAACATGTTGGAGTAGTGATTTGGCACCTAACTCATTAACTGTCAACTATCAACTTCAACTATAAATAATAAAGAGAAATGCACCCAACTCAAATGAATGAGATGGACCCAGTGGCGAATTTAGGCCTATGTCAGGCAGGTCCGCGGAACTAACTTAATTCTAAAAAACATTTAGAAACGATGTCGAAATTTTTCAAAGGACCTGGCTAAAAATATTGGAAGGACCTGGGTAAAATCTTTGGTTTACAGATATATTACAAAATGATGATCTGGCCTATGTGGTTTTTCAACTTTATGTAACAACTACAGATTTTGGTGACCAGGTTCAAGTCTTGCCAAGCCTCTTTTTTGAGTTTAAACTGAAACTAGTACATATTCCCTTTTATTTATATATAAATACATTTAAACCTTTCATATTATGTACTAGTACATATTCCCTTTTATTTATATATAAATACATTTTAACCCTTCATATTATATATGTCTAGAAAAAAAAAATGCTCCAATTAGTAAATAATAACACTATAAAGTTAATTTTTTGGATACTTGAAGAATATACATTTTAGATTACAATCGTTAAAATTAGTCAAATAAATATTTTACTTTACCATAGTAGCGAATGCCTATATGAAACACGAAAAAATAGAAAACGATGGTTTGTTTATTTCTTATTTCGATTTGTCCAATCTTTTTATCTATCGTACATTTGTATTATTGGTCAATCTGACCCGACCTGTTTGTCTCAAACCAACCCACTTTACTAAAAAAATTGAAGGAACTACCTTCAAGTTCATCCTGGCTTCGCCCCTGGATGGACCCATCGGTCTTAATCTTGACTTGGTCTAAAACTAGAACGAAAATATGTTTTTCCTTTTAAGATAATATATGAATAAAAGAGCTAAATATACAAACACCAAACAAAAAACACAATCTTAACACAACCAAAAATACATTCACAGTAAATATACCGCCTACAAAATAATAGACTATATTTAAAACAAACCCGACATACCAAAAGCAACGAAAAGAGCACACGAAGCCGCTAATCCTGAACAAACTCCGAACACTTGTTAGATAGATTATAGTGTAATTAGTCATGTCAGCTTCTAGCTAAACGAGTTAGAAAAATATGGGAGTTCATACTCGTTTAGAAGCGGAGTATGCATGTTGAGGCAACACCCTCTCGAGGGGATATCCGACCCCTTTAATTAGTTTATTTCTAAAGTGTGGAGAAATTGCATTTGATTTGTTTCTAAATGATTAGGAAGTCTATATAATGACTATCAATTAATCATTTTGATCAACATCTTGATCTTCTTTAGCAAGATATATACTTCTTTTTCTATTTGAATTAAGAACAAGTTCCGTTTAGACGTTTACAATTTCAAGCATGGGCCATTTATTATTTCACATATTTAAAAAAAAAACGCATTTCGTTTTGGTAAGTGTTCAAAGTAACACAATATTCATCCTACATTTGCAGGCAAAAAGAATAACACGACTGTGATAATAATAAGCGTTGTTGTTTCCATCATCGTTGTCATGCTCATTGCTTCAATTTGTATCTTCATGAGATTGAGGAACAAGAGAAAACAAACTTTGGGACCCCAGCCCTCTCAAAGTACTTATAGTAAGTTCCAAATTAATAGCTAAAATTCTCGGGACAAGCGTCTGGAAATTTAATTAATTTACTCTGAAATCTAGTGTATGTATCAAATTTTAAATGGTCAAAATATTGGTATTGTATGCATCAAAATATATGTGCCATCCACAAAAGTTGATACGCACATTGTCGGTGTTTTCAAATTTTTAATTGGTCATATATATACAATAACAATATTTGGATTGGATGTTAGATGCATACAATAAACCCGTTTAACACTGGATACATACTTGGTCACTAAAGCAACTTCTAAAACCCATCTTTTTACTAGCTGAAACTATGGATATTGGCGGTGCTGAATCATTGCAGTACGACTTTAGTACAATAAAAGAAGCAACAAATGACTTTTCCGAAGACAATAAGCTCGGAAGAGGTGGATTTGGAGCAGTTTACAAGGTATGGACAAATTAGTATTGTTAGTTACGTACTAAAACTTTGAATCATGATCATGTTGACATACGGAATTCAGGGTAAGCTTGAGGATGGACACGAGATAGCTGTTAAGAGGCTAGCAAAGGATTCCGGTCAAGGTGACGTAGAATTCAAAAATGAGGTTTTGCTAGTTGCAAAGCTTCAGCATCGTAATTTGGTTAGGTTGCTTGGTTTTAGTATAGAAGGAAGTGAACGACTTCTCATTTACGAGTTCTTGCCAAATGCAAGTCTTGATCAATTTATATTTGGTAAGTTCACCTCTTTTCAATCCCACAAGTTACGGAAATAGAAAAAGCATATCGCCTAAACTTTAAACACATTTGGGGTTGCATATTGCATATTAGAACATAAAAAATTAAGCATCTATTGGTTTACATTTGAGAAGTTATTAACAAAATTCACCCTGTTAAATGATGGTGCTTGTAGTTCCAAGTAAACGTTCACTTCTTGATTGGGAAAAGCGATACAACATCATCAAAGGCACTGCTAAGGGACTACTATACCTTCATGAAGATTCTCGACTAAGGATAATTCATCGTGATATGAAAGCTAGTAATGTTTTGCTAGATGCAGAAATGAACCCTAAAATTGCTGATTTTGGCATGGCAAGATTGTTTAAACCCGAGGAAACTCAAGGAGACACGAGTCGAATTGTTGGAACCTAGTAAGTACACTTACTCCTGATCAACTTCATTGATCCGGATAATAACATGGTTCACTTCCTAATTATGTTAGTACGAGGTTTTCTTCATGAAGGACTAACGCTTTTCCTATACATTTTTAAAGCGGTTATATGGCACCAGAATATGCGATGCACGGCCAATTCTCAGTGAAGTCAGATGTGTTTAGCTTTGGAGTGTTAGTATTAGAGATGGTAACAGGTCAAAAGAACCAATGTTTTCGGAGTGGAGAAAACATCGAAGATCTTCTTAGCTTTGTAAGTATCCATACACCAAGGGACTCATATTTATTCGTATGGAAACATATTTCTTTGGGGAAAAAAATCATCTTTATTGATAGTGTAAAGTGTAAACATCCTAATTTTTTTTGATGATATTTTTAGTCATGGAAAAGCTGGAGGAATGGGACAGCATCGGAAATGATCGATCCCACATTGACAACAGGATCAGGATCATTGCGAGACATCATTAGAAGTATCCACATTGGGTTATTATGTGTTCAAGAAAATGTTAATGCTAGGCCAACCATGGCCTCAGTTGTTCTTATGCTTAATAGTTTCTCTATCACGCTTCCAGTACCATCCGAGCCAGCCTTTTTCATGCATAGTAACCTTGATCCTGAAATGCCACTCCTTCAGGATTTCAGTTCTTCGACGGGGAGTAGTAGTTTTGGAAAACCTAAAATATCAAAATCAAGGTCATCTCAATTTTCAGTAACTGATGTTTCAATTTCAGATTTCGTTCCTAGATAGGTACATAGAATGCACTTGGTATGGAATATTGCATACATTTCGTGGTTTCGATTGAGAATCTGTATTCGAATTTCCCATTTAAGGTTCCACTTGAACATAAAGATGCAAATTTGGATTTTCCTTTGTATTAAATGTGAATTTCAACTTTTTATTTTATCGTTCTTGTGTATTTTTCTCATATAGACTATATGGGAACCATAACCATGATTTCGTTATTAATATTTTGTATGTGTTTGGCACATCCATATGATGATCTGATTTACTAATAAGTTACAATTAAGAAGGTAGAAGAGTAACTACAAGAAAAGTAAAGGTAAAAGCAATTAGTTTTGGCATCAGTAAACCCTTCTTGAGTCAAGCTTAAGCCTATTGTAGTTCTGCACTTCTGCACTTCTCGTTTAATAGCTCGAAAAGTTAAATAGGCCGAGGTAATTGAGAAATATTTGAGTCAGCCATAATGGTGTTAATCTCTTGGAGTAACTTTGTAACTAGTTTATTGTTTTACTTTTAGTTTTATTTGCTCCAACTAAATGCAGATACTATAACACACATTTTAGAATCAACGAAGATTGAATGAATCTTTAGCAGCATTGACGCCAGTTTCTGGCTTATTACTTACCTGGATTATCTGAGTTTGACTTGAGAGGATTCCGAACAGGGCTGAAGTTAAACTCATGTATTTTATTTTTAGTTCGTTTAGAAGTTGTATCCAACAGGGCGGGCAAAGCTATGGTCATAAAACCAGAATCTCTTAAACAAAAACCTCGAACCAAATGGGATTTTAAGAATTTTTATAGTCTATCGATTGTTAAAAATTCTAAATAATTTTGACTCTAAAGACTGATGGAAATTCGTTTAATGAGTTTCGACCTATTGCCTTTGCATGACTATACGTTGTTGGTAGATGATGTTATGCATATGGTTTCAATTGTTATGTAAGAAAACTAGAAATGTGTATATCCCATCACATTGGTGTTGAATGTAACATTTATACGTTACTTCATAATGTATGCTCCATTGGTTTTCCTATTAACACAATCCTAAAGAACGATATAACATGTTATAAGTTTTTGTTAATGGTTAATGCTTTACTCCTTACTAGTAAACTATTATTTATTTTATTTTATCTTTTATTATTATTTTAACGACAAACTTATACACTCACAAGTCACCACACCACCAGTAACGGTAGTCTAGTGGTCCTCATGTCCTTGTAAGAGGTCTCGTTTTTGAAGATTCGTAAGTAACATCTTGGGTGTGGACGAGAAACCATAAAGGATTAGGAAACGATCTAGAGGATATCATGATTAGATTATATACATCTGAGTTAAAGACTCGTACGTCCTTATAGAATAACGTAAACAGGAAACCTTCTCCGCTTACATAATTAGAATTCCAAGTATTTAACAATAACTGAATTTGTATGTTTCTTTTTATGTTCATGTTGGATATGCTATTCTAGGAAAACATTAAAAGGTTGACTTGTTTTTTTATTTCCCAAAACGGATTTGGAAATGATAAGAGACCATCAAGTAAAGCACATGGTGAAGCTAGCCTCCATTATATATTTCAGGGAAGGGCCAGGATTATTGGCCCATTCTACTTATTAAAGGTTCGTTAATAAGTGAGTAAATAGACGAGCCATTATTATACATATTTAATACTACATCATTTAAACCCATAAGCTTTTTACGTCAATTACTCTGATCCTATCTATCAATATATATCTTATCTTATCTTAATCTTAATCTTAATCTTAATATATAATAAAAAACAGATATAAAATGTCACTTGACAACAGTGTAACCACTAGATAGAAATCCAACTTTAATTTAAATCATTAGATCATGTTATCACTAATAATTTCATTTTGACTCCTAAGTTAACCCTTATTTTAAATAGTAATAATTAAATAAAACTAATTAAGGTTTCTACTTTAAATAATCTAACACTTATATTTTAAATTAATTCTAAAAAGATACAAAATATATTTTTTCTTCAAACAGATACACATTTTTAGTATAAAAAAAACTAAGATTATTTTATTGTTTTACGAGTGTTTTGCATATAAACGGAAAACATATCATATGGAAAAATCTTCTGTTTTTATTTTCGTCCTATTTACCCAATATTTTTAGTTTTTTTTATATATTATAAAAAGAAAATAAAATTATTTTATTGTTTTACGAGTGTTTTGCATATAAACGGAAAACATATCATATATAAAAATCTTCTGTTTTTTTTTCGTCCTATTTACACAATATTTTTAGTTTTTTTTATATATTATAATTATTTTATTTTTAATAAAGTTTTTTCCAAATTACACAGTAAATGTTTTATTTAACTTCACATTTGCTAACATAATCATTTTGTCTACATGACTAACATTTTTCTATTAATTTTTTTATATAACATTATATATTTTTTAATATAATTTTCCGCCTATTAGGTTGGTCAATAAGCTAGTATATATATATATAAAAGATAATTGAAACAATTTTATAGATCTTATGTGACACACCTAAAAACGACACGTGTCATTTATTATACTTTTAAATAAAAATTAAAATAATCATTATATATAATTTGGATACTTATTTGATAACTATCGTAAATTAATTAATTATAAATATAATAATTATAAAATCAAATTAAAAATCTAGGAATAAAAATAAAAAATATAAAACTTCTTTTTGGTCCATACCGGTTAGTATTTCTATCAATATAAACATGGATATATAAATTTATTATGCATTCATCAAACAAATTTTGAGCTATCGATCTATGATAATCATATTATTAAATTTAGAAAATTATGTATTTGTTACTTTTTAATCTCCGTCATGCTACAAGTGTCCTTAACTATAAGCATATTTCTAATTCTTTTTCTTTCATAACTAGACTCTTGATCATCATATTATGATTTCTACGAAAGGTATAACTTACGTTTAATATGGGTACTTTTATTACATGGTATGACTAGATTTTATGTTTATCTTTCTTTTTTGTATGACATAAGACAACTATAGAACTAGATTTTATGTTTATTTTATATTTGTTCGTATTTGAAGTGTATTTATTTTCTAAACTTTAAGAAAAAATTATAATATACAATATTACTTTTACTATTACCATACATCGTATAGGTATTAAAAACTAGTAAAAGTATAAAACATTTACAAAGTCAAAGTATAACACATCAACTTTTGAAGTCATCTCGTCGTACTCTTAAAATGATAAGATAAATCACATAACAGGATTAAATGACATAAGACAACTATAGAACTTGTAAACTCCTACTTTATGCTTTTACTTACTTGATATCCAAAAAGTCATGGAGGAATTTTGTTATAATATTACTTATTTTTTTTTACTATTCTTATGAAAACAAATTTGTTTTAATGGATTTATTACATCAATTGTTTTCTCTTTTTTGGTACATACGTTTTTCATTAATTGCTTATTACTAGTTAAGACGAAATCTTTTTTTTTTTGGTAGCTATATGAAGGTAGCCATATGAAAAAGACAAAAAAAAATTAGAAGCAATGATTAAAAGGGTCAAAACTGTTATCTAGTGCTATGTCCTAATAGTGGAATGGATATTTCTAGTTGTAGGTTTTTTAGTTAATATATTCTTCAGACAAAAAAGTAATAACAAAATAATAAATAACATATTAAAAAAGAAAGGGTTTTTTTATAAAAATGTTAACAACGAGATAATCTTAACCCGCGCATTGCGGCGGGAGTTATTATGTTTTACAGATTTATAATTATAATACATATTTATCACACATATAACACCTAAGCACAAATCACATATGTAAAGAATAAAGTGTTAACATAAAGGTTATGTAAAATTTTAGCCAATATATTGAATTCCTCGTTTCTACATCTCCCAATTTTTAGTACCGTGTCCTGTTCAGTTAATAGGTTAGTCAATATAATTAAGATAAACTAAATTTAAGAGTTAAAAAAGAAAAGAAAATTAAAAATCTTATTTTACTCTAAAGCTTAAAGGTAAATATGTTAACATTTTTTAAAATGTATGATATTTTAAAACTACTGTTGATTAAGTTTTTATACTAATTAACAAAACAAAATAAAAAAGTTGTTAGTAAAAAGAGAGTTTAAAAGATTACAACAAAATATAAACTGAAATTTTTTTTTGACCAAAAGGTATTGAAAGTTGTTGGAGCCAAAATTCGAACTTGGTTTAAACCTCCCACAATCTTAAGCAGTACAAATATTAGAACTATTTCTATATGTATATATCTACTACTGGAAAAGTGAAAAACCAATAGCAACCAAACCAACTATTAGTAGTAAAGTGGTTTTTAAAAAGTATTTAATATCAAAAAGTTGTTTTAAATAATAATATAATATTATAAAAATGGTTTTATATATTAATTAAAAAATCTTCTTAAATGTTAGAGTTTAATAAATTATTTGAGGTCGAGTTGGCCGTGTGTAGCTTTGAGCTCAAATCGAGCTCAAAAACACACAAAATGGTTGTATTATATGTTACTCCGTAGTAAGTTTTACAAAAACTCTAACTCTTTTTCAAATAATACAATAACTTGTTTGTTTTTTCCCTTTAAAAATTTCAAAACCAAGGAGATGAAAGGTGTTCGTCTTAAGTTTAGAAATGTAACAACAAATAATATACATTATGTTTGCGATAGCGCTCCTAAATAAGTTAGGGTTTGTATTCTTACGTTTAAAAGAATTATACATTAACTGACAAACCTTAACTAACGGAAAACCATATCTGTGATAGTCGTTTTTAAACATAGTCCTAAAGATAACATTATCATAATCCTATAAGTTAATCCAACTTAAACCATACCTTGTCACAAATATTAATAGAGTTTTAAATTCCAAAAAAAGGAAAAATGAACAAGGAGAAAACAAAAATTATAAAGTCAAAATTGGTCAAATAATGAGCATGCCAGATAAGTCTTTTTGGGCTAATGGTCCCACGTCATTCCACCCCAACCCGTGTGGACCCCATCCACGTTATTCCGTTACATTTCCAGATCATAATCAACGGTCACGATCACACCTCACATTCTCACTCTCACAATTTCATCATAGCAACATGCAAAAACCAAAACCCTAACAAAACACCAATTCCTGCAAATTCAATTTATCAATGGAGAAAGTGAAATTGATGTGCAGTTATGGCGGCAAAATCAACCACCGTAATCACGACCGGCAACTCGTCTACGTCGGCGGCGATATTAAGATCCTTACAGTCGATCGCAACATCAATTTCACAAACTTAATTGCAAAATTGACAGCACTCTGTGAGTATAATTCCGAAATTCGAGTGAAATATAAGCTTCCTGAACAAGATCTCGATGCTTTGATTTCAGTTTTCGATGATGAAGATGTGGAGAATATGTTGATTGAGGTTGATAATCTCCGCCGGAGTTCTCCTACGCCGCCTCGGTTACGGTTATTCGTGTTTTTTCCGGTGGTTACTTCTCCGTTGACGGCGAGGTCAGTGAATCCTGATTTTCTGTTCGGTTTTGATAAGGAATATTCCGTTGAGAATACGGAGACGGTTGTTGTGAATGCCGGTGGTCCGTTACAGATTCCGGAAATTCCGGCGAAGTTTACGGAGAACAGTACGGTGACACGTGGCAGCTATGTGTACAATCCGGCGCCGATTGTGTATGGGGCTCCGATTACATCGAATGGATATTTCCAGGCTGGACAGGTGAATGGAGGTGGTGGCAACCGGGAACAGCCGGTGGTGTATGGTTTTTTTCAGGGTGGTAACAGGGAACAGCCGGTGGTTTATAATTTTATTCCGGTTTTGCCTTCAGGTACTCAAGAACAAACGAATATTCCTATTCCTATGAATGGGAGTCCACTAAGCTACGATGCAGCGAGAGGGGAGGTACAACAATCGACGGTGATGATGGTACCCACGTCAGCATTAAACCATGAATCTAAAGTTGCAAATGGGACCCAGCATGAGGCTGCTTGAATAAAGGGTATATGGTATATGAGTATATGAGATATCTTTTGTTGATATTTTGTTTTGGATTATGCTGTGACTACTTGTTGATTCAAATTTTGTGTTGAAGAATTTTGGTTTTATGTTTATATTTGTTGAAATGTAGTTCGTTCGGTTCAAAATTTAGTTGCGAATTGGTTCAAAATATGATTAGCAACATGAAACATTCATAGGGATAACGAGTGGTGAACATTTGAGATAATTTCATGTTCGATTTTGCCTTTAAAACAAAAGTTTGCAAGTGACATTTCAAAGTAGGGGGATGACTATTTTATGATATGATGTGTGTAATTCATACGAAACACCACATAATGCCAATTTGGGAGCGTACGGGTACCCTTCGAGCTTGACGTGTTATCGAGAATAGAACAAACGTATCACACTTTTATGCTCTCATTTTATATAGCAACGAACTCTTCAATTCCTTGGTTTTATGCTCCATTAAGCATTTGGTATAAGAAATATAAAGTATTAGTTGGTGTGTTAAGTAACATCAGTATAAAAAATAATAATCTAACTAGTATTAAATTAATTAAATCATTCTAGTTTATTTATAAACACATTAACTAACACATTACCAAAGGGCTTCTAGCCTAGCGGTATGGTGGTGACCCATTGACTAGAAGGTCATGGGTTCAAGTCTCGGTGGAGACAATTTGGTGAATTGTTAATTTGGTGAATTGTATATAGTGTGTTTGTAGTATTTGCCTTTCCAAAAAAAAAAAAAAAAAAAAAAAAAAAAAAAAAAAAAAAAAAACTAATGATCAATAAATCTCAATAATGTTAACTGCTAATGATTTATATAAGATTATTTTATTAAAATTGAAATAAAGAAATACAAAAATGACGGTGCAAGAATACCTATGTAAATAAAGATGCATAAAGATACAATAACATCTCTATCGAAGTATTATAAATCGCCAAAGATATTTATCACCAGATTTCCAATTATGAGTTCCCCACACGCTCAATAAGATGATGCAAGAGTGACACTGACCAAAATATCCCAAATCAATAAAGTGGAAAATAACATAATTGGGATCATTGCCCCTTTGTACTGTTGTAGTTGTAATAGGCATATTTCACCATTACTTTTGTTTTTATTGTTACACTTTTTTAAAAATTTTAATTTTATATAGGAAAGAAAATATACTATAACAGCACACGGAGTGTGTGCGGGTTTCGGCTTCCCCACGACAGTTCACCACTCCGCCCACCCAAGTTGTGGCATGGGTTGTGGGTTGAAGTTGTGAGTTTTTCTTGTAAACAAATTTTTCATTAATATTGAGCTGTGGAGTTCATCACACAGGTAATTAATTGTGGTTGGGTGAAATGCTAACATGCACTGAGTTGTAAAGATCCTTGTTCTTAATTTCCCACTCGAGTTTGAAATATATTGACGCACTTATAAAAAGATATTTTTATAAGAATCTAACCATGTTTAACTATTATTAGTTTATTGATGAATTATTAAAACGAAATCCAACGATGATAATGAAATTGAGATTTAGATGTCTTGACAACTTGAAGTTCATATTTTAAGATATAAAAGATGCTCTTATATAATCAGTTAGAAAACTTACGTTTATTAATGTTTTAATATACATATACATTTTAAAAATGATTATATTAAACAGTGGAAATTAATAAAAAAAAATCATGAGGATCAAACATTCCTAAACTACCAATCCACACACACTAACACAATTAAAACTTTACAACCTCTATAGAGCGTTTATTCTGTACCAATTAAGTTCCGCAACAATGCATACTATGTACCTTATATTTGTCCGACTGAAAGCCAGGCAATTATATTATTAGTTTCTGAAAGTGTTTAGATGCGATAAAAGCTGAAATGATTCCCACCAATGCAAACCATTCTTCTTGTAACTGTGAGAAAAGTAGAACATACTAGTAAGTTTATGAGCTATAAATGATCAATTAACTGGCTTCAAACGAAAAGGTGTTATTACCGTCAAAAGTCCAGATTTGAGGTCAAGCAATGCTACTGCTTTCCCATATGGGTTCTCCGCAGAGAACTCAACTGCTGTCAAGAAATTATGTTCGTTTGTTTGCTTATCACGGTGTTTTGGTTCAAAATCGAGCTTTCTACCAGGAATTAGTTTAACCTTGAATCATAATATAAATCAATTAGCAAAGGTGAAAAATGTGGACAATGGTTAGATGTATGAATAAGTGACTCTTACCATGCGTGGACCAGTGAGCAGAAGGCCAGAATCTTTGTCATTGCTATTTTGAAGCTTAAGGGACCATGAAGCATCCAACAGAGACCAATCTTGCCCGAGTAATTGACCAAGAACAAGTGTTTCTCCTGCTCTTGTTAACCCAAGTATCTCTTTTGTTAACGAATTGTTGTCTATACCTTTTGTTGTTTTAGAATTCCTGTCAACCAAATTAATTTAGGTTTTGTGTTATATTATTTTCTTCTTGTATTCATTTGTTCCATCTTCGATGAGACTCACAACAAGACTCTAACGCCTTTTCAACCATATAAGTGTGACAATAAATATCAAAATGTTATTGTAAAAGACGTATGAGATATTTGTAGTATCTTTCTAGTCAAAAATTGTTGGACACTTGAACAAATGGTTAAGTTTAAAGGTGGCCATTTCAATCCATTTACTTCTAAATGAGCTCATTTGTTTTTTGTTTTTTGTTTTTATACGTGTTAAAAAAATATTATCTAAAGAAGAAAAGTGTTGATCGGCCAACCAAACCCGAAGTATCCATTTCAACCCATACCTAAAAATGACCCATTACCCAACCCATCACACCCATCCATTTTTTGAAGTATTTCGTCAGATATTCTTAAAGAATACTGAACAAAAAATAAAAATATTAAATTACCTCATTCGAAGTCGAATGATTTCATCACCAGCTGTATCTATAATCCGAGTCCAACTCTTGGAGAATCGGACCATACCAGGAAGAGGCGAAAAACATGATGCTTTTGTAAAAGGGGAATAACGTAGCATCTGAACCACATGTGGTGCTGGAATTGGCAATGTACATGACACTGCAACTCGAAGCTGAATAGGTTCAGAGCTAACAGTGTCTGAACTAGGAACCAAATCCAACCATTTTTCAACCGAGAGTTTAGGAACAGGGCCAAAAAACTCTTCCATAGATATATAACAAGAACCAAGAGTTTTTCCCTTTGTTGTTTGGGAGACAAGTTCAAAGAACAAATATCCGATAGGTTGACATTGGAATATAGCAACCTGTTTCTGGCCACACTCAGATTGGATCGTGAGTTTCCTCTTTACGTTAAAGATTCCATCAGGTTGTGCTTTGCTAAACAAGACACTGACTTTTCCCTTTTGACTTTCTGGTAAGTTTTTAATTTCTACAAATTCCAAAAGGACCTGCACAGCCAAAATTATCTTCAGATTAGGCCGGCATGTTTGTTTAAGACTTTAAGTGACAAGAATCTGAGTAGATCAAGAAGAATAGCTGCAAGCTTAAACATTTTCTCAACTCGAAAAGAAAGTTTAATTACTACACGTCATTAAACAAATAATGTAAGTAATTTAAAGTTGGATGCAAAAAAAGAAGTAGAATATGGTCAAACCAACAAATCCTACGGTTAAAAACTATGAAGTGCCTAAAATGTACAGGGTCAATATGGTTTGGGTCGGGTTGTGTTGACCCGCTAACACTTCTATTGGGATAAAACATTTGAAGAGTGGATTGCAAGTATTTAATGCTTTTAAATTTTAACCACGCTTTTAAATTTTAACCACGTAAATGTCCCATTGTAGTTAGTTTAATACTTTTGATCCTACAATTTAATTTTTTTTGTAACAAATAATATAATCAAAACTACATTATATATAAAATGAAAAATTAGTGGGTCAACCTGGATCGACCAACCGCATTCTGTTTAAAAACCCCCGTTTGGATACGTACTTATTTATGACATATTACCAAAATGAACATAATAATTCCAACAAAAACAACAGAAGTACCTCAATGTAACTTGGTTTAGCATGACTATCAATCAACCTTTCAAATCCGTTACTTGAATCAGCCTTTTTGGTGGTGATTTCCGGTATGCAAGGAGTGGTAGTCACAGGAGACGGGGCAGTGCCTCTATACATTGCCCCTGCCCTCCAATATCGCGAACCAAACATTTCCTCAAATTGCTTTGTAGTTTCAGAAAACCCGGTGTCCAACTTCTGACCTTTTCCTCTGTCTTGGTCTGTGTCATCATGTTCTAGAATCTTCCCAAGTAATTCTACTAAGTCTTTATAGTAAAAAACAGGATGTAACTGATGAGTATGCCAGATTAGGTCAATGTCATAAGTCGGAACACAAAAGCGTTTTAGAGATTTCTCCCTGTTTGTTCGGATGATATGCAAAAAGCCTTTGTATCTTGCAACAGCTTCTTCAAGAAAGAGATCGTTGTTCACATGAGGTCTAGATACCTTCATGAATAAATAAACGACATTAGTAATTAATTTCCAAATAATAAATAACGAAACTGATTATAAAATGATTAGTTACCTGATAAAAGAACGGACTCTGTCTTTCAATAGCTAAAGTAAAATCATACTTGGAAAAGCATTGAGTCCCATATACACTTTCCGAAAATTCACTCGAGAAAGCACGTGTAAAGTCAAATTCATAAGCCTCGTTAGGGTATGATTTGTTCCAGACTTCTTCTGTTTCATTTCTTGATATTCCTTGAACGGAAGATACAACGTTACAGTTGTCAAGAGTCCTTCCATAAAACTCTTCACAATCAGATTTGTATCTGACCTGATAAAGATATCAAGAACGGAATTTATTCAGTATCCAAACGAATAATCATCGGATAAAAAGTACTGAAAAAAGAAGATTTCGGTTCAGAATCATACCGGGTTGAGTCTGTGACAATGCCAAACCCATTCACAATCAAGAGGAACAACTAAAGGTCCTTCGGTGAGTCGAGACTCGGAATGTTTAGCAAGCAAAGGAAGCCAGCATGCATTGTACCTGTAATTGATGATAATGATGACGATAAGTATCAAAAAAATGTTATAAATTATATTGTTACCGTATAATTAGGTTTATATTACCTGTAGATTGCCCATTGTAAGGTCTGCCCTTGATAAAGCCATCGGTTCTTGTCTACAGCCGCAAGAAACTGAAGCTGACGCTTAGCAGCAGCTATGAGATCTTCACTTATGGAGATACTCTGTGCTGCTTTCCACTCTGACTCCTGTTCCATATCCATTTTGATTCCACGTATATTGAAAACACCTGCTACCAATTAGAATATTAATTTTGCCGCCATAAAATCTGGAATCTGATTTACAGAAGTATTGGTGATCAAACTAGCGAGAAATTTCATTTCAACATTGAATCTTCCATAAAAAGGATAAAAGAAATTCGTGTCATAGTCAGGATAAGCACTCATATCCTATATTTTCTCTTGGTTTCCAATAGTAATTTTTTATTCATCAAGTTTTTACAGTCCCCGGGTAATCTATTAGCTATTAGTCGATTTATGTCTAAGACGAGTAATCTAATTTTACATAAAGTCCCCAAAACAAGGATTGGAACAGTCGATCAAAGTATCCAAGGATATCAACAAGAAGAGGGCAATTATTCATACAATGGTTAATTTTATAGCTCCAAGTATTTTCCATTAAATAAAATGATCGTGTTTCGATACATATTGGTAGAGATATTGCTACCACATATATGAAATAAATCGATTCTTCTGTATTCCAAAATATTTATATTTCTCTGAATTTCCAATAATGATTCTAAATTCATTAACTATTGGGCAAAACGCACAAAAAGTCATCATAGTTACACTCGTTATCTATTAAGGTCACTATACTTTTTAATTTGTAATTAAAGGACTCGAGTTTTTTTTTTTTTTTCAATTGAACCAAATGACTTGTTACCATCAGGTAACGAGTGTAACTATGATGACTTTTTGTGCTGCCCTTAACTATTAGCAATTGAAGAAGAAAAGTAATGCAACTGTTAAATGCCCTAATTAAGGATGATGATGGTGATACTTACAAAAAGTTGTATCTATATACGTACAATTAAACTAATATAAATTAAGCTAAAAATAGAAAGAAAAACTTTATAAAAAAAAAAGGTGAGATGAAAGAAAAGAGGTGAAATTAGAGAATGATGAGTGATTACCTGTAGAGGAGAAGATCGGTTTGATTGTTTTGATCGGAGCAAAGGCGGTGCGAGTATAAGTTTATTGGGTTGAGTTTGAATTATTATTTCCCTGAAATTTCATCAGAATTTGATCACCACTTCCTTTTATATTTGACCAAGCCTTTTTTAATAGATTGACAAATTCATAGTTGACTTACATTTATTACTATAAAATATTAAAAAATTTTGGTTATTGTTATCGATATACCTTTTCCTTAATAGTATCGTTGTGACTCATCAATTTGAAGGTTGTTGATTAAATTAATATGTTGATCAAATGAAAAGAGTCGTCAGTCGTGGTGTAGTATTAGTGTGTATGAGTCATTAATTTACGACATATTGTTGTGTTGTATAAAAAATATTGAGAAAAAATAGACGAACTAAGATTGTTTTAGATAACAATTGACGTAAGCAAATGTCATTGGAAGTGTAGCGGTGTTGGCAGTGACTATTAAGGATTTTGTGATACAGTTTCGAGTGATCGATACGTGGTATTGATGATTAGGAATGAAGCTTACGAAGGAACCATAGCTAAAAGGGTTTGCTTGGTCACTAATATGCATTTGGGAGGACAACAAACTACAAAGAGCTTTCTGATCCATGACTCCGAGACAGTCATACTACACTGCGAGGCAGTGGGAGTAAATACCACAAACTGCGACGCAATGGTCTATAGCTGCGGCGCAATGGGAGATTTTAGTGCAACGAAGGGTTTAGAACTTTAACCGCTGCGGCACAGTGGCTTTCTACTGCAACGCAGTAGCTGATGTCAGCCAAAAACCGAATTTTTTAGTTTCCTTTTTCATGTTTTAGGTTTCTTTTGTTTACCCTATATATAGGGACGTATTTATTCATGTAAGAAGTCAGTTTTTGATGATTGAATTAAAGTTTTTCTTTGTTTATTCGAATTGTTGCTTCAATTCACAACTTGTCATTCATAAGATCGCGTTATGTTTGTTTTATTCGATATTCAAGTAATAGGTCTTGTTTGTTTGTCTTCGTTGATTGATTTAAAGGTCTAAATCAATTAACATACTATCTTTTATTGTTATTCAGCTGCGTATTCGTATCATTTTGAGAGCATATTCTAGAGTTATTAATAACTGATAAGGACATACAAAAAAAAAAAAGAGGTAAATACATATGTGAATACCACTTTGATAATGAAATGGACTCATATCATTTGAAATTCATTATATTTGAGTGCTTAACATCTGAAGCTCAGTTGTTGTTGTACCGTAAGTTTGAACCTTGTCTTCCTCACGATCCTTGGGACGGGTGTGGAGGAGTAGTCGGATATTTCTTCAATGAGAAACAAAATAACCAGATTATCTTTTTCTTTTAAGGAACAACATATAATTACAAACCTAAAAGACGTTTGAGAAAAAACTAAGATATGTGTGCATATATGTATCCGTACGTATGTATATCTAATTAGGTAAGTATGATAACAGGTGTTTGTAGTAAATAAAATTCGTTTCATTTATATATATATATAGCCAAAATGATTGCATCAAAAGTATATGATGCAACGATATAATAACCTAACTCTCATTTCCATCCTTTAATGCCTCACGATTCAATTTGCATCAACTAACTCTTGCAAATACACAAAAATATGATCTTGCAACATCTATTTCCTGCCCGCCTCTTTGTATTCTGCTTCTGGTGCCTCCTCAGAACCTCCCGAGCTACTTCCCTTATTCATATGCTCTCCAATCTTCGCAAGTGCCTTGTTTGCAGCATCAAGTTTCCCTTTAATCTCATCAGCATTGTCGCCATCTCTCGCTTGCTTTAAATCTTTTATAGCAGACTCAATCTCTGCGGCCACATCTGATGGAATCTTATCTTTGTATTCGTTCAAATTATTCTCCATGCTATATATGTTTGTGTCAGCAGTGTTCTTAAGATCCATAACTACTTTCCTCTCTTCGTCTTTTTGTGAATGGAGCTCTGCGTCTCTTACCATTTTTTGGATTTCATCCTCGGAGAGTCCACCAGATGATTTGATGGTGATCTGTTGTTCACGGCCGGTGGATTTGTCTTTGGCAGATACTGTAGTAATACCATTGGCATCAATGTCGAATGTGACTTCAATCTGAGGGAGGCCTCTAGGAGCAGGAGGAATGCCAACTAGATCAAAATTTCCAAGAATCTTGTTGTCTGCTGCCATTGAACGCTCACCTTGAAGTACTTTTATTCCGACTTGGGTTTGGTTGTCACCAGCTGTTGAAAATACCTGCATGTTTTAACCACTTCATTAAAGTCGTTTTTTCTAATAATAAAAGGGCAATTTGTACAAGGGAAAAGGAGATGAACAGAGGTCTCATGTTTGATCTCAAACGGGTAAAATAACCAAGTTTATCGAAAAATAAAGTGGGTCAAATGGGTTAGAAAAGACAAAAAGGTCAAAAGCCGCCCAAACGGGTGTTTTTTTCTCTAAAATTTAGATTATTATTGTGTTATGCTGATTAAATTTCTAAAAAAAAAATGCTTCGTGTCAACCCAACTTGACAAGCACCAAATAGTTGTTTCAACCAGAATCCATTTTCACCAGTTACCCAACCCGAACCCGTTTTGCCACCTCCACTAGAATTGCATGAAAACAAAATGCAGTTAACCGACCTGAGATTTCTTTGTAGGAATAGTTGTATTCCTATTGATCAACCTAGTAAAAATGCCACCAAGGGTTTCAATTCCAAGTGACAACGGAGTCACATCCAATAAAAGCAGCTCCTTCACGTCTCCTCTAAGAATACCACCCTGAATAGCAGCTCCCATTGCAACCGCTTCATCGGGATTAACACCCTTACTAGGACTCTTCCCAAATATCTCAGAAACCACTTGCTGCACCTTTGGCACACGGCTCATCCCACCAACAAGCAAAACTTCATCAACCTCCTTAGCGGAAAGACCAGCATCTTTAAGGCAATTCAAACTCGGGTTTCTGGTTCTTTCAATTAAACTATTCACCAATGATTCAAACTTTGATCTTGTTAAACATATGTTTAAATGCTTTGGACCAGAAGCGTCCGCGGTTATGAATGGAAGGTTGATGTCGGTTTGAGATGTTGATGATAGTTCTATTTTTGCCTTTTCTGCTGCTTCTCGAAGCCTCTGTAAGGCTAGCTTGTCCTTTGATAAATCAAGACCCTCAGCTGTTTTGAATTCGTTCACCAAATAATGTAACAATGCATTATCGAAATCCTCTCCTCCCAAAAATGTATCTCCGTTTGTTGCTTTTACCTGTTAAATAATAACAGCAATTCAACATTAGCATTACAATAGCATACAAACAAAAATTTTATTTCTCCAATAATTCTAAATAATGAGCGAAATTGCTTAAAAATATATAGGCTTACCTCAAAGACACCGCCAGAAATTTCAAGAATAGAAACGTCAAAAGTCCCTCCACCAAGATCAAAAACCGCAATAACACCTTCTTTATCATTGGCACCATAAGAAAGTGCAGCAGCAGTTGGTTCGTTAATAATTCTCAGCACATCTAAACCAGCAATCCTCCCTGCATCTTTCGTAGCTTGTCTTTGTGCATCATTAAAGTAAGCTGGAACAGTAATTACAGCTTTTTCCACACGTTTATTCAAATACGCCTCAGCTGTTTCTTTCATCTTGGTAAGTACAAACGCCCCAACTTGGCTTGGCGAATACTGTTGAGCGTTGATTTCAACCCATGCATCACCGTTGGGTGATTTGACTATCTTATAAGGAACATTACCCATTTCTTTCTTTGTTTGAGCATCATCAAACCGTGCACCAATTAAACGTTTTGTCCCAAACAAAGTATTTGTTGGGTTTGTTACTGCTTGGCGTTTAGCTGTAGCTCCTATAAGCAAATCCCCTTTTTGATTGAAAGCAACAACCGATGGCGTAGTTCGTGCACCCTCAGCGTTCTCTATCACTTTAGCAGTCTACAAAATTCAATCACAAGGTCAATGATGACGGAATTAAATATTCTTAAATACACGAGAGTACAGATAGAGGTGAATTCAACCTTTCCTTCCATAACTGAAACACATGAGTTAGTGGTACCCAAATCTATACCAATAACGTCAGTTCCGAGTGTCCTGGAGCTGATAAATAGAAAAGAGAAACATTAGCAAAAGGATTATATAAAATAGATAAGAATTGCATCTACCTGAAGGCTCTAGCTGCATCTGACCATTTGTTTGACATAAATGAGGATATAGATGGTTTAGCATTTCCTGCCAACTAAGAGAAAGAAAAAGACTCGTAAATCCAGTTGATGGTAAAAATTGAGCAAATACAATGACTTTTGATAGCTAAATAATAAAAGGTTTACAGATACAGATGATCACTATAGTCGTGCTATCGGAATGGTAATCGAAAGTGAAGGCAAATGGCATAAAGCATTCAAAATGTATATATATATAAACTATGTATCATATGAAAGCTAAATATTTATAACATTACAAAAATGCATAAGAATTTACAGTAAAAGTTAATAGGTACCGATCTGTAAGCAGAAACTGAAGACAGGTGGCGTCTGGTTGATCGTAGAAGAATGGAAGCAGCCATTTCAAGTGCAAAATGAATGATGATTTAGGGTTTAAGGAGGGTGTTGTTGGGGTTTTAGAACAAACAAACAAAAATATAAATAGGTTTGATTTTTTTCTTGGACAAGAGGTTAGAGACCTGCCCAGCTTACCACTGACCGGCGGGTATTCTGACTTTTAAAATAAGTTATATTATTTAATCTGTTACGAATATCTTAAGATATTATAAACATTTTTATTATTACATATATCCAAACAGCTATACTGTCTGCTTCAATATAATTGTCTATTTTCTTTTCTATGTTATTCTATTAAATAAATAATTATATCTTTATTTCAATTATTTGTTGATTCCTTCTTTTTTTTAGCTAGTTTATGACATAAGGTGTATAAATATTTATTTTGATTTATTTTTAATTTTTGTATAGCCTTATTATTTTGGGTTAATTTTTCTTTTTTACCTATCTTTTAGGTTACCCTAATTAATAAATTAGTTACGTCTTAATTTCGAATATATAATTATTTTTGATTAACTTTCTTTCTAGATTACATTATTTACTTTGCAACGTTTACATTTGTGTTTTTCTTTTACACAATCAATTGATTAAAATTAAAAATTTTATTTCTTTTGTTTCCACTTCCACAACCAATTTTACACCGAATAAAGTTTTGTCCCGCCGTAACGCGCGGAGGAAATAATCTAGTTTATTATATAAAACAAGTTATTACACTTTTTTATGTACTAAAAAGACAGGTTAAAGATTTTAGTTGATATTTCTTGAAATTTCGTTAAAATGTTTCTATTTACTAAAAATTGCATATATAAAAATGAGTTACATTTTTATAGAAATGATCAATTAATATCCATAATTTTTTAAAGATTAAACGATATCATCTTATTCATTCATCTCATTTTAATCTAGTGGCTAATATTTAAACCAAAACTCACTTTTATTTTATTTTTAAAAATTAAATTATCTCACAAACCGTTAATCGTTAGAAAAATTAAATTACACTGTTACGATTGTCTCGTTTTTATCTTTAATTAGAGCAGTGATGTTATATACTTTCAAAGATTTTTTAAATTTTTTTTTTTAGTATTGAAATTGTAACGATAAAATCATATGTGATATTTACATCAATACGTAATATTTTATAAAATAGAATTCTTATAGAATGTATAAACTATCTAAATCTAAAACAAAAATCGAATTTTGAGGAGTTTTTATTTTTTGATTTTTGACATAAAATATGAGAGTACTAAGTATATCATATGTGATATTATGTATGTAAAATTTCAAAAACTCGTAACACAATAACACGCATGATGTTAACTCTAAATATAAATTTTAATACGCAACAATGTTATATACTGTATAACCTATATGGACCCGGAAAAAAGTCCGAATTTTGACGACTTTTTATTTTTTTCGTTTATGGTCAAATGTTGAAATTCGTAGGGCAATATCACATGTGATTTGAACCCTAAATATGAATTTCAAAACTTAGATTTGTTATTTTATATACATTCAATTATAATAAAAAAGAAAAACAAAAGAATAATATGTCAAACTATTAAAATCACATGTGATAAAACAGTAATTTTATAATATAAAATTTTAAAACCCATAAAAAAAATCCGGAAAAAAATTTCATCAAAAGTATATCAAGTGGGTGCTTTATAGAAAGAGAAGAAATGTTCGTTTTGATGGTGTAACTTATTCGTTTAATACATTTACCGTTTTTTAGATAATTAATTTTTAAACAAAAATAAATTATAGTGAGTTTTTGAAATAAAAAGTTGTGATTGCTCCATTTAGTCTTAAGTTTTTGTAATGGTCTTTCTTAATCTCAACTAGGGGTGTAAACGAGATGAGACAACTCGCGAACTATTCGAGATCGACTCGTAAAGTATTCGAATTGACTCGACTTAAACGAGTCGAGCTCGAGCTTGATCTAACGATTTATTTATCTAGTACGAGTTTGTTATGTAGGATTTATCGAGCTTGAGTCGAGTTTCGAGCTCTAATTTTAGATGTCGAGTCGAGTCCGAGTTTGAAATATAAAGCTCGAGTCGAGTTTCGAGCTCGAGTTTTTCTAGTCAAGTCGAGTTCAAACTTGACAGTATTCGACTCGGCTCGGCTCTATTACACCTTTAAATCTCAACCTAACATTTTCATAATATGATATTGGGAAGGGAAAAACAAAAGTTGGATTAGGGCAACATATAAAAATATTCTATAATTTTTTTTATAAAAATTTATATTTTTTAGATTTAAAATATTTAAAGATATCTTACTAAATATCAAAGGATCATGTAATATTACGTGATCTATTAACCTAAAGATCCTAAGTAATTTCGTTTATATGCTTGTGTCTTCACGAGTTTATGATTTTATGTTTAAAATCTATGGTTCAAGGGTCGTTCTTCAAGATTATGGGGTTGTATGATTTATGGGTCGTATATGTAGTTTATATGTATCGAGGGTCAAGTTCAAAGTTTGTGGATCGAGGGACCGCTTTGGATGGGTCGAATGTTTTGAGTTTGGTTTCATATGTTTCTTGGTCAATGTAGTATTATTTTCGGTAGATTAGTATGTCATTTCATTTGTAATGGTTTATTTTATCATTGGAGATATTCTTAATCTCTATATATTATTAATATATATAATTTGCTGTTTTTAAAAACGATTTTATTTTCATTTTAATTAAAGACTTGAATTAACTAAATTATGATGAAGAAAACAAGAGTAGTGTTGACCTCAGTTTCGAAACCTCCAAAACGTATTACACAATGCAAATTGTACGATTGTACACTTACCATCTTTGGAAATTCCCCCACTCCAAATATTACACAACATATTCATCCCCTTCTTAATTCCTAACTTCATCATACGTTATTTCGTAACAAAACTAAAACCCGAACCCAAAACGAAAAACCATCAATGAGTCATAACAATAAGGGGACACGTCGTGAGACGGTCATCGATATGGTGAAGCCCATGAGCTCTACAGCAGGGTTAGAGTTCGTGAACCTAACGTATACTGTCATGAAAAAAAAGAAGACTGATGAAGGGAAATGGGTTAAACAAGAAGCTGACTTGTTGAATAAGATTACTGGGTATGCACCGAAAGGATGCATCACCGCGGTTATGGGTCCTAGTGGTGCGGGGAAATCTACTTTTCTTGATGGCTTAGCTGGACGTATTGCGAGTGGTAGTCTTAAGGGTAAGGTGTCGTTAGATGGAAAGGAGATGAGCCCGAGTTTGATCAAGAGAAGTTCGGCTTATATAATGCAAGATGATAGGCTTTTTCCGATGCTCACTGTTTATGAAACTTTGATGTTTGCTGCTGATTTTCGGTTAGGGAGGATTAGTAAGGCTGAAAAGAGGCAACGTGTTGAATCGTTAATCGACCAACTTGGTTTATCGGTAACTATACAATTTTATTTTCTAGCCTATAGATAATTCTAGTAGACTTGCATGGACATGCTCGACGAGTTGGGTAACATGTCAAAACATATTAATTTTCATGTTCCAGGGGCAGAGCACCTACAATACATTTCTGTATCCGTTTTTAAAATTTTAAATAAAAATTGTGCTAATTATGATTACAAAAACTAAAGATCTAATTAGCACACATGTTTTTTTTATGTAGTCGGCAAGGAACACGTACATAGGCGATGAAGGGACTCGAGGAGTCTCAGGGGGTGAACGTCGTAGGGTTTCAATTGGTGTAGACATCATCCATGGTCCGTCATTACTCTTTCTTGATGAGCCGACTTCGGGTTTGGACTCGACTAGTGCCCAAAGTGTGATTGAAAAGGTTCAAGACATTGCACGAGCAGGAAGTACAGTGGTTCTAACCATTCACCAACCATCCTCACGTATCCAACTTCTACTTGACCACCTTATCATATTGGCTCGTGGACAACTCATGTACCAAGGATCACCAAAAGACGTGGGGATCCATCTCGGGCGAATGGGAAGGAAAATTCCCAAAGGAGAAAACCCGATAGAATTCCTTATTGATGTTATACAACGGTACGATCAGTCTGAATATGGAGTGGATGCTTTGGCAGAATTTGTTGTCACAGGTATGAAACCCCCACAATTATCAGATGATGACATGTTGTTTCCAACCCCAACACCACCACCAGCACGTCGGAATTCAGGGAAGAAGCTTCACTTACGCCATGATCAGGATAAGGGATTTGATCATAGTGTGAGAAGTCCATGGAACAACTCGAGTACATGGAGCCAATCCGGAATCATGCAAGCGATTAAATCAACTCCAACTCGTTACTGGAATGATCATAGGAGACCCAATCCACCGAGGTATTTATCCTCTTCAAAGATAATAAAATCACTTCTTAGATATAAGTTCTGTCTAGAAATGACTATTTCGACCCATTTACTTAGTACTATGAAGACCTGATTTAATGTCTTGTTATTTTGCGCAGTGCATCCCCTAGCTACTACACAAGCTCAACTGATATCGTAGCAGGAACCCCAACTCCGCACAGTAGCGATTACACAGTCAACGAAGATGACTATATTACCCCTTCCATGGTTGCAGATACTGCAAATCAGCACCATTTAGGTCCTAAATTTTCAAACTCCTTCTTTGCAGAAACATGGGTTCTGATGCGTAGAAACTTTATAAACATCAGACGGACCCCCGAGCTGTTTCTATCGCGGCTCATGGTGTTAACCATTATGGGTCTTATGATGGCTACAATGTTCAAAGATCCCAAAAAAACAATGCAAGGGATTACAAACCGACTCAGTTTTTTCATCTTCACTGTCTGCCTTTTTTTCTTCTCATCAAACGATGCTGTTCCTGCGTTTATTCAAGAACGATTCATTTTCGTTCGAGAGACTTCTCATAATGCCTATCGTGCCTCTTCATACACCATTGCAGGCTTGATTACTTACCTCCCGTTTCTCTTACTCCAGGCTGCTGTTTACGCATTCCTCACATGGTTTGCACTGAAACTCGAAGGCCAGTTTATTTACTTCTTGATTGTTCTTTATGTTTCTCTCTTGACCACCAACTCGTTTGTGGTTTTCGTTAGTTCAGTAGTCCCGAATTTCATTCTTGGGTATGCTGCTGTCATTGCTTTCACAGCCCTTTTCTTTTTGTTCTGTGGGTATTTTCTAAACAGTCACGATATTCCAAAGTATTGGAGATGGATGAATAAGATATCCACAATGACATATCCGTATGAAGGGCTTTTGATAAATGAGTACCAGAGAACGGAATTTTTCGGAGAGACACTTATTGGGACGCAGGTGACTGGAATCGACATCCTGCAATCGTTGCAAATTTATCATGAAAAGGATCCAAAATGGACAAAGGTTTATATAATGTTGGGATGGGCAGTTCTATACAGGATCTTATTCTACATAGTTCTTCGTTTTGCTTCCAAGAATCAAAGGACATAAGTATGATACGGATGTTTTTGATTTTTTTTTTTTTTTTGGATGATAATAAGAAGAAAGTGTTTAAAAAACATGCACTTTATTTAGGTTTCATTTATTCAATCTTTTTGTTTACGTTGATGACATATACATGTATGAATTCAAAGAAATATTAGAACGAAATTGACATTAGTTAATTCTTTCATTCTTATGATGACATATACCAGTACAATTTGGAAGCTAGGGACACAAGATAAATTAACATTAAGGAACCGGGTCAAATGGGTCAAAAACGAAAGTCACTCAAAGACTTTGAATGACTTTTGTTTTTGACCCATTTATGTCTTTGGGTTTGTTTTGTATCTTTTAACGCAAAAAACAATAAAGGGGATATCTAATATGCTGTTACCAACTGTTTTAAAATAAAGGGGATATCCAAACTGCCCGACCCGTCAATTTTGCCACAGCTACCTCCATGTATGCACTTTGATCAGTTTTGTTGGTTAGTATTCGAAGGGAAGTCCGAATTAGTAAATTTGACGTATAACCATGGGATACTATTATGAACTTTTTCATTGGCACTATTTGAGCTTAGTTTTTATCGAAACGTATGTACAGTCACTTAGAAAGATACATGGGATAAGTTCTGAAATAACAAGAAAGTTACTCATCATATTCTGTCTTTATCCTTCAACATCATGTAATCGACAATTTTACGCTAAAAAGATGCTAAAGATTATCTTTAGGATATACAAAGCTGAGTTTCCAACACAATGCAATACCATTCATACAAATGATTTTATTTAATTCTTTATTTGAAAGGAAAACGAAACAAACAGTTACTTATATGATACAAACAACTAACTCTGTAATAGTCGATAGATGAATATTAACCAAACAGCATTTGTCGAAGATTATGATAACAACTGGCCGGCTTCTGCATAACATTTACACCTAGAATATTTATTATACAAAAACTTTCTTATACGTGTCCTGTTTCTTCCGGTATGATTCAAATAGCACTTGTTTCCTTCTTTCTAAGATTCTTAGATGGAGTCTTGCTCCAAAGTAGTTGCTCATCAATAACCGATAATTTATCATCATCAAGACGCTTCCATGTTTTAATAGACGTAACTTCTCCCCAGCTACCATTTGACTGTTTATCTAACGACACTAAAACAACCCTTGACCTTCTTGACCATCCAGCTTTTCCATAAGCATGGTATCCAAAGCCTCCAGCGTAACAAAGATTAATTCCAGTCAATTCTCCACAAAAATCATTAACATGATCATGACCGGTAAAAACCGCCTTCACGTCCCCTGCTTCCACTAGTGTCGAAAAGAATCCAGAGTTAATAGAAGCAGAACTAATCCCTTCTTGTTTCACACCCGTACAATTTGACGAGTCAAAACTTGTGTATTCAGGCAATGGGATATGAAAGTAAGCGAGTCCAGGAGCTTTCAACTTCTTCTGAAGCTTCATAGAAGTTTTTCGAAACCATGACTTTTGAGACGGCTTAATCCATCCATAGCCAGGAATAGAGGGAACCGTAGAGTAGTCACCGCTATCAAGAAAGTATAAGTTAAGTACCGAGTTATTTTCATAACCCGATCCTTCAACTCCAAATACTTGAAGATTGTAATTTCCAAAACCATCTATAAAACCAACACCAGACGGATTTAACTGAGACAAAGTACGTTCCATTCCAACAATATGTTTCATAACACCTTCTCGTGACAACGTGGATTCTTGATCATGATTCCCTAAGACAGCAGCCCATGGAACGTTGGATGCAACTGCAGGAGCAAAGGCTGCATTCATTGAAGCAAGTGGTTCCTTTGTATCAGCTCCATAGATATTATCTCCAGTGAAAACTATAAATTCGGGTTTCTCATCCTTAATCATTCGTTCAATAAAATACGTCGTGTTTAGATCAGAACAATGACGAAACTGTTGAGGCAACACATCCTCACACGGAGTCGTTTTTCCATTAGCATAGTGCATGTCAGCAACTTGCAGAATCTTAAACTCGCCCTTCGTTTC
The DNA here is from genome assembly GCA_910822075.1 of Senecio squalidus. NCBI lineage: Eukaryota > Viridiplantae > Streptophyta > Magnoliopsida > Asterales > Asteraceae > Senecio > Senecio squalidus. Next base: position 21,983,653 of record CAJVGC010000590.1, on the reverse strand, counting down.
ATTAAACCGCAATACATTAACTGTCTTAGTATTAGTTTCGATAAGGATCGAGAGGAAAATAATTATGATCACCGGAAAGCTACTCATCGTCATAGTTAAAGTTGCTAATATTCTAGGATGTTGATATAAGATTATAAGATACTAGGAATTAAGTGTGACACTCATACAAATACAAATGGTAATGGGACATTTTTATACTTCCAAGGAATATGCTATCAATTCTTCAGTGTGTTTTTGAATTAATCAATTTCTATTAGTTATATTAAAGAGTATCGTTCCTATGGTTTACCTAAAATTACGAATTTCGTTCTAAGTTTAAAACGTTACATAATTCGTCCGCATTTAGAAACTAATTACCTTTTTCGTCCCTAAAATGGATTTCCATTAATAATTTCCGTTAAAATTATAGCTAACTAATTTCACATTTCGTCCCTAAAACGGATGTCCTTTAACATTAGGGACGAAAAACGTAATTAGTTTCAAAAAATGAACGATTTATGCAACATTTTAAACTTAGGGACGAAATCAGTAATTTGAAGTAAACCATAGGGACGATTTATGTCATTAACTCTATATTAAAATATCCATTCTACTCTTTAGTGTGTTTTTCATGAAATGTAATTTAAATTTAAATGAAATGATATACCAATTACATTTTTGCTTTAGCCCTTTTGGTATGGCCAGGCCAACTATAATAATCTGCTACAGTAAAATTCTATAAAATTTATTTAATACAAAGGGGTAAATGCAAACAAGGAATGTAGTTTTGAAGTCATGTAATTTGTTTCCGATGTTGTGACAGGCATGGAGAAGCCAAAGGCGAGTGTAACCGATGTCGATCTTAAAGGTGTTTGTGGTAGTTCAGTCACATACAACGCTAAAGTTAATGTTACAAATCCTTACAACAATACTATTCTAATTGGAGAGATTTGTTATGTTCTAAAAGTTGTGGCATGTTTGTTTACTCATCTGACATCTCATCATTTATGAGAATTGATAAAAACAGTCGTATGAGTTGTGTATAATTTATTTAGACATGCTTTATTTGATAGTATACTAATAAATCTGGTCTCCTATATTTTCAGGATCTTCTCTTTTTTTAATAAATATATAACAAATTTATGCGTATAATAACATGTTAACCATCACCCATAAAACTATGATTATCATAACCCTTTATTTATATGTTATACAAAAAGTTGACTTGAATCTAAAAATGTTTTTAGTAAAGTTTGGATAGAGTCATATGGATTTAAATTACCTTTCATATATGGTTTCGTCATGTTTATTTCTATTGGTTTAGTTTTGATAAAACATGATTAAAAGATGGATTTTTCAACGTGTATCCCTGTAACATACTTTTTATATAACTTGGATGTATATTTACACTTAAGCCATTCAATAATTGATAAATGTATTTTTTAATCTTTATCATTTTCTCATATAATTATTATCGGATCTATGTTTATTGAGTAATACAAATAGAAATGTCAAGAGTAGTTTGCTTACATTTGATAACATAGTTGCCAATGGGGGTTTACCCCAATGATATGAGGTTGTTCACCCCTATGAGAGGTGCCTCTGGATGTTACTGTGGTCCCGAATCACTAATATAGTCTTTCTAAAAAAAATAACGTAGGGGCTCTTTGCTTACATCGGGGCTCTAAAAAGTTATAGAGCCTTTGCTTATTACATGTAACATATTCCATCAATTCCATCATATGACATGGTTTATAGGGGCTTGCTTACATCAGGAAAACGTTTATAAGCCCACCTGCTTATATCATCCCCTAATCCTATGCATAGTACCATAGTTGTGTAACGGGTGTTGAGAGGATATTTGAATGTTATTACCGATGGTGTTTATATGTATATAGATTAGCTAGCTGCTCGATTACATACAGATCGTCATTCGTGTATTATTTATTAACGTGTCTTTGTACAATAGAAAGAATTGGATCAGTCGCTCATCGACCATGTTGGAGTTTGAAGTATTTTTAACAAAGTAGTTAGAATGAAACTTACAAATATAAATTAACATTCAATCTCGTAAAAATAATAATAAATTAAGTCAAAAACTAAACATATGATAGTTAATTTATTTTATATATCGGTGACAATTAATAACCCTCAAGTTTTAGCAAATTGGAATATTCTATGAAACAATTTGGAATATTACCAACTTAATAAATTATATATTTCTTAGCTAATAACAGAAAATAAACAACCTATATTTATATTTATTTATTTGCTTGGCTTCTTTTTAGTGGCTACTACTTTAAAGGAATCTAACGAAATGTTCTATAAACTTTTTTTTTTTTAGTTAATTGATACATTTCTAAACTTATTGCTATCTTTAAATCGCTATTCATTACACACAAATCATATTGGTTGACAATTATTTCATAGTTTAAATGTCGAGACAACCTAAAGTAGAGTTGGAAATGGCGCTTAAGTTTAACTTGAAGATTATATACATTTGCGGTTTAGATGAAACGATTATTGGTTAAGACTTTCTACTAGTGACTAGAGTCGTGCTACAGGGCACATCGCAATTTCCCCCGTTTGCTGGTCTACTTAGTTTCCATCAAAGAAAATGCAATAGAACAAAACCAAACTCATACATTTTCGATCTTAAAAGACAAAATGAACGTGTCGTTAAAAATCACCAATCAATATGCATTTTTCTTGCTTTCCAATAATCCTACATTCATCTAATTGACTAAATCCCTTTTATGTAGTTAACAAAGAGCCTTAAAAACATGAACACAAGAATAACATGGTAGATGCTTACTAACGGTAATATAGTATTTGAGTAGGGTCTTACCTATGCAAGAATATAGAACAACACTTGGTAGTTTCGGGTGTCTAATTGGAGAGTCATGATTGGTGGTTGAAGGTCACAATCAGTAAGCGTTTTCGAATAAACAAGAATATCATGATGTTGGAGTCTAAGGTAGCAGACAAGGGGAGAGACGGAAGATGCACCAAGATGAAGGATTGCTCCGCCTTAACCTTACCTTAATTAAACTAAAGATTAAACATTAGTTTAACTTAACAATGCCCACTTTCATCACTAAAAAACTAACTAATACCATTTAAATATTAATTATTGGAAAATTCTAGCAAACTGATAGAGGAATATATGTTAATTTATTCTTAATCAAACATTTCGCTCTCGTCTTCCTTTCAAGGTATCTGCAATACTTCATCTTTGAAGTCAAACCCCTAAACAACCTCGACCTTCTCCGTTCCTAGAACACTATTTTTTTGGGTGCTAATTTGACCTCAAAATCATTCATCCTATTTAATATATAGTCAAAAGGGTTTCTCACAATTTTGAAGTTGTGTTTTTGGCTTTGATCTATATGCTAAAGGAGGGCTAATTGGTCAACAGTTTGTGGAAATTTTGAGAGACAAAAATGGATCGGATTCTCAAGAACTTAGTATTGGAGTTATGAGTTTAATCATCCGATGGAAAAGCTTAAATTGATAATAAGAGGATGATGGAGGGATTGAATTACCAGAAGTCAAGAATTGTTTACTGTTGTATTATACTCTTAATCTTCATAGCCGTTAAAACAACCTGTTCACAAGAAGGTACGCTTAGATATCTCAAATTTCAATTAATAAGAAAGAAAAAATAGAATTGTTAGTGAATCAATTATGTTAATTAACACATAAGAGCGCAAAAGCGTCTCAATAATCAAATAGTCATTTCACATGTGCGCAATTCCCTATACTTCATATATGCTATACGGATCATAAATATGATAAAACTGATCAAGTATACTAATTAGAATTTGTATAAGACTTGATCTTGCTAAACAAGGGTATTTTGGACAAACCGGAGTAGCTTAGAAGATTAAAAAATCCAGATCGACATGTTTGAAAGAATAACATAGCTTAATGAGTTGATTTCAATTATAAGGAACACTATCTTTTCCCATGGATAACTTAGCTAGCACAATACTATCTTAACACTAAAGTCTGGATTTTATGCAGATTTTGTAAGTATCCAGTGTTGTGCTGACTCAAAATTTACCGATCCAAATAACAATATAACATGGATCCCAGATGACAATTGGTTCTCTGACAATAGACTATGCCAAGACATAGTGGGACCGTTGCAGAATGGTACGAATTATGATCATGCTCGGTTTTTTGGCTCAAAATATGGTACAAAATGGTGTTACGAATTGCCATCGAGAAAGGGTCAGAATTATCTAATCAGGGCCACTTTCCCGTTTGAAGATCTAAATGTGTCACCTACACAAACATTTTTTGATGTGCTATTAGGTGTTACACCAATGGGCCGAGTTAACTCATCAGGTGAAACCGAGGTTGAAGGTATTGTAAGAGCTACTAATGATTATATCAACTTCTGTTTATTAAAAAGACAGGGAAATCCCTATATCTCCAAGATCGAATTAAGGCCGTTAGATTTGGATTATGGAGACAATTCGAATGTACTAAGAATTGTGCATAGAGTTGATGTTGGAAACACAGGGGGGGAAATCAGGTATGTTTACAATCTTTACTCGAAGGAAAAAAAGTTCAAATTACATACATGCATTCATAATATTTAAATATGCAATTTCAGGTTCCCACAAGACCCGTATGATCGAATCTGGAAACCTGATTCAGATGTAAACCAAAATAATAGTTCTACGTCACTAGAAACCCCCAATATCAGTGTTCCAAATGGAACAATAGCATTGCCTCCTATCCAAGTGCTACAAACAGCTCGAACCCATTCAGAGCGTTTAGAATTTAGGCATAATTTCCACTCGGGGTACAATAATTATGTTCTATACCTCTATTTTCTTGAGCTTAATGGTTCTGTGCAAATTGGCCAACGGGTTTTCGATATATATATCAATGATGTAAAAAGCCAGCAGATTGATGTAATGTCTGGCGGTTCCAACTATAAGGCTATTTCTATAGACTTCACAGCCAGCAAATTTCTTAATTTGACTATTATAAAAGCTTCTAACGTATCTCAGTTGGGTCCAATCTGTAATGCTTATGAAATCTTGCAACATCGCCCATTGTTGCAAGCTACTAATCAAGCAGATGGTAATTCAACTAAACTTATGTGCCTAATTTGTATGCCCTCAACATGGGAATTAGCTTATTAACCGCTTAAATTACCTCCTCCAGTGGATGTGATTTTGAACATAAAAAACGAGCTGTTGGCGGAGAACCATATTAACGAGGTATTAGAAACATGGACCGGTGACCCGTGTCTCCCGCTTAGCTGGCATGGTGTGAGTTGCAACCAATCGAATGGAACAACGGTCATAACTAAGTTGTGAGTTTATTCTCCAGTGCTTTTGCTCATATTGAAATGGACAACGCATAAATAACACATATCATGCAGGGATTTATCTGATGGCAAATTTCAAGGACCACTTGCGAAGAGCATCGCTATGCTTACTCATCTTACGGAACTGTAAGATATATTACTATTCTGATTCACTAATTTTGTAAATATAATCAAAACTCAAAGTGGTCGGGATTACTTACCTTTTGATTGTGAACTACAGGAATGTCAGCAATAACCACTTCAACAGTATTCCTATATTCCCGTCATCTTCGATTCTTACCTCAATGTATCCTTCTTTCCTTACAAAATCATTATCAATCATTTAAAAAATTATTATTACTCTGTTTAGCATAAGCAATTAACTTGATAAAGGAAATGATTACTCACATTGCTTATTGATTTCAATACGTTAGGGACCTACGAAACAACAATTTCATGGGAAGGTTTCTAGACTCAGTCACCGCTCTTCCACACTTAACACAGTTGTAAGTTTCCAAATCATTTTGGTGCAAATTATATAATTAATGAAGCATTGATTGATAAATCCTACTAATTTGAGTATTTGTAGATACTACGGCTGCAATAAAGATGTCAGCAAAGAGCTTCCGACGAGTCAAAATTCATCCAGGCTTGCTACAGAGTATAAACCTAAACTTTAAATATTTGAGAATATTTAAACATTAAGGACTTTATACATATTATAAAACTGTTCTGGTTTTAGCAACGGAATGTGCAGGGAAAAAGGATCATCACATCCACCACACAGGGTTCTTATAGCATCAATTGCAGGTGCAGTCCTTTTAGTGGCAGGAGTACTTGTATGTCTAATTTGCTATTTTAGAAAAAGGAAGATGACAAACAAGAGAGTAGGGGGAAAAAGACATACAGTGACTAGTGAGTACAGATATATATTTTTTTCTTTACCAATTTTTTTTTATAATCAAAAATATTAAAAAATACGTTTGTATAACAAACCTAAACTGCAGATGCGATTTATGCAATGCCAAGCAGCAAGGACCATATAAGTCTGAAGGAGATATCTATACAGAGTTTTACGCTTGAGCAGATAGAAAGTGCGATACAGCAGTATAAAACTTTAATTGGTGAAGGAGGGTTTGGATCTGTTTACCGTGGTACTCTACAAGATGGTCAAGAAGTAGCTGTAAAGGTCCGGTCAGCCACTTCAACACAGGGAACACGTGAATTTAACAATGAGGTGAAACACACTGTCTTGACCATTTTCAAACAATTTTTTAAGTTTATAAATTAGCATTGATATATTAGACAAGGAACAGCTTAAATTTGATAGAAAAATCTATAAAGTTTTAATCACATATTCTACTAAAATATGGCTATATTGACAACGTTGTCTACAGCTGACCCTTCTATCAGCTATTCGGCATGAAAACTTGGTCCCGCTTCTTGGTTATTGCAGTGAAAATGACCAACAAATTCTTGTTTACCCATTTATGTCTAATGGATCCTTACAAGATCGGCTTTATGGTATGTCTCCTTCGAATAGGAAGTTCTTTTCAGTTCAAGTTTATGATATTATACCATTCTTACCTGCCTCATTGCGTGTTTAACAGGTGAAGCATCTAAACGACGAGCTCTAGACTGGCCCACAAGACTTTCCATAGCTTTAGGATCTGCTCGGGGTAAGTTCCATGTTCTGAAATATATGCAAAGTCTATATGTACCCAAATGTAGTATAGATTAATCAAAGCAATCAGTAATATATGTTATTAAAACCAACTAAGTTAACTAGCAACTTCAACAAAAATATAGATAAACAGTTATGCAATCATTCAGATAGAAGAACTATAAAGGAGGATTAATGACTACAAAGAAACATCAATGACGTCTGACAACTTATGTTATGAAATGAACCAATGCATAGAAGTACTTACGACTGGCATGATAGGTTGGGACGTGGGGGTGCTATTGGGTCAAAATAAGTTTTGATTAAAACATGTCATTAGCGTGGGTCAAAATGGTCCAGGACAGATTAAGTTGACCCCCAAACAACTTTTGTCTATTTATTTAAAAACTCTTTTAGAAAACTTACTGCGCTAATTTGGGTTACAAAAATAATATCATACAATAACAATCTAAATCTTTAAGGAGGCTGTATGCGTAAAACACAGAATTTGGCTACTTTCAAGCAGTATAAGATAAAACACAACCCGAATAGACCAATTTCAGAGTAAATAGGTTGAAACTGGAAATACCACTAAGAAGCATTTCCGCTGTTTGTATTAGACTGTTAGATCCCGTAATCTCAAAACTTATCAGTTATCACCTACTTCTTGAATCTCGTTATTCTTTTTCCTTTTTTATCGATCCAGGAAATTATAGTCCTTTCTTTGTTGAGTATAACGCTAATACACGGTTTCATCCTCCAGGTTTGACCTATCTTCATACGTTCGCTGGTCGTTCTGTCATACACAGAGATGTAAAATCAAGTAACATACTTCTAGACAATAGCATGTGCGCTAAGGTTGCAGACTTTGGCTTTTCAAAGTATGCACCTCAAGAAGGGGATAGTAATGCCTCCCTGGAAATAAGGGGAACAGCTGGATACTTGGATCCAGAGTAAGTAAAAGTTTCTATATTTCAATATCAATAGATAAAGTATATGTTAACTAAAGTTAAATCGACTGACAATGAACTGATAATATAATTAAATAAAACAAAAACTCTTTGCTTTTCAGGTACTATTCAACCCAGCATTTGTCTGCCAAGAGTGATGTCTTTAGCTATGGAGTTGTGCTTCTTGAAATGATTACTGGTCGGGAGCCTCTTAATATACACAGGCCACGAAATGAGTGGAGCTTGGTTGAATGGGTATGCTTCAATTCCAATCTTAATTAGATGCAATAACAAATATCTGCATAAATAGTTCTATTTCATTTTCTACCATAATGTCCAAGGATATAGAGGTCAGGATGTTATTCGTGTTTTGAAACTGATTACTGTGAATTGAAGTCACAATAATCAGTTTTTTAGATTGGATATACAGATTTTGATTGTTTAGCAGATAATAAGTTTCATACTAGCTGCAACATAACTGCTTATACGATGATAAAATCAAGATTTACCAATAATCCCCTTCTTTCAACCTAATTTGAGGGACTTTTACTCGCGTTTTATAAATGTCTTTCTTTCTCACAGAATGTCACTTTATCTATTACTTATTTATGAATCAGAACTTGTCAAATGCAGAAATACTCGAACATTTTATTATCAGAACGCTATTTTCCGCTGCGCGTTTTCTTACAGTTAGCTGATTTTCTGATTCTGATTCTGATTATTCATTATCACATATTCACATAAACATTTTCAGCAAGCACACCCAGACACTTATAACTGCCTATGTCAGTGTTTCTATTAAAAAGCATACTAAGTTATATATAATAGCCTACTAACTTCATGATCCCGGATCTAACCTAAACTTGGGACCAATTTCTATGCAGGTAAAACCCTATATAAGGAACTCAAGAATAGAAGAAATAGTGGATCCAAACATAAAAGGAGGATATCACACAGAGGCAATGTGGAGAGTTATTGAAGTCGCACTAGCATGTATTGAGCCATTTTCAGCTTATAGACCGGAAATGATAAACATTGTGCGCGAGCTAGAGGATGCTTTGATCATTGAGAATAATGCATCAGAATACATGAGATCCATGGATAGTTTTGGAGGATCCAATCGGTATTCAATAGAGAGATCAAATGTTATTTTATCTTTACCCACTCCAACTCCATCAGAACCATCCTCTCTTCTTTCACAACCCGCTCCTCCACAACCAAGATAAATTTGTGGGAGACCTACTGTCTAAATATAGGAGATGATAATTAATATTAAGTAAATATGTTTAATTTCTCAATTTTCTATCTACAACTACTCGATATCAGTTAATTCAAATCTAGTAAATTTTATCAGGAAAAAAACCCCAAGGTTTTAGCATAGAGCTATGATGTCATAAACATGTACTGCATAAATCTAGCTACTGTACTAATAAAAGCAAAGATATATGAAGAGGGCATATTTTATTATAGTTATTTATATTTTATGTTGCACGGCGTCATATCCTAGATACGAAAGTGAAGAGCCACATAGTTGCATTAAGGTAATTAACATAATAACATTGACGGGACTGTTGAATTTAACTACTGAATATAGGGAAATGTTCTTTGCGTAATAAAATTTTTGGGTATCAGGGAAAAGTCAATCATGACCTTCAAAAGTCATAACTGTGACAGTCAGCCATGTCACGACCATGCTACGAGACAGTCATGGCCATGAATGTCAGCCATGTCACCACCATGCTTATGAGACAAAATTTAATGAAGGCACAAAAGGAGCAGTTAACACGGGAGAATGACAATTGGCAAGAGTTAAGTTGTTATAAGTGAACCACTTTGACCAAGTAAGTGACAAACACATTAAGGTTAGAAGCATAAAACATCATACGAGATTATAATAGATACATATATAAAAAGTCCCATTACCTCAATTATTTTCACTACAAGTGATCCATCATTTCGTTCTCTATCGTACACAAAAAGGATAAGAGGGTTAACAAATAAAATGTAAATATAATATAAAGGTGAAGGCAGAATAACTTGTTATTCTTTCTCATCTAACTAGTTTGTGTTTCGCTCATGTTTGTATTTCAGTATGATTGCAAACACTAGAATTTTAAGTGGCCACTTTGGCTCGATCGATATAAGATATTAAAGATTATAACTGCTGTATTGATTAAAACATCAGTAGCTAACTCAGCAATACTTACTATGGTTCAGGTAATCTCAACTTTCAAGCACTTATCCCAAGACCCAATGGCATTTTTAAGAAAAGTATTTCAGAAGTTCTCCTAGATGTATTAGAAACTAGAATAGAAACATAAATATATGCTATCTAGAAAGTGATTTGAATAGTTCCTATACGTCAGTAGCAGCTTTAAAAGAGCTTCATATATACTTCTGAATAATCTCAAATATGCATCATGCTTGACTTAACCCTGATTAACCATATATAACAGATCCTTATTAAAGCAGTAAAATCACTGATCAATTAGATCGAGAAGAAGGAACTTAAAGTGATACAAAGTACAAAATATTTGGATAAACAATTAAAAAACGCAAAATGGTAGATCAAGATATATATTTGTTGATTTTCTGAGTGATCTTTCGGGTCGGTCATATACAGGAAGGCACAACAAACTAAAGTCACATCTTTATTAACCCAAAAAAGCGATCCTTCGTTTTGCTCTTTATCATGGACAGCACAGATAAGAAGGCTACCTAATAAAACGTAGCTATAATATAAAGGTAAATGCAGAATAACTTGCTACTCTTTCTTGTCCAACTGAGTAAATTGCAGTATGATTCAATACACTAGAATTTTTAAGTGGTCAAATTTGCCTCAAAAGATATTGAAAATCATAAACTGCTGTGGTGATTTGAATCAGCGCTTACAAAGCAAAAGTTACTACAATGCAGATAACTCCCGAATCCGTTACCAGAACTGATGGCATACTTAGAAATAAGTTTACATGTATGTATTACTAATTAGCACATATCTATCCTATGTCCAAAATATTTTAGGACACAAATACATGCATTATGTTACTCTATGCAGCTCCTGCAAAATATAAACTAACTGAAGCCTTCCAATCACAAACATTAAGCAATGATCTGAATTCATTATTATATAATTACTGTGAATCGTTGCTCAATTAATACTACAAATGTATATACTGAGCGATAGAAACTGAGCATATAAGTCATTAACGCCGATTAAAGAGCTTTATATAGAAGTGCAAGTCTATATTAAGAAGACGATACTTAATGCGATAGAAAGTATAAAAGATTTGGATACAAAAAACTCAAAAAAGTAGACTAGGAATTATATTTGTTGATTTTCTAAGTATTCTTTTGAATCAGTAATATGCAGTAAGGCACAACAAACCGCAGTAAAATCTTCATTAATTCGGAAAAGGTAATATGAAAACAAAGAAAAGAAAACTCTTCCAGTTAAAGCATGCACATATCAGCTACATAGATAAATACACGGAAAGTAAGTAGGAAAAACATCTTCATACGTATCAGACTGAAATTTGAACAAACTAATTAGCTCACAGTTTGGAAGACAAGCTCACGCATGTATGCCTTATCTTTTTTTTCTACAATGCAACAGTCTAGTAGAATCAACACATCAAGTCTTGAACAAATTCGGATTGGCTGTAGCAGTACTAACTTGCACTTCCAGCATTTCCAGTCGACGCTCAAGCGTATCAAGTTTCTCATTCAGAGACGCCAATTTGCTCTTCGTTGTAGCTTCTGAAACACAAAACGCATTTCGTAAATACACAAGAGCAACTAAACTTATAGTACTAGCACATCGAGTCTATTTTATACTAGTACTCTAAACTTATCATACGATAACATCGATATCCTGTAATTCATATCATCATCTACTACTACTTAGCTACATATCATACTAGATGCAAGCTTCACTATACAAAATCATAATCAACTTCTACATTTTCTATTACTACTGCTTGAAATACATAAATTTCGCAAACCGCATGATAATCGATATCGAAAACACAACAGTACAATTACAATTTCAATCACAATTCACAAGTAAACAACGAGCTTAAATTAGGTAAAATTAAACCGAAAACAACGAGATCAAGTGAGAATTTACCGAATTGAACAAGGAAATCGAAGAGTTGACGAACATTAAGCGAGATATGCGAAATGAATTCTCGATTCTCCCAATCAGCTTGAACTGCAATCCCTACGTTAACTGCATTCGTAATTCCACCTGCTCGCGCCATTTTTAATCGGAAATTGATGCAGATTTCTTCAGATGAATCTGTAATCGGGAATCTGTGATCTGTGATGATGATTTGTTGTTGGTGTGTGATTGTGATATTTATTTTTTCAGGTCAGTGTGTGCTTGTCAAAAGGGGGAAAATGTAGTTTTAAATTGAACCTTTAACTTTTGGTAAAGTATAGCTAAGTCCTTATAACTTTTTCTAGTAAAGTTATTATCGTAGTTGTTGGATTAACTTGTAAGAGATGTGTAACTTTGAAAAGTTAGTTTAACGAACGAGTGATGATATAAAGATCAATCTATGAATCTAAGTAAATCGGAATAGAAATCAATATATGAATCTGGTGTTGATACGTGTTAGCATAAAGTTATTGATTTTCTTTTACTAAATCTTGACCACTGAACTTGTCACGTGTCATCATCATATTTTTAGATTAATTATCATTGTTGAGTTAAGTTGAGCATTTTCCTCAACAAAAATATTAATCAAATCATTGCGGTTCTTTTGTATATGTCTTTTGTTTAGCAATAAGTTAGAATAAATAGCGGTTGTTTAATGATTAGTTTTCTTTTTATCTAAATAAGATGGATGTGTGAATGTAGGATGTTACGACTAAGTTGAGATAGCCTTCTAAGGTTTATTACCCTTTATAACAGATTCCTCGTGAACGATAAACTGATTTGTATTCAATTAAGAGCAAATGTGGTTTAAACCTACATATAAAAGTTTTGTCGATGTTGCAAACTACACGTTTTCTCATATTTGTTTATCCCTTATTATCTACATAAAATGATGGTTCACTATTTTTTATTTCGTGGATGTTGTATAACATTGTTTTCCACATATTATTCTTAGGATGGGTCGTATGTGCCGTCAACCTTGCTAATTATGGACATGTTGTGAATATAAACACAACTCATACTTAAATTATAGAAGACAAATAGAAAGTTTATTGGTATATAGAAAACCTCCAGTGATTTACATATACAGATGATTACAAACCAAATCAATATATTCAGATGAACTTAATAGTCACATTCTTGATACATTGGCTCCGAACTTTTTAATGGAAGCATCAAGTTAAACACACCTCCACCTTCCAGGCCAAAATCATCATCTTAATCCTGGTACATGTTCCACGCGTCACACGTGACAAATATTACTATAACGTGAAGCAAACACCCATAAAACAAATATAATCACATCATTACAGGTCTTGTTAGATGCCAATTGTCAGACTTAACTCGGATACTACGCATGACTAAGGCACGAATATGTTGTCATCTATCCATTGTTACACACCAAGTAGCTTATTGAACGGTTTACATAAGTATAAGATTCAAACTTAAGACCTTCAGATTATTTTAAATATTTTCCACCTAGTTGGCCCAACTCATTTGGTTTCATGAGGTGCAATTGCAATATAAATATTTTTCAGAGTGCTTAAAGAAAACTTGTGTCACTATACAGTGGCGAAGCCAAATAAATATCTTTTTTTCCGAATATCTTGGAATCTACTTCATTTAGTTGTTGCCTATAATAAGATTAAGATGAATATATTCAACTTATAAAGCGAAACCAAGCCCTTTAGAATCCATACCTGGCTTGTATGACTTCTTAGTTTTTGTACTTCATGGTTTCTTTCTCAAACCCGACTGTTGGAAATTGTTTTGCATACTCCTCCACGTCAAGGCGGAGCTTTGAAAGTTCTGATTGGAAGTTGCTGGACTCCATTGCAGCCACAAAGTCCTTCAACTTTGTACCTAATAATTTATAATACAGAATAATGACAGTTATTATTCGGTAATGAAGATATTAAAAATTGTACCACAAACTAATATTCTATTATATTGTTGTTTCTATGTGTATGTGTGTATGTGTATATGTGCGAAAATATAATGAACAATATCTGCAAGTATATACCTTTGGCTTCACCCTTAATTTTCACAGCTAATTTTACAGCAAGGTCAAAGAAGTAGGCAACTTTAGCGAAATCCTCTTCGATAAATCCCCTGGAAGTGAGAGCAGGGGTTCCTAATACAAAAACAAAACAAAAATGTTGTACGTCTTATTGGCTGATACTGATGTAACGGGTACTAAAGAAATTAATTTACTAAAATGCCCCTTACCCATTCTGATACCACCGGGAACCATGGCAGATACATCACCGGGAACAGTGTTTTTATTTGCTGCAATGTGAACAGCTTCCAACACCTTTTCAACTCTTGAACCATCAATTCCCTGGTTAAAGAAACACGTGCATGATTTGTGATTCTATAGATTTTAAAATTATTGGCTTCATGAAATTTGCAAAAGGAACATTCTCGAGTTACCTTAGGTTTCAAATTGACCAAAACTAAGTGATTCTCTGTTCCTCCAGAAACAAGTTCATATCCGCTCTTAGTTAGAGTCTAAAAAGTAGAAGCTTATCAGTTTTATGAAGTTATAATGCTGCTTTAATTCGAAGAAATCCGCTGTTTTTAAGTTATACCTCAGCAAATTTGGCGCAATTACTCATGACTTGTTCTTGGTATGCCTTGTATTCTGCTGTTGTTGCCTATATGTATTCAAGGGGCGTAAATAAAGCGTCTAAAACCGTTCATCGTGCATTGCAAAATGTAACTAAAAACAAAATTTGTTAAAGCTCTAATGTAACTTGTTGAAACTAGCAAACCTGCTTCAATGCAACTGCCAAGCCGGTGATAGTGTGATTGTGGGGACCTCCTTGGAGCCCCGGGAAGACGGCCTGGTTGATTTTGTCTTCAAAATCATAGTACACCTTCAAATAGAAGTGTTAATTTTGTGTATCTTAAATATATATACTCAAGTTAAGTTGTCAAAATAGCTATTTAGCCTCAAAATACCTCTTTGCCTTGCTTGTTGACTTCTTTAAGTCCCTTTCTAAAGAAGATCATGGCACCACGTGGACCACGGAGTGACTTGTGGGTTGTGGTGGTCACGACATCTGCGTAGTCAAATGGGGATGGGACGACTCCGGCTGCAACCAACCCACTAATGTGTGCCATATCTGCCAATAGAATGGCTTTTTGCTTGTCACAAACCTGTTGATTATATGAAAGTTGTCAATACCTCATATAAACACATTCACACTCATATAACCGTCAACACTCTAATATTAATTCAGTAGTTCTCACCTTACGCATGCGTGCATAGTCATATAATCTAGAATACGCACTTGCACCAGCAACTATCAACTTTGGCCTAAAGAGTGCCGCACTTTTCTCCATCTGCAATTCGAGAATTATGAGTCAAGATATTTCAAAAATAAGGTTGAGAGATGTGTAGCGGTCCCTAACAACTCAAAATTTTGAAATAACAAAAAAATTTGAGAAAAATGATATAAAGTTAAGCCGTTAAAAGTACCTGGTCATAATCAATATAGCCAGTGCTCTCATCTAATCTGTAAGGCATGGTCTCAAAAAATATAGACACTGCAGATATCTTCTTCGTATCGGTCTAAAAAAGTAAAACAAATATATAATCATATAACTCAGAATAAGACATAGCATTTTTTTGTGACAAATTGACGGGTTTGTTAAGCACCTGGTAACCATGCGACAGATGACCACCATGAGGAAGATCGAGTGCCATGATTCTGTCATGAGCTTTTAGTAATGCAGTGTAGACTTGGAAATTAGATGGTGACCCGGAAAGAGACTGCACATTCACTGCATCGTGTAAAAGAGAGTTAGATGTTATACAGTAGTTGAAAATAGCATCACTAAAACTTAATTATCATGAATCAGTGTTAGCTATATTCAATCAGAACATAGAACACGCATTTCATATCATTTGAGAAAACAAGTAAAATGTAACTACCTCCCCATTTTGCTGGATCCAACCGAAAGGCTTCCAAAGCACGCTTCTGACACAATAGTTCTGCCATGTCAATGTACCTACAAGCACAGATAATTATCTCATATTAGGAATAATAATAAAAAAAAAAGAATATCTAAACTTTAATTACACTAAGCCATTTGATGCTAGTTTTATTATTTCACAATAAACTACGTGACTGAAATAACTGTGAGCTTACTCGTTTCCACCATAGTATCTAGCACCTGGATAGCCTTCACTGTATTTGTTAGTCATCACAGATCCAACTGCTTGCATCACTGACAGTGAGGTAAAGTTCTCTGAAGGAATGAGTTCAAGACCCTATGTAAATCAAAGCAAATTACCCGGTCATATTACAGAACCTTTCAAATACATACTTATACATTTTTACACATAATCAATCTTGTCAGTTACAAAATCGTCCTATAAACCAGAAAGCTAAAAAGAACTTTTACCACTAAAATCTGTATCGTTCTGTTAAACTTAGAAACTGTAGTTCTGTTTCATCAAATTTTATAACCATCTTACAAAACTTTTTGTTTGCGGTCGTCTCTTGTGATTACTTTTGGGATTGTTAGTTAAGTTTGTTTTTCTATGAAAATACCGATATACCAATATGGAATTAATGATTGAGTCAAGTTCCTGGTGATATCGAAAAAGTTAAAACTTAAGTGACAGAGGAGATAGAAAGAAAGACAACCTTCCATTGTCGATTCTTTTCATGCTCAATAATATCCGCGATTTCAGGATCAACAACTTCAAGTGGAGCATTCAGCTGCTTTGGCCACTGCAAAATCCAAAAAATCATTCAAAACAAAATTCAACAACTTCAACAAAAGCAATAAAAAGAAACAAAGTGTTGTGACTCACAGTGACACCGGGCCTTTCTTTCTCATAAACCGCTTCGCTAGGCAAAGACGACTACATATCAAACAAAACATTACAAACTGAAACTAACAAAAGAGCGAAACAATAAGAAGAGATATAAACAGACCATGGAATAGAGATGACCGCCATTAAAGAGACGTTGCAACGGCTTGTCTGCGGAAGACGAAAGCCTACGAAGAGCCAAAGCCATTGCCATTGTTATTTGCTTTCTCTCTGTAAAAGAGATAAGAAAGACGTAGAGTGGATATACTATTTGGCGCGCACAATATGTTTTGATTCGGATGGGGTCGGGTTTGGGTGAGATTTTGGTGGTTCACTTAATTCGTGCAATTTTTATGGTCCTCCTTTCGTTTTGAAAATAACGTTATCCATTTCTTCCTCCATACCCGACCTGTTTCCAACAATAACCATATAACCGTTTATCATCGTGTTTTTCAAATTACAATCAACTCGGGTCTTCGGACGTGTATCATAGATGATCGTACAAAACCAAAGATCTTAGGGGGCTTTTTCGTATTACGTGTATAAGCTAAATTTCAGTTTTTTCTAATATATATCTACCGTAGGACTAATATACATTTACAATGGATGTGTTTAGCCGCTTCAATATACATGAATAAAAACTACAACTACTGGTCTTCAGCTACAATCTATAGTTAATTTCATTTATTTCAATCATATCCAATGTCTCATGCTATGTACTTGTTCACATTAGTATATTTTGTAAATATCTGTTAAAAATATACAAGTGATTTTTGATTGGTGAATGATGTAGTCGAGATTATATATTTATAGAATTGGGTATATTTTTAAAGTTGACATTTATTTTAGGACAAAAGAGGTATCTAACAATAAAGCATTTATACTCATTTTCTTAAAGTTCAATTTTAAGAAAGAAATTACTAATATATCCTTATAATTTCTATTAAAGTACATATACAAATATGGCACCATATGCCACAATATTACAATTAATGTTGTTTCCATATTATATTTAATAAAAATAAAAATATATATTTATTTATGTTAATAATTAAGTGATCATTAAATTAACTATAGTTTTCTAATATGTATAATAGATTTGTAATATTAAATATGTAACATATAATATACTAGCTTATTGCCTATGTGTTACATGAGATTTTATAAAAAAACGTTTCGTTAAAAATGGTTAATTTTTGTTGTCATATTTTGTATATGTAGTTTGAAAAGAGATTATTAGATAAAAGATAATTTTTAAATTACATTAGCTGAATTTATTTATCATTTACAAATTAAAAAAGGTTATAAGAAAATGACACTTAAATCAATGACATCAGCATTTCAAAGATCAACCTATGTGGACAACCTGAAAAGAAACTTATGTTTTTTTATTTCAGTGAAGATGTAAATGAAAGAGAAAATGTAATTATGTAATGTAAAAGGGTGTAAATAGAAATAATATTTGATGACATCATCAATCTGATCTAACGGCTAAAATCAAAGAAGATAACCCATCCAATGGACCTTACTTCGCCATGTGGCATTTAAGGTCTCTCTTTTATTATATATTAAAGATGTCATTTATGATTGATAACTAATTAAAAGAAAATGATATTTAAATGCACTAAGCTAAAAAAATAGTAAAAAAAAAACATTCTCATATGTCATGATATCCGTAAATCTTGTTTCATGTGCTTTGGAAAAAAATATATATATTCGTAAATCATGTCTTATGTGTCTTATAGATATACTATAAACCGGTTTTGTAAATAGATACACCTAAATATATAGCAAATTACATAGTATTATATATGTTGTTATCAACCCATCTTTCCGTCAATTATCTATATCTATACTACTTATAAAGCATTTGGACCTTAAATTTTAAGAGTTATTTTACTTAGTTATCCTTTGTTTTATAACTAAAACTATTTGAATTTACGATCCATGAATAGTACATAAATGCAATTTCGCTTTTGGAATATTGTTTTATTTCATAGCTTAATCCAAATACATTTATTTAAATTAAAAATAATAAACTTTTTTTTTTGGGAAATTAAAAATATAAACTAAAAATATATTTCTCATATATGAATTTATTAAGCATGTGAATTTATTGAGCATGAACATATTACTTGATTAGTATACCCTTATAATCAATTTTTCAAACTCCATTTTTGCATTAATATTTCTTAAATTTTATTTTAATAAAAAATCTTCGTCATCTGTAATGTTATTCTCATAAAAGAGTAACTGGAAAAATATGTTAAAAATAGAATATTATCTATTTGTTACCGTTGCAACGCGGGGATACCCTGCTAGTTAAATTAAAAGTATTTTTAACACAAATACTTGTAGATGGAATTTTAACTTTATCTACGAGCCAAAGTTTTTTATATTCTAAAAGCTACTTCTATTAGCCTTTTATTTTAGTGCTTCAATCTCAAAGTTTTCAGGAGTTTCTATAAGAAAAAAAAAAGACAGTATTCAAACGAACATTGTATTTTAAATAAGCTTATTTTATTGAAAATAAAAAAAAAACTTGAGCTTCGAAAAACTTCCCACTAAACATACTCTAGGAAGAGTATCGCTGCAACTTATGCTATTTGATTTTGTATTACATATATGATTTCCCTAAGAGAAGTAAGTTTTATTATGCACTAACTCGTAAACTTATGTTCACTTTATTGAGTGAAGACACAAGTGAGCCTCGACTTTCAAATGGTTCCTTTCATGCGGTCGTATAAAAGCAAAGCGAGTTATATTGTTTTGGGAAAGCAAAAGAATTAGAAAATAATTATAAACAACTTTTTGGTTGTAACACCGGCACATTCCCTTTTGGATACTTGAGTATGCCGATTCACTATCACAGACTCCGCAATTCGGACCTGGAAAGGAGTCGAGGATAGATTTGAGAAAAAACTTAGTAGTTGGAAAGGAAAACACCTCAAGAGGGGCAGACTAGTACTTATTAATTTGATCCTTAGTATTCTTTCAACTTACATGCTTTCTTTTTTTGAAGTACCTAGACCGGCGGTTAAAAAAATGGATTTTTATCGGTCAAGATTTTATTGACAAGATGATAACCATAAAAAAAATATAGACTTGCAAAATGGAAGATTGTGTGCAGTCTTAAAGAACAAGATGGTTTGGGAATTCAAGATCTTGAACTTCAAAATATGAGTCTTCTAAGTAAATGGCTTTTTAAGTTGTTGAATGAAGATGGAATTTGGCAAAACCTTATCCGAAATAAATATATAAAGGATAAACCCCTGTCTGAAGTAGTTTTTAAACCTTGATATTCTTATTTTTGGTTGGGGTTGATGAAGGTTAAAAACTTGTTTTTTAGATATGGACGTTTTTCCCCAAATGATGGCACTCAACTTAGATTTTGGGAAGATGTATGGTTAGACGGTATTCCTCCAATGTCCCGTCACTTTATAATATCGCGCGTAAAAGAGAAGTATTTTTGGCAGTCGTGATGAGCACGACACCATTAAACATATCTTTTAGAAGGGCTATTACTGGACCTAAATTAGAAGTATGGACAAATTTAGTATCTAAACTTTCTAATGTCAACTTAATAATAGGAGTGATCGATTTAACTGGAATCTCCAAAGTTCGAAACAATTTACGGTCCGGTCTATGTACTTGGACCTCCTTGATGGTCAAGCCATATTAGAAGGAAAAAGATTTGGAAACTAAAAACGCCCTTAAAGGTTAAAATATTTATGTGCTATCTTTGTAATGGGGTTATTCTCACTAAAGATAACTTAGCTAAGCGTTAGTGGAGGGGTAGTAAACAGTGCTTTTTTTAATCTAAAGAGGAGACTATTCAATATCTTTTCTTTGATTGTCATTATGCACGTTTTATTTGGATAGTTGTTTTTATTGCTTTTAACCTTCCTCCTCCTCGTAACATTAGTAATATGTTTGGTAATAGCTTATCAGGATTAAATAAAAGGCTTAGGTCAAATATTTTAATTGGAGCCTCTCATTTATGTTGGTCACTATGACTTTATCGCAATGATATGGTGTTTGACAAAAAAAGAATTTATCATCCTTTGCAGGTTATCTACATGTGTATCAGCTGGCTCCATTCATGGTGTTTAATGCAGCGATCGGAGGACAAACCTGCACTTATTATTGGAGTCATTCGCTTGGAATCGGTCACGTGGGGAATCTTTTCCCACTTTGGATTGCATGCTAGACAACGATTAGCTTAGAATTTTACAAATCGTAATAAGACATGTGGGGGCTTGTCCCGTTGTCCGAGTTTATAACTTTATATTGGTTCTTTTGTTTTTTTTTTTTTTTTAATTTATAACTTTAAGGCTATGTGCATTCATGATGCAGAGGCCGAAGGTGTATTACTCTTCCTTTATAAAAAAAAAATAAAAAATAATAACATCCGATAATGTAGTACAAAACGCCAATCATAACCACGATCACCATGGTTAATGGACTCACATCCCGTCTTTACCGACCAACTGTCTACTTTGTCTAGGGATGACAATCGACATCCGATCCATTGGATATCCACCCGATATGATCCACCTGGGGTGGATATGGATATGGATAAATGAATATGGATATGGATATGGATGTTGTAAATATTTAGTAGATCGGATATGGATGACGGTTTTCCATCCATGGATTACCCGTTTACCACCCGATATATATATATATAGAGGTGGGTTCATTTAGGAACCATCAATTATTTAGGAACCATTAGGAACCATTTTTAGGCAAGGTGGCAATTTTGTAATTAAGTCAAATCCCCAAATTGGAAATCAATTAAAACCCACTTTAAAATACTAATTAACTTTAAATTAACATATCTAGAGTATAACTAGGTTTTAGGAAAAACTAAATACACCATTAAAACAAGCATTTAATTATCTTTCCAACGAGCACCCACTTGATATACTTTTGACGACTTTTTTTTTTTTTTTTTTTTTAGTGAGTTTCGGTATATACACTAGTGTATATACTAAATATTCACCAGTGTATATAGTAATTCACCAAAAACACATCTAAACCATATACACTATACACTAGTGTATACACTATATTCACTAATGTATACGAATCTTTATATTAATTTCCTTTTAATTGTGAATACGCAATATACAAAAGTGAATATACAATATATATATACACAAGTGAATATACAATATACACCAGTGAATACGCAATATACACAAGTGAATATACAATATATACCAGTGAATACCATGTATTCAATAGAGAATACATCTTATACATTAGTGAATATAGTGTATACACTAGTGTATATTGTATAAATACACTAGTGTATAACTATACATTAGTGAATATAGTGTATACACTAGTGTATAAATACACTACTGTAGTGTATAAATACACTAGTGTATAACTATACATTAGTGAATATAGTGTATACACTAGTGTATAGTATATATGGTTCAGATGTGTTTTTTGTGAATTAGTATATACACTGGTGAATATTTAGTATATACACTAGTGTATATACCGAAACTCACTGTAAAAAAAAAAAAAAAAAAAAAGTCGTCAAAAGTATATCAAGTGGGTGCTCGTTGGAAAGATAATTAAATGCTTGTTCTAATGGTGTATTTAGTTTTTCCTAAAACCTAGTTATACTCTAGATATGTTAATTTAAAGTTAATTAGGATTTTAAAGTGGTTTTAATTGATTTCCAATTTGGCTCTCAATTTTGACTTAATTACAAAATTGCCACCTTGAGTTTAATTACAAAATTGC
This sequence comes from Senecio squalidus, assembly GCA_910822075.1. Classification (NCBI taxonomy): domain Eukaryota; kingdom Viridiplantae; phylum Streptophyta; class Magnoliopsida; order Asterales; family Asteraceae; genus Senecio; species Senecio squalidus. The sequence goes on along the minus strand of CAJVGC010000590.1, from coordinate 21,960,982 downwards.
CACCTTGCCTAAAAATGGTTCCTAATGGTTCCTAAATAATTACATGGTTCTTAAATGAAACCAACTCTATATATATATATATATATATATATATATATATATATATATATATATATATATATATATATATATATATATATATATATATAAATATATATATATATAGTGTAATGTGTTTGTATATATGTGATAAACTATACGTTTCGATCATATTTTAAAGTTGATATTTTACAAAAAAAAAGAAAATTATGATATCCAATGGATATCCATTTATCCGCTTAATCCAATGGATATGAATATGGATGGATGATTTTTTTTTTAAATGGATATGGATATGGATATGGATACGGCTCCACCCAATCCATATCCGATCCTTTGTCATTGCAATCGGCGTCTTCAGCTACATTTCTTTATGGTGTTCGGTTATGTTCCATATTTGGTATATATGGTTCAATTGTGCCACTTAATTTGGTGAGATTATGTGGGATTGATTTGGGTATAGGTGTTTTCTGATTTTTTTTTTTGTTTCGGTTTGTGTGTGTTTAAACCATTTGCTATTTATATTTGTATGAAAGTTTGGAATGATTTCTATGGGTGTTTTGTGTTTGCTGGAACTTTGAAGCGAAGATGATTTGAGCTAGGTTAATAAGTCAAATATTTAATTGAGTATCATATAGAGTAATGTTTTATCCTAATAGAAAATTATACGGTGGTTAGGGGTGAGCATGGGTCGGTTTGGGTCGGTTCCGACCTCAACCCGAACCCAAAACGAAATTTCGGTTCCTGAAAGTTCCAAACCGTTTGGTTCGGTTTCTACATTGGTTCGGTTCTACTCGGTTTCGGTTTTTTTTTCGGTTCGGTTTGGTTTTTTATTTCGGTTTTTGGACATGGGCAAATTCATAGATCTGTTAAGGAAAACTTGTGAAATAAATCTCAAATGGAAGCCTATGTTACGCAATAATTGGCGGAGCAGTTCACAACTTATAACATGAAACTGTGCATATTACTAGAACATAATGATATGAATCGGAAAACTTTAAACACAAAATTAAGAAGAAGAAAAATACTATATGTGGCTTAGTAAACTATAGCCTACATGACAAAAAAAAAAAATCAAAATTGAAGAAATAAACCTATATGTTGCTCAGTATTGTGGCCTACATGACACCAAAAGATTACATATTGATTATAATGAGATTGACAATTTAGAAAAGAAAACTTTGAGTCTTCACTATCAGCAACGAGAGTTTGTGTGTTTAGGGAGTAATTAATTCGGATGATTTAGAATTTTAGACAAAGGAAAAAAATAAAAAGAATAAAATTTAAAATATCTACTAAAAGTGAACATATTAAAATTGAGATACATATAATGGTTATGTTCGGTTTTTTTCGGTTTGGTTTTACCCTGCGACCCAAACCGAACCATTTTTTTCGGTTTCTCAAAAATCGAAACCCAAACCATCGATTTTTGTATTCGGTCCGGTTTTATAACATTAAGTTGTGCATATTACTAGAACATAATGATATGAATCAGAAAACTTTAAACACAAAATTAAGAAGAAAAAAAATACTATATGTGGCTTAGTAAACTATAGCCTACATAGCAACAAAAAAAAAATCAAAATTGAAGAAATAAACCTATATGTTGCTGAGTATTGTGGCCTACATGGCACAAAAAGATTACATATTGATAAGTATGAGATTGACAATTTAGAAAAGAAAACTTTGAGTCTTCACTATTAGCATCGAGAGTTTGTGTGTTTAGGGAGTAATTAATAATGATGATTTAGAATTTTAGACAAAGGAAAAAATAAAAAGAATAAAACTTAAAATATCTACTAAAAGTGAACATATTAAAATTGACATACATATAATGGTTCGGTTCGGTTTTTTTCGGTTTGGTTTTACCCTACGACCCAAACCGAACCGTTTTTTCGGTTTCTCAAAAATCGAAACCCAAACCATCGGTTTTTGTATTCGGTTCGGTTTTATAGTTCGGTTTTTATCGGTTTTTTCCGGTTTTGGGTTTCAGTCCGGTTTTTGCTCACCCCTAACGTCGGTGGTCCCTTAAGATTGCAATTTGCAAAAGTGTGAGGGTTAAATGGTAAAACTTTGAACAAGGTAAAAGAGTCAAATTATAAAATAGAGTTGTATATGACTACAAATTATTGTGTCAATATCACCTTCCAAATATAAATCATAGAGTGAATTAAAAAAAAAGAAAAAATAAATAAATAACTAAATAATTGAGGAAAGAATTTCAAGCATTTAGATTTCATTTCCACAGTTAATCAAAATGTACACATTTATCATAAAAAAAAAATGGTGATTACATAATTAAATAAACCTCACTTAAACTACGAACTCAAACAAAATATCTATAATTATGTTCATAATTATAACCACTCTAACTGATCTTACTAGCATTCACTTAAGCTTCAAGATCACAAATAATATTCATCGGCACGATTTCCTTCATCGAAATTCAGTGAGTAACTTACTGCATCGTACCCAAATATCAAAGGCTTAGATGATCCATATATGCTTCTTTTGCTTCCTTCAATCACCTTCTTCATTAGCTTCTTCCACTTCTTGCTCCGGGTTACACCGTTGTTGACTTGTGAGTAGTCTTCTTGATCGGAGACGGATGAAAACGAGGAGCTTTCGGAGAAGTTGTATAGGAATGATCATAATTTCAGGACATATTTTTGGAGTATATTACTGTCACCAATCAACATTTATGTCCTATTATTACTTTCCTTGTTTTGTCATTTTGGTAGCCGACTTATTTGGCTTTCACGATTGTATTCGGGAGAAGATCAATGAAACATTTCAATTGCTTCTGACCATTTAAATTTATTATGGTATCAGAGCGGTTGTAATCACCGATCTTTTACAATCGTACACCATGGCCGGTGTAGAAAACTCAAACAAAACTAAAGAAGGATCTATCGATCCTTCATCATCATACTTTCTCCATCCCTCCGATCTTCCCAAACAACTTCATGTAAATGAAGCTCTTTCCGACGCAAACTATACCGACTGGGCACAAGAGATGTCCAATTTTCTATACGCCAAAAACAAAATGGATTTCGTTGACGGAACCATACAAAAACCAGAAACCTCGTCTTCTGATTATAAACCTTGGATGAGGTGTGATGCTATGATAAAGGGGTGGCTTACCGCTGCTATGGAAAGAAACATCCGAAACAGCGTAAAGTATGAAATAACGTCCGCAGAAATATGGACAGATCTACGAGAAAGGTTTGGCAAAGAGAGTGCTCCAAGGGCCTACGAACTCAAGCAAGGGATCGCAACAACTCGACAAAATGGCACCAACGTTTCAACATATTTCACTCGCCTTAGAGCTTTGTGGGACGAATCACAATCGATTCAACCTTTTCCGCGATGCTCCTGCAACAAGTGCGATTGTGAACTTGGAAAAAAAAATCGTAAACCATCTCGAAAAGGAACGTTTGTATGAATTTCTTATGGGTTTGGATAACGAATTTAGTGTTATCAAAACCCAAATCTTGGCAACAAAACCAATCCCTACCTTGGGAACCGCCTACCATATGGTGGCAGAAGACGAAAGGCATCGAACAATATCGAATGAGAATCGAGTCACACCAGAAGCCGCTGCATTCAAAACATTCCAGAAGCGTGGAGGAAATCAAGATCAGTCAAAAGAGAAAAATAATTTCAAGCAAAACAAAGACTATTGTACTTTTTGCGGAATGAACGGTCATACACGAGAGGGATGTTTCAAGTTGATAGGATATCCGGACTGGTGGACTAGCAAGAAAAACGACAAGCCCAAGCCAAAAGCCGCCTATGTCGAAACCGGAACCAGTCCCATCCCAGGAATAAGCGATGACCAATATCAGGCCTTCAAATTTTTTTTTAGCAATGACAATGAAACCAAACGAGAGGCTAACATGGCAGGTAATAAAGATAAAACTCTTATTATTGACTCAGGTTGCACTGATTATATAACCCACATGCATGAACTCCTTGAAAATATGAAAAGTGTATCAAACGAAGCACCTGTTGTTGTCCCTAACGGCGATTCCGTTCCGGTTAAGGGCAAAGGAGACCTTGTACTTCCAAGTGGGGCAAGACTAAAAGGAGTTCTCTATGTTCCAAATTTTAAATATAATCTAGTCTCTGTTAATAGATTATGCAAAGATCTCAAAAGTGCAATAACCTGCTTTCCCGATTTTTTTGTCATGCAGGGACTTCAGTCGAGGAGCTTGATTGGATCGGGTAAATGCGAAGGGGGGTTGTATCTTATGAATATGTCCGAAGAAAGAAGAAAGGCCATGGCAACTACAACGGACATATGGCATAAGAGATTGGGGCACGCATCCAAGAATAAGTTATCTAACATCGAATTTCTTAAAAGTAATTCTAGCAACGTCTTTTGTGATTCTTGTAATAAGGCAAAACATGCCCGTAAACCGTTTCCAACCAGTTTTATTAAAACTAATGATTGTTTTGAGCTCATTCATTGTGATATTTGGGGAGGATACCGGGTTCCATCTTTTACTCGTGCAAGTTTTTTTCTCACCATAGTAGATGATTATAGTAGATGCACTTGGATTTTTTTGATAAAACACAAAAGCGATGCTAGCCAATGCTTAATAAATTTTCACAAGTTAGTCGAAGCCCAATTTGAAAAACATATTAAAAGGGTAAGATGTGATAATGGCGGAGAATTCACATCAAACTCCATGATGAGTTTTTATGAAAAAAATGGAATCCTACTTGAAACTACATGCCCTCATACTCCGCAACAAAACGGGGTCGTTGAAAGGAAACACAGACATTTGCTTGAAACGGCTCGAGCCCTTCGGTTTGAGGCAGGGCTTCCTAAGAGATTTTGGGGAGAATGTGTTCTTACCGCTGCTTACATAATAAACCGTCTTCCCTCAAAGGTAATCGGAAATAAAACCCCTTACGAGTTGGTGCAAAAACAAAAGCCAGAATATGAGCATTTAAAGGTTTTTGGATGCTTAACTTATTTTAAAAATACCAACACAAAAGGAGACAAGTTTGAACAAAGGGGGAAGACCGGGGTTTTCTTAGGATATCCTCCGGGAACAAAAGGATACAAAATCTTCGACATTGAAAGTAAGAAAATTATTGTGAGCCGAGACGTTTTATTTGTTGAAGATTCTTTTCCTTTTAAGGGCATTACAAATGACACAGTGGGGCCACAATGGGAAGAACCTATCAAAAATTTTGATGAACCAAAACAAATACTCCATGATCCTATTGAAGAATCACGTGACCAAACCGAACCAAGCACCAACTTCGACCAAAATCTAGGATCCCAAGATGAAGATGAATGCACTGTCGAAGAAAGTAACGATACAAACTTGGAAAATGACATTCAAAATGAATGTACCAACAATCAAAATGATCCACAACCAAAAGAAAAACGAAGTCGATCTCATCCGGCTCGTTTGAACAATTACATCGTCAACCTCCCCTCTTCGCTAAACAACTCTCAACCCGATCCTCAAGCAAACTCGACGGTACATCCCTTGTCCAATTTTGTTACTTATAATAAGTTTTCTTGTTCGCATAAAGCTTTCTTATCGGCCATTGATTCCAACAATGAGCCGTCTTGTTTTGCACAAGCAGTAAAGGATGAAAGGTGGTGTAAAGCCATGCAACAAGAAATAGAAGCATTGATCAAAAACAAAACGTGGACTTACGAAGAATTACCGGAAGGAAAACATGCCATAGATTCAATGTGGATCTATAAAACGAAGTATAAATCCAATGGAGAAGTCGAACGATACAAAGCGAGACTCGTTGCAAAGGGATTCACACAAATGAAAGGAGTTGATTATCACGAAACTTTTGCCCCGGTTGCAAAATTAGTTACCGTTCGAACGCTATTGGCCGTTGCAGCAAAAAGAGAATGGATTATCGAACAGTTAGACGTGAACAACGCCTTTCTACATGGCGACTTGGACGAAGAAGTTTACATGAAAATTCCGCAAGGTTTTTCGAAGGAGGGTGAAACTAGAGTATGTCGTCTAAAGAAATCATTGTACGGGCTCAAGCAAGCTTCAAGGAATTGGTACAACAAATTCACGAATTTTCTTCTCAAGTTACGCTTCAAACAATCTAAGGCTGATTATTCTTTGTTCACATACCAAAAGGAAGAAATCTATGTTGCTATTCTCATCTATGTTGATGATGTTATCATAGTTGGAAATGACATCAAAACAATTCAACAAATAAAGGATCATCTTAACAGTGAATTTAGCATCAAAAATCTTGGGCAGTTAAAGTATTTTCTTGGTATAGAGGTGGCAAAAACTCATGAAGGGTTAGTTCTAAGCCAAAGAAAATATACTTTAGACATTCTCAAGGACAGTGGAATGTTAGGGTGCCGACCAAGCGCATTCCCTTTCGAAGCTCGAATTGAAGCTAGACAAAGGTGAAGAAGAAGCTCGAATTGAAGCCACCACTTATCGGAGGCTGGTAGGTCGCTTGCTATACTTGCAAGCTACTAGACCCGATATAACATACGCGGTAAACGTGTTAAGTCAGTTTGTTACAAACCCGAAACGAAATCATTTAGAAGCTGCAAATCGGGTTGTTCGTTATCTAAAAGGAACGGCTGGGCAAGGTATTCTTCTTCCTCGCTATGGACCTATAAACTTGACTGCATACTGCGACTCTGACTGGCTTGGGTGCCCGTTCACAAGACGATCAAGGACGGGATACTTGCTTCTATTGGGAGGAGGACCTATCTCATGGAAAACAAAGAAACAATTTGTAGTGTCTCGATCATCGGCGGAAGCAGAATATCGAGCAATGGCCTCCACAGTTAGTGAGGTACTTTGGGTCAGATGGTTACTAAAGGATCTACAGATTCACATTACCACTCCCACTCCTCTATTTTGTGATAATCAGGCCGCCCGTCACATAGCTAACAATCCTGTTTATCACGAGAGAACGAAACACGTCGAGATGGATTGTTTTTTCGTTCGAGAAAGAATTGAAACCAAGGAAATCTCAGCCGAAGCTATTGATAGCAAACTTCAACTTGCGGATTTGCTCACAAAAGGTCTCGGCACACAACAGCTACATTCCTTGTTAAGCAAGATGAGTATTAAGAACTTACATACTCCATCTTGAGGGGGAATATAGGAATTATCATAATTTCAGGACATATTTTTGGAGTATATTACTGTCACCAATCAACATTTATGTCCTATTATTACTTTCCTTGTTTTGTCATTTTGGTAGCCGACTTATTTGGCTTTCACGATTGTATTCGGGAGAAGATCAATGAAACATTTCAATTGCTTCTGACCATTAAAATTTATTAAGTTGGATGATCGTCCTTCTTCAATGGATGTGGTGCAGTTGAGGTCACTTGCAATGGCCATTTTTTTCTAAAAAGAGATGAGTTATGTGTTGTTTGTTTGTTGTGAACTTGTGATGATGAATGAAGTTTGAATAGATGTATAACATATATAGGGTGGTGTACAAGGGGAATTTGGTAACTCCCATTAAATTGAAGATCAAGTGGTTAAAGTGAAGTATGTGTAAAGGGTGGTTATGATCGTCATTTTTTGATCTTTGCACATGCTTGTGGGTCTTGTTATATTTTGACCAAATCACTACGATGACACAAGAAATTAAGTGTGATACAATCAGGCACACTGCTAGTCCGCATTATCCACCCCGAGTCTGTGGGCATCCACCCTCGTCGACAATAACATGTCCTCGATCGTCGACCTCTTTTATGGCTCCAATAGAAATTACAAATCTTTTCCAAAAGCAACATATGAAGTAACGCTGATGTGTATTGCAAATGAAAACCTTTATGGATAATATATTTTAGGGTTTTACTAACTTTAAATGTCTAAAGTGACATTTCACGTCAGAATTCTTATCCTCCTATAGTCCTATTGCATCTTTATTTGATTAAAAGGAGATTCATATGGCCCGTTAATGAAATCACTTATCATTATGTAAAGAGAAAGTGTCGTAACCGAAAACATGATTAAAGTATATAATCCTGTAACATAGAGTAAGCAGATTTTTATGTTTTGTCTATACGGGTAGTCTAACTTTACTACTTTAGATATAATATACATAAAACGTTTCGTATATATGATTTTATTAGGTATAAATCATAATATGCATTTGCATTTGTATTCTCAACAACAAGTAACTATAATTAATAGAGTCAGCCAAGTTTGTTTACACGGTCACGTCATTCAAGTGCTCGTCTTATGAGTGTTAATTACTATAAATCTTGAGAGCATCAACGTCCATGTAAATAATATTTTTCGCAGTAGTTTCCTTCATCTATAAACTCTGCAAGTAACTAGCTATAATCTATTTTGTAGATCCATCTAAATGTAAATCGTAGAGTGAATTTCAAAAACAAAATATAAATTGAAGAGTGGATTTCAAAAACAATTAGATTTAATTTCAACATCTAATCTAAATGTACACATTTAGCATAAAATAAATGATTCACATAATTACATCTACACTTAAACTACAAAAAAAAAAAAAACTATAATGATGTTCACAATGCCAACCACTCTCATGGATCTACTAGCATTCACTGAAAACTTTTGAGCGTAGAGATCAGGAATAATATTCATCAGCACGGTTTCCTTCATCAAAATTTAACGAGTAACTAACTGCATCGTACCCAAATATCAAAGGCTTGGAGGATCCATATATGTTTCTTTTGCTTCCTTCAATCACTTTCTTCATTAGCTTCTTCCACTTCCTGCTTCGGCGTACGCTGCTATTAGTTCGTGAGGAGTACTCTTCGTGATCAGAGACGGATGAAAACGAAGAACATTCAGAGAAGTCAGATGATCGTCCTTCCTCAATGGTTGACGTGCATTTGAAGTCACTTGCAATCTTCATTTTTTTTCTTCTTTTTCTTAAAAGAGAGATAAGTTGTTTGTTGTTTGTTGTTTGTTGTGATAATATATGAATGAAGTTTTGAACGTCTAGTGCATATATTATATAGTGGTGTATACGGGGCAATTTGGTAAATTAGATAGCATTAATTTAAAGATCTAGTGGTTAAAGTAAAGGATGTGTAAAGGGTCGTTAGGATCGTCATTTTTCAATCTTTACTCCCCGCAAGTCCGCATTATCCACCCTGAGTCTGCGAGCATCCACTCTCGTCGACAATAACATGTACCTCTCATCGACCTCTTTTATGGCTCCCACAGAAATTAGTGATCTTCTTTTAAAGCAACATACCGAAGCAAGGGTGATGTATGTGTAATGCAGATGGTGACTTTTATGGATAATATATTTTTTTGTTTTACTAACTTTGAATGTCTAAAGTGACATTACACATCAGAATTGTTATCCTCCTAGTGCATCTTTATTTGAGAAAAAAAAAATGTGGTTAAAAGGTGATTCATATGGCCCGTTAGATCACGTATCAATATGTAAAGTAAAAGTGTCGTCACCGAAATCATGCTTACAACTTTATAATAACATATACATAGAGTCGGCAAATTTTTATGTTTTGTCTATTTGGATAGTCTAAGTTTACATAAAACGTTGTAGTATATTTGATTTTCTTTTAGTATAAATTCTTATAATATACATTTGCATTCGTATTTGCAACAAGTAGTAACTAATAACCGCAACCAACTAATTTTATACGACATAAATAAGCGAAGTTATCTTAATTTGGAGCATTACACTAAAACTTTAGAGCACCGATGTCCATGTGAATAATATTCATCCCAATAGTTTCCTTCATCAAAATTCTGCAAGTAACTAGCCACATCATACCGGTATATGGAAGGCTGTGATGTTCCGTATATGCTTCTCTTGCTCTTTTCGACCACCTTATTCATCACCATCCTCCACCTCCTGCTACGCTGATTCCTGAAAAAATAAGATGGTCGTCGATGAGACATATTAGTGCTGAAGTCGGTAGAGTTGGCCACTTTTTGGGGAAAGAGATCGATGTGAGTATTATGTGATAATGAATGGAAGTTTAAACTTTAGAACATATAGATTTTATAGTTGGTGATCGATAAATAACTAACGTTTATTTTGGATTGTGTACGTAGGTTTGTTGAGCGGGTATATCGCGTAAAGGACGTGTGTTTTAATTAATTTGAGGCAAAAGCTAAGTTTGACCATCAACTTGCAATCTTTACATTTGTTTGATATTCGTATTTAACTTTGAATTTAAGCATTTTGTCGTTATATATGGAGCATATATTTTTTTAAGGTTAGGTTCTTCGATGTTTAATTGATTATGATACGCATAAATATATTCTATATTTAAATATATATTAGAGGTTAAGGTAATTAATTGTAGTACGAAAATATAATTTTCTAATTATTTAGTATATGTTTAGACATATTACACTACATTAATTAATATTATATTAGTAGTTTTTTATTTTTATAAGATTTGCTTAAAAAATAATAGAATAACGATCAACTTTATAATAAAGGGAATAAATGATGAAATCAAAACGAATGGACTAATTTAGTGATTGTCGTTAATGTATTTTTTTTTTTTTTTTGAAACGGCAACTCCTGCGGACCAGTAATGGAGTATCATCGTGCCACCATTACCAGTCACCCCTTCAATGCCCGCCAAAGAGGAAACCCTCTGGAGAGGCTCGAACTCGAGACCTCTCCTTCATCAGGAAAACCCCTTACCAACCAGGCAGAACCTGATTAGATAGTATTAGAATATAGTTACTTTTCAAGTCATTACTATGAGTATTATCCTCTTGGTATTATATATATATTTTTTATTTTTATCGGTTTTACAGAAGAGTGGTTACGCATATAGCTGCAAGTAACCCGTTTTAATCGGTTTTCGGTTTTTAAAAACCGGTTTAAAAAAACGGTTTTTTTAAAAACCGGTTTATTCCAATCAGTTTTTTTCGGTTTATAATGTTCGGAATCGGTTTTTTCGGTTTTGAACCGGTTTTAATTGGGGGGGGTTTTTTTTGTGTTTTCTGGATTCGAAATTGGAAAAAATATATGTTGGGGTAAGAAATTGAATGGATGAAGCTATGGAGTCTGGAAAGAGTGGGTTGAATAAATTAAAGATGTTTTAAGTTCGGGGAAGGTCCGAACTAAAACATGAATAATCCGAAGTGTAGATTTCAGTTCGGGGGAACATGTTAGTTTTTCCGAACTGACTGAAGTTCATCCGAACTGATTTCAAGCTGAAGATAACTTAAGTCAACACAAGTCAACATTGAAGATTTCAGTGCGGGGATGAAGACTTTGACTCCGAATTAGGGTGAAATTCTCAGAACTAAAATTAAGATGAAGACTTGTTGTTTAATTTAATTCGTTCGTTTAGATTTCCATAAATAGAGTGATAGGTTGTTAGATTCAGTTGTCTTTGAACCCGGACTTATCTTGAGGGTCGTTGTGCTTAATCAGTCAAGTTGTAACTGCATGTTCAAACCGATTCACTTTATTAATAAAATCTTAAACAATTTATCATATATATCTATTAGTTCTTTCAATTTCACTTTTTGCATCCTTTTGATTCAACTCAGGTCATGAGATTCCGCATCATGATCCATTTTATTCGATTAATTGAGTTAGAGAGCTTTCAGGACCTGCCAATATAAAATATAAACATAACTTTTTTTTTTTCAATTTTAAATAATACAATTACAACTAAAAATATAAAACACAAACATAACTTTTATTATGATTTAATACAATCGTGTAGTAAAGTATATCGAGCTTCGGCATTGCCATCACCCGAATACACATAACTACTCTTCTTCTTCTTCTTCTTCCTCGGATTCTACGTCAAATTCTTCAAATTCACCTTCATCTACTTCGGTAGTTGTAGGTGATATCCCCATTTCGATTTCTTCTTGTTCGATAACTTCTTCAACGTCTTGTAATAGTGGGCCTTCCAACGTTGTTACATTTTGTATCCTTTCGACTTCGTCCAAGTAATCTTTCAAGCATACACATACTTCCACGGCTTGAGGGGTTAGCCTTGACATTCTTTCCGATAATATTCTACCGCTAACGGAAAAGGCTGATTCGGAAGCTACCGTCGTAGCTTGGACGGATAATAAATCCCTAGTCATAGCATCTAAAATGGGAAATTGTATTTCTCTTTCTTTCCACCAAGCCAAAATGTCAAAATTGTGAAACCCTCAATACCGAGAGTGACAAAGAAATTTGTAGCCTTATATTGTCCCAATTCACTTGTTGGAGTCGATGTTCTTTGACGCTTTATAGCGTCTTGAAGTAAAACATTAAAAAGGTTTATATTTAAGTTTTGATTCCTTTGACTCCCTTGAGATGTTCCCGCCCTCATTGTGTCAACAATTGGGATACTTTTTTGACCATATTTATCGCAATATATAGCAAATAATGCATCAAAAGTGTTTTCAAATCTAGTTTTTTCATTTTCAATATATAACAGGTTTTTGCCAAGGTGTAAGCCTAAATTTTCCAAAATTGATTTGATTAAACTTTGTACCATGCCAACATTTAAACAAGGATTTAGTGCGGCGGAACAAGTAACAATCAAAGGCGAAGAACGATAATATTTTATAAATTTGGTTTAGAACTAAATGGCTAGTTGGGTAATATACACCCGATAATATAGTAGCCTCTTTAAAAACTAATAAAAACGAAGTTAAATCTTTTAGTCGTTCCCATTCATAAGGGAAAATAGATACAAACTTATTTTTTAAAACTAAAATGTCATTGAAAGCATCTAAAGTATCACGTTGTCGTAATATATTTTCAAACATAGTGTGGGTAGAATTCCACCTAGTATTATTATCGTAGCAAGGTCCTAGAGGAGGTTCTCGCATTGTTTTCGAAAACGTTTAGAATTAGTTTGTCGTTCGTTACTCGAACTATATATAGTTATTAATAATTTCCTAAATTTTTGACCTAAATCATCACATATTAAAAATGCATTTTGCACGGACAAATTTATAACATGAGCAACACAACAAGAATGAAAAAAAACGTCATCTAAAAGTGGTTTTATACATAATTTTAGTAAATTCATTGCTTTAGTATTATTTGACGCATTATCTAGTGAAATTGTAAAAACTTTATCGTCTAAACTATATTCAACTAGTGTGTCATTTAAATTTTTTTCGCAAATTACATCCCGTATGCGGATAACCAAACAATTTAAAAGCAATTGTACGTTTCATCAATAACCAAGATTTGAGATTTTGGTCATCATGGAACCAATGGGCCGTAACCGCTAAATAAGAATTTGTCGTACCATGTGGTGCGGTCCAAACATCACAAGTAATATTTACCCCATATTTATAGTTTCGAAAACCCTCAATTATTTCATTTTTAGATTTTTCCCAATATTTAAAGGCATCATTTCTAAGGGTAGTACGACTTACTTGTTTGTATCGCGGTTGTAGCCTTTGTTTGATAATTTTCGTAAGTTGAGGTTGTCGAAGTGGTTGAATGGAAGCCCCTCTTGAATGACAAACTTAGTAAATGCTTCTCGAAGCGCATCATTATCGTATATAAATATGTTCCCATCCGCACCAAGTTCCGATTGTGATGCTTATTGACTAATCGCTTTACAAGACCCGTTTTTGTGAGTTCTTAGTGTTGTGTTTGAATTAGAGCTTAAAAACTTCTCACACTTCTTGCAACGTGCTTTTTCCATCCCGTCATTCATTACGCATAAATCGTAATTACTCCAAATTTTCTTGTTACGAGAAGTTTGTATAATTTGCGCTATATCTTCATTTGTGTAAACTTTGACGTTTCGAACATTATTACTAGCGGAAGCGGAAGCTTGTGATTGTGTGTTTTCCATTTTCTTACTTTGACGTTTCGTACTTTTGAGAATTAGAGTTTTTTCCGGAAAAAAAAAGTATATATATAGCGAGAATGCGATATTATAGTGATTTTAAGAGAAGAAGAGTTGAGTTTTTGGTGTGATTTCAACCCAAACTAGTGAAAACTATTTATAGGCAACTTAGAGGTGCCAAAAAAATCAAAAAAATGGAAGAAAAAAAACGCTCCTAACGGGTACTAACTGACATTAACGGACAAAATTATTTTTTTTCAAAAAAAAACCGAAAATTTGGAAAAACCTTAATCGGTTCGGTTAAAAAAACCGACCGGTTATTGGAAAAACCGATTTCGGTTTTTTCGTCGGTTTGAAAAAAAACCGGTTATACCTTTGCACCTATATGTGGTTATCATATTCACTAAACTAGTTTATTTTTCGTGTATAAGCGGAGAACGTTATTAAAAAAAAAATATATATATATATATATTATATATAAACTAAGTATTATTGTGTATTATTTTTAACAACGTAAAACAATATGAATTGAGATGCCAAATATTTTGCCGTATCGTTTATATGTATGTATTTTCAGCATCAAATTTAAATTTGCATTTGTAAAAAAGTTAATCGAAAATAAAAGATTATCGAATAATGTCTAAAAAGTCAATGAGAAAGTTTCTTCATTTGAAGGTGAGTCATTTACGTGTTTTTTATGCTTCCATTCTATCAAATTTTAGATTTTAGGTCATGTGTTGGGTTATGTTATGTTAGTGGTAGTAGGTATTCGATGAAATTTATATTCAATTTTGGTTTATTAAAAGGTTAAAGTCTTAGAGGTCAAATTAAAGAGTTTCAAAATACAACTTTTAATCTTTTGTTAGTCTAGTATGTTTGTATGTATCAATACATCTAGTGTCTCCTTTTGTATACCAATTCATTGTTGTTATTTGGTATAGGTTTTATAAACCCATACAATATATAGTTACTTTAAGTTTACCGTCAAAACATACAATATGATGTCATATTCATTTTGACCTATAGGTATAAAATTAATCTTGAAACCTGCCTAATGATCAATACTTTGTCATGTGACTTTCGATACATCTTTTAGTTTCTACCCATTTTGTTGACTTCAACTTCATCTTTAAATTCCGAATTTTTAACAAATAATGGAAAAAATTATGTTAGTTGTTAATATAGAACATAGTATATGTATATGTTAGGAAATGAATGTTGAATAAAAATTGAAAAATATATTATATAAAAAAATTCGAGTTGAATAAATCATTTTTATGAAAAAAGTTTAATATATAAAAGGACATTTTATATTTATAACAATGGTGCTAAACTTTTTCTATTTATATATTTATTTAAGTTAAAATGTTAAAATTATATTTAAAATAAAATGGCTAAACTGAAAATAGTTAATGATGATTTCATAGCATCATTTGATCTAAAGGTTTAAAATTAGATAATGTATAAAAAAAAAAGTGTTGATAATTATAATCTTTAGTCTTGAAGTTTATTTTAGGTTATTACATGAATCGAAAATCTGTTAGTTGGTTTATCTTTTTTAACGTGGTGTTGATTCTCTAAATATAAAAGGCTGTTATTTAAAAAATACAAGTAAATAGTGTATATTGATTATTGTTATCAAAACTCATAAAGAAAAGTAAAATAGAAACAAATTCTGTGTTGTAGCAATAAGGTTTTTTCTTTCTTAATTATCACCTTGATGGTAACTTCGGTTTTAGTTTGATCGGTTGTAGTTGTAGAGATACGTTTAAGCTTCAACTAGTTAAGTTTAAATGTTTATATTACTCATTTTTAGATTTGATTTGTTATTCTGTTCAATAAGTTGGCATAATGTATTATTAATTATACAATTTAACCTTAATATATGTTGGACTAATTGGGTTGTTCGAACAAACTCAAATGCTTCTTATTTCACGTATATATATGTTGTCCCTCTCTCCCACTTATTTATGCACTCCAGATCTCTTTTCGGGCTTCATAAATTAATAAAATAAACTTAATACATTATAGGTTTTCTATCAATAACTAGGGAAAAAAGATATCGACTTTGTTAAAAACGTGTCAAATAGAACGTTACAACGACTATGAAACAAGCCAATAAGAAAACGTGGTGTTTTTGGGTACAAATGTAGTACTACATATATTTTTTTTAAATTTCGCCGAACATATAAAGGTAACGAGCATTCCCTCTGTCTTTTTATAATTTAATTTGCATTAGTGAGTGATCATATGGATTTGACTTGATTTACTAAATGAAAGAGTTGACTTTATACGACTGAAAATCGATAACCTGGGTAGAATGTGGTAACCGATTATCTACAAACGTATTTAATTTAATAAAAACTAAAGAAGGATGTGATTAACTTCGAAAAAGAAAGAAAGAAAAAAAAAACATGGTTAACGAAACAAGTGTAAAATTGACAACCGACGATTAAGCGATGTCCACACAAAGTATATAATGAAAAACACACGTACTTCACGCTATAATGCTACATATTTGTCGAAAATGACAAAATTGCCCTCATACACACCAACCATAAAATCACCTTATTATCCTTCCAATACGTACATTTTCATTATCATAAGTTCATAACTCATAAACAAAGAAACTCATATCTCTCCAAAATGACTACTACAACGGGCTTCACGACCACCGCCACCACTCACCGGAGATCATCTTACCTTGTCGGATGTATGTCTCAGTCGTGCATTCCTGTTCACGAAGAATACACACTTGTAAACAGCCGCAAACATAGTGATCAGCCTACCCCGAGGTGGAGGAAGCTGATAAACAAAGTGGTTAAGGAAAGTAAAAACAGCATTTACGGATCACCAAAGCCTGTGAATTTTAGTTATGATGCCGTTAGCTACTCACAAAATTTTGATGAAGGCGATGGCGATCATTGTGAGGAATATTATTTGTACCAAAGTCGATTTCGTAGGGTTTTGTAAGAATGCTTGTAAGATCAATCAAGTATATATATTTTAATTATGTACAGTTTGAATTGTATTAGTGTTTTGGTGATTTTAGCAAGGTTTATTTATTAGTTTCATCTTCTTCTCTTATCTTTAGTTTAAGCTAATTAATTCGTTAAATTGTTCTACTTCTATATAGATATAAAAATTATATAAAACAACTTTATGTCAAACATATGATTTTGGTCAAAAATTAGAAAAAATAAATTATACATATATACATTTTCCGAAGTGGTTGAAAGCGATTTTATGAATAAGAAAAGATATTCGTTGTCTGCTTACAACAAATAGCATGCTTGTTTAACTAATTTTTTTTTTATTTTTTTTTAATAAGTTCTATTTTTTCGTTTCGATTGATTGTTAGATTTTAGTTTAAGCCTTTTAGTTTTAGGTTAATTTCTTTCTTTTACCTTTTCTTTTAGGTTATCCAATTAAATTAAATAACAAAATTCACATGACCCGAGCCGAGCCAAACCGTAATTATATATAATTTTTTTTCCTTTTTATAGATTGAGTTTTTTTTCTTTTGTACTTGTTAAGAACATTTTTATATATATTTTATTATACTAAATAATGATTTTTTTTTAAATTTTGAATTGTTTAATGAGAGGTTTTGTTGAAATTTTTTGAATTGTTTAAATTAGGTGCTCTTAATTATTTGGATTAGCCTCGCCATAACGCGCGGATAAATCCACTCGTTAAAAACAAGACATAAGACATATAGTAAAACCGACAGGCCCATAATTTTGGCACACAAGTCAAGAAGTTATCCCACAAACAAGCTGAATTTAATTGAGAAATTTGACTCTTTATGCCTCTCTTATGTTTTTGTAATAACCAAGAATATCCATATGAGATACTTTTTTAATTCCTTTCTAACATATTGATCGTTTATTTAAATAAATGTTTACTACATAGACTATAGTATATTACAAATTATACAATGAATAATCATGCTCTTAGCTAATAAACAATGATAGTATGTAACACAACTACACGATTTTTGATATGAAGCATAATACGATTTATTATATGAATCATAATACAATATATGGGTCCGAACAAGCGATTAAAGGTTGACATGATCCTTTTAGGACCAATGTACTATGATGCCTGCTCTTCTTAGATTTGTAATGCTTACAATATGAAGTAACTTGGAATCTTAAGTAATTGAAATTCCTTATATGTTTAGTTAGCAAAATCCACCAAATGCATTACAATGTAAATGGCATAGTTACTCTTTCAATTTTATGAACTTTTTAAGAGTAAAGTACGTAAATTGTCTATATGGTTTATCTCAAATTACGATTTTTGTCTCTAAATTTATATTTTATCACCATTAGTCCATTCAGGAACACTAATTAAGTTTTCCGTCCTTAAAAATGGGTTTTTGTTAAAATATTGTTAAAATCACGGTTATCTAATTACACATTTCGTCTTTAAAATTTATATATCTTTGAATTTATGAATGAAAAACATAATTACTCTCCTCTTATGGAGAATGGTGCCATTATTATTTCAAAGCCTTTTTGAATCATCGTGGATTACCTTGAAATAATTACTATGAACTACAATCTATAATCACATTCAATTCCATGAACCACCATCTAAGATATTTTGTCGTAAATCTAATTGGGTACTTCCAGTTACATAAATATTAAAATGGTCGGAGGTGTCCACTAATGATCGAATGAGGTTGGAATGGAGGTGGTTTGTGGCGACCAACTATGGCAATAAGTGAACGGACGAAGAGATAAAAGAAAGATAAAAGATAGACATGCGTTAGTAAAATGTATTTTAGATTTCTGATAGATACAAGGTAGCTTTACGAGTTTATGGTATGTTAATTGCCTATCAAACGAGAGGTTGTAAGTCAGTCAGCTAAATAGCAAAAATATAAATATTTATAATGTGTAAGACAATAGTTGTCTCTCTTCAAACTATTTTTTCTCTAAATTAATAAATATTTAATAAAGTTAGATAGGGGGACGGCTATGGTACAAAGTTATATATTTGTGAAAAGAATGAGTAGACTTGTGGTGATGATATGTGGAATGACCCACTGCCAATTCAGATGTGCATCATAGTTTTGAGCATCATACTTATGCAACATGCTATCTCTGCCACATCATTAGTGCATCATACTTTTGCATCATAGTTACTATCACATTTTTTGTACATCATATATGACGTGACAGGTGACGAGGCATGCCAAGGTGGCAAGTTTATGTGCATCATTTGACGTGTTATGTGACATGGTTTACACATGTGGCATGATGCACAAAAACCATAATACATACAATCCTTTTATACTTTTTTTTGCCAATGTTGAAGTAGTCGTTAGGCACATATCAGGCAGTGGAGTAGGGTTTAGGGGTTTATTGGGATTAATCGTAGGTTTATCGAAATTAATCGGTTTGAATTATATATATAATGGGTTATTCAAGTTATTTGGGAAGTTTTATTTGAATATTTTATGCAATTGACTAATTTAATGGGCTATGGTCTCACGACAATCTCTTTGGCTTTCATATTTTCCCCACTTATTGTTACAAGTTATTTTAAACCGATTATGTCCGATTAGTTAACCGATGAACTAAATAATGAATTAATGAAATCTCATCAGTAAAGTACAGATTAGAGATTAATCAATGAATTAATGAGATTTTTACACCTTTCTTTTACAAATGTTATACTTTATATTTGATTCTACTTGGTTAAATAGAATATGATAATAGTTTATTGGGTCATACAAGTTTCAATAAGCCCAAGAGTCCAAGACAAACGGTCTTTTTACTTTATTCTATGATCTTTCCTAATAGGATAAGACCTAAGACGTGTCAACTCTCAAGTGAAAACAAAGACACAAGCCCGGTCAATATTTCAAACGGGCTTTTCCTTAATTTGTCACTCTCTAATCAAAACCAATTTGCCAATTTGACACCACTTTATTACATCTTGAGACCCACAAACATCTCTCCAAATTACTATATTACCCTTCAAAGAAACCCCTTTTAGCCCGTTACAATCAAAAGAGTAAATTATATCTTTGGTCCCCATAGTCTACCAAAAACTACACACTTACCCCTAAAGAGCATAAATAACATGAATAGTTTACTTTTTTGAAACTGATTACACATTTCATTCAAATTTTAGACGGATGTCGAAAACAGTCGTTAATGCTAATCACGTTTCATTCAAATTTTAATGATTGTTTTTTACATCCGTCTATAATTTAGATAAAATGTACAATAAGCTTAAAAAAATGAACTATTCATGTAATTTATGTTCTTTAGAGACTAAATGTGTATTACTTGTAAACTACAGGACCAAATGTATAATTTACTCTTAAAAAAACACGTCCACCACACTACAAAAACACACTCACAACCACTCCAAATTTACGAAAATACCCTCATCAAACCAACCATAAAATCCCCACATTATCACCTCAAAATTCACTTTATCATCACTCTCCAACAAAATGGCCCCTACTAACGATCTCATCACTTCCACTACTCACCGTCGGTCGTCTTACTTCTCCGGCTGTATGTCGCCGTCATGCATCCCCGTTGTCGAGGAACAATACACGCGTATCAAAACCAATAGACGTGACGACACTGATCGTCAGAGAAGGAAGTGGAAGAAGCTAATGAACAAAGTTGTCGAAGAAAGTAAACGTAGTATTTACGGATCGTCTAAGCCGTTGGTATTCGGTTATGATGCTGTTAGTTATTCACAGAATTTTGATGAAGGTAATAATCGTGATGATTTTTATCTTTATGGACGAAGTTACCCTCAAGTGGTTCGCGAGTGCTCGTGAGATAAACTTACATCATATTATCGTATTGTGTATAGTAGAATTACTTAATAATGTTTTTTGTTGTTGTTGAATTAGAGAAATTGTTTTCCATTTTGGATCATTGTTTAATTAAATGCTCAAGGATTATACAGATTCTGTTTGATATAAAGTTTTATACATTAAAAAGTTAATCCTGTACGTTGGTCCTCTTGGGTTTCTATGTGTGTATCTAAACACCGAGGAGGCATGGGTTTTCGACATATGGGTGCGTTTAATAGGGCTCTCCTAGCGAAACAATGGTGGAGAATAATCACAATACCAGACTCACTTCCTGCTAGAATTCTCAAAGCAAGGTATTTTCCAAGAACCTCTTTTTTAGACGCAAGAATTGGCTATCAACCTAGCTTTGTTTGGCGGAGTTTATGTGCAGCGCGGGACATCATAAATAGAGGCCAGAGATGGAACATAGGCAATGGTACAAATGTGAGAATTTGGGAAGACTATTGGATTGAGGGGAACAGGAAATTAGTTTATCAAAGATTTAATGGATAGCTCTACAAATGGGTGGAATCATGAATTGTTGCTGCAAGTATTCCCTCGCGAGATCGCCACCAGAATGGTATGTACTCATTAGTGGCTGTCATGGATTGCCAATATGTGGCGGATATGGAGTAATAGGAATTCAAAAGCTCATGGAGACGAAGGTCTCGATCAGAATAAATTGTATGTCTCGACCCTAGTAATGTTGCAGAATTTTGCTCGTGAAAATGGAATATAAAAACCACCAACGAACTTGCACGCTACAATATCCTTAGTAATTTGGTGTAATGAATGGGTGATAAAAATCAATTGTGATACTGCTTTTTCTTCTGAAAATGGTGTTGCGGGTGTCAGCTTTGTTATGAGATGTCACCAGGGGGGGCGTCTTGGTGGTGGGAAGTAGACATATTGCTTTTGCATCCTCGGGTGTTGAAGTCGAAGCAAAAGCGATATTTGGGCTATTCAAGTAGCTCTATCTAGGGGGTTTACAAGAGTGATTTTAGAGACGGACTCATCTATATTGGTTGATGCCATTCAAAAGGACAAAGTGTTACTTCACACTCGGGGTTTGTTTTTGCATATTCGTCGGTTATGCTCCATGTTTGCCTTATGTACATGGTCTTTTGTGCGGCAAAAGGAAATAAAATTGCTCATGAGTTAGCGAGAATGGCAATACGTGATAAAGTTAATGATATTTATGATGGTTTTGTACCACCTTCTATTGAACCATTGATCCTCCTTAATGTAATTTAGCTAAGTTATTAATAAACGGTGGACCTTTTATAAAAAAAAAAAAGTTAAAGTCATTAATGTAAAATCTATTTCATTATTGGAAACATAACCAATAAAGTTGTATTCACAATCAACATAATAGGTAGGTAGGTTATATATGTTAGTTTGACCGTTTTTGAAAGAAATCGTTTCAAAAATAGATATATTAGAAGAATAAGTTATATTTACATTGTAGAACTTTCATAAATGTCATAAATTCATCATATCAAACATTATATGAGAAAAACAAAAAGGAGTGTAGTTACAGTGATGGTGTAGTCTAAAATTCTCAAGTAAATTTGCTTTTTACTAATAGTAGTAGGACTGGGAAGGTGACGGTCGTGTGGACAGATCACAATCATGGACGTTTTCACTTTTAATCCCGAATAACTATGGTATTAAAATGTTGAAGGAATGTCACAAATCGTCTTTGTGATTAATTAATTTTTCACAAATCATCCTTTCAAAGAAAATTTAGCCCAAATAATCCTTTTGGTATTTTTTTTTTTTTATCATTTGTCATCCTTCGGCCACTTTAAAATCTAAAATACCCTTTCATCAAATCCAGTTCATTCTTTCTCCTTTCTGAATCCTTCTTCTGAAAATACATTCATTACTCCCTCTCGACGGAAAATACTTTCTTTTCGGATCCTCCAATAGACAAATTCGGGTTTGGCCACGTGAACCGGCACCAACTGTGATCTAATAATCTCTTCCATTTATTTCAACAATATCTTAAAAAGATTACAACTTTATATCTTCCGTTGTAGGTTATTAACTCCTTTTATTATCCACATTAATTTCTATCAGTTCCTTGTTATTTTTTAAATTTTTTAAAGGGTTTTGATGTTGTTGTTGTTTTAAAGATGAATTGAGAGCCTAATAGGAATGAAAGGGAATTGGTTTCCTGCAGTTCGGGATGCTTTTGTTGAGTAAAAATAATAGTGATTTTTATACATACCAAGTATTTGATAAAATGCACTTCGTTCTTCTCCACCCAAAATGAAAGATGCCTTAAATGAAATAAATAAATAAATAATAATAATAATTAAAAGGGTATTTTGGTCTTTTTAAGTGGTCGAAGGACCACAAATGATAAAAAAAATAAAATACCAAAAGGACTATTGATGCTAAATTTTCTTTGAAATGATGATTTATTAAAAAGTGACTAACTACAAAAATAATTTGTGACATTCACTCTAAAGTTTTTATTTATTCAATTAAAACAAATTTGTAAATTTGTAAATCTTTAATCTTTAAAATTATATAAAAGATAGTCTTTAAATGCCGCTTGACAAAGTAAAAGACATTCGAATGAATTTGTTTTTGTACTTCAACCATTCGATCATATTTGTGACGCCAACTTCGTTTTAACTTTTCAAGCGTATGGTATACGTTTGTGAAACAAAACTTACAGAGGAAGATACGTCTCAATTTTAAAATTCTAACAACCTTCCAAAATAATCTTCAGTCGAATACCACAAAATCATCTTGCAGTTAACCGATTAGCATTATTAACTGAAGAAGATTAACATCCTTCAATCTCGCGGTACGATTATTTTTTTCTCTTTCAAATAATCAGGTGCAAGAATCATGTTTATTCTTTTTCCAAAAAATTGATTTAAAAAAAAAACTTTTGTTGTAAAATATATAATTTTTCGATTTAAACCCAGTCGTATCGTAAGAAATCAACCCTAGATTTTGTTTGATTTTAGTAGTGAGATTTTGTGAAGTGGATATATCTTTTTATTAGCTTGGTTATATATATGCTTAGTTTTAGCTGTAGTAATTAACCATGGTTACATTCAAATCATACAAAGAATCTCCCAAGAAATTTGATGGAAGGTATTGAAACTAAACTACTTTTTATCTTCTTCTTTTTTTGGATTATTTAATTCCTATGATCAATTTTTTCGTTGTATAAGATAGATATACTAGTGATTATATTTTTGTTTTTGGTAGATTCAATGTAACTATAAATGAATTCCATGCAAATAGAAGAATCTGTAAATTTCATTTAAGTTTTGATAATTAAACATGTTACATTATGTTATAGTACCAATTATTGTGAGATTTTTACATAATCACTGAATTTGCTTAATAGTTTTTTAGCAAATGCTTAATGGGTAGTAGGAACTTTTCAGTTAGCCCAAGACAAACAACCTTTTTTGCTTTATTTTATGTCCTCTCCTAATATGATAAGACCTCTGACGTGTCAACTCTCAAGTAAAAACAAAGACAACTTAATAAGTTTTGGATTTTGTTTCTTTTTTCTTTTTGTCTGACTAAAATACTAAAATTAAGTGTTTTCTATCATAATAAGTGTTTAAATTAATCTGTGTTTGACATGAAGTTTAAAATAGGCTTATTTGTGAAAAGTTTAAACTAATGACCTCATTTAATTGACATATATTTTATTTAGATTAGTTTATTATTTCTTTTGTTTTATATTTATTGTCGAGTTTTAACTTTTGAAGTTTTATGTTTTAAATTTTGATCTTAAATAATTTCTTTAGTGTTATATGGTACATAATGAAAGTTATATCAATAAAAAATACATTTAAAACCGAATCCATATATATAATTACATCAACTATTGTTTAACACAATTGTTATTTTAATCAACGCCTGTTTTTAGGGGGTGTTTGTTTGAGCTTATGTAAGAGGCTTATTAGCTTATTAGCTTATGTAAGGTATATAAGCTCCTTTTTAGTGTTTGTTTAAGATTATTAGCTTAGGCTTATTAGTTAGGCTTATTAGTTTATGTAAGGTTGTTTTCATAAACCCAATTTTTGTGGCTTATAAATTTATATAAGATTTTCCTCATTTTTCTCTATGATAACCTAATAAGTTAAGTCAAACACTTATAAAATATTTATAAGCTTTTATTTTATAAATTATAAGCTACTTATCTTACATAAGCTTAAAACCATCAAATAAACTTACACAAACACGCCCTAAATGGACTTTACGGATCTCCTTAATATGTCGCTCACTATAGGTGCAAACACAAAACCGGTTTTTTTCTTACCCGCCTCGTCAACCGAAACCGGTTTTTAGGAAAACCGGTTACTCGTCAACCGGAACCGGTTAGTGTAACCCGGAACCGGTTACACCGGTTTTTAGTTTATAAGGAAACCAGTTTTTTTTCGGTTTTTACCGGTTAAAACCGGTTTTCTTTTATAATGTAAAAAACACGATAAACTAACCCAAAACCCAAATCGATCATGTGTGTGTGATATAGGGAACGAATTTGATGAAATTGTGTGATGAAAATTAGGGCTTGTGTAATTTCCCATGTATTTAACCGGATTATACTCCCTATAATTTCCTCTGTATTTGCGAATTTGATGATATTGGGTGATGAAAATTAGGGTTTAGGGATGGAGAAAGAAGAAATGAATGAGCTGCTCTAGTGGTGTGTTTTTTTGGAGATTTTTTTAGGTTTTATTATTATGTATGTATTTATGTATAGAATTAATGGGATTTTTCATCTTGACCATTAGATGAGTGGTTGAAATTTAGATATGTGTTTATGTTAATATAGAGTTATGATTTTATATCTATCTTCAAGTATTATGTTTATTTATATATTTATTTACTTATTTATTTGTTAGTATTGGGGTCGAGTTTGTATTATACTCGTCTAAGATTTATAGAGTTTGAATTCGTATTTGACTTGTTTCTAACATTATACTAAAAGAATTAACTTCGTTTTTATTAGAATCCGAAAAAACTCCTAAAAAAAAAACCGATTAAAAAACCGGTTCAAAACCGAAACCGATTAAAAACGAAACCGATTAAAACCGGACTTTTTTTAACTGGTGTTTCTTAACTGAAAACCGATAAAAATCGATTTTGTTGCACCTATATCACTCACTAATCAAAACCAATTTGCCAAATTGTTACCACTTTTACTACATCTTGAGACCCACAAACATCTCTCTAAATTACCATATTACCCTTCAAACCAACCCTTTTACACCCGTTACAATCAAACATTAAAAAAACACGTCCAACACACTCCAAAGTTACGAAAATACCCTCATCAAACCAACCATAAAATCCCCACATTATCACCTCAAAATTCACTTTATCATCACTCTCCAACAAAATGGCCCCTACTAACGATCTCATCACTTCCACTACTCACCGTCGGTCGTCTTACTTCTCCGGCTGTATGTCGCCGTCATGCATCCCCGTTGTCGAGGAACAATACACGCGTATCAAAACCAATAGACGTGACACTGATCATCAGAGAAGGAAGTGGAAGAAGCTAATGAACAAAGTTGTCGAAGAAAGTAAACGGAGTATTTACGGATCGTCTAAGCCGTTGGTATTCGGTTATGATGCTGTTAGTTATTCACAGAATTTCGATGAAGGTAATAATCGTGATGATTTTTATCTTTATGGGCGAAGTTACCCTCAAGTTTTTCGCGAGTGCTCGTGAGATAAACTTACATCATATTATCGTATTATTCGTATCGTGTATAGCAGAATTACTTAAAAATGTTTTTTTGTTGAATTAGAGAAATGGTTTTCAATTTTGGATCATTGTTTAATTATTTGATATGGAATATGAAATCATATATTCATCTTATTGCTTTATTTAGAGATTTTTGTTAATATAATAAAGTCTTATAGGTTAAAAATTAATCTAAATCATTAATGTGAAATTTATTTCTGCATTTTTGAAAACATAAACTGATAAAATTATATTCCCAAACAACATAAAAAAAGCAGGAAAGATTTATAATTGTAGTCTTTTGATTGTGGGTTTAAGTTTCCGTTATGTGTTTAACACGATTGTAAAAATAAATTTTAGTTTATTAGATAGTTTGACCGTTTTAGTAAAAATTCTTTTAGAAGTAAATATATTAGAAGAGTAGGTTGCTTTTACCTTTTTATATCGTAAATTGTTTTACGGAAGACATAAATTCGTTATTATTAAATATTAGTTGAGAGGAATAAAAAAGGTACGAATTTACAGTGATGGTGGGGTGAAACATTCTCTGGTAAATTTGTTTTTACTGCGAGTAGTTGGACTTGGACTGAGTAAAGTGACAGTCATGTGGACAGATCGTGATCGTGTACGTTTTCACGTTAATGCTTAAGTAACGTCGATATCAAAATACTGGAGTTTATTTGGGCGGTTCACCTAAAAACAAATGAATACAAATTTGTAAATAAATAAGAAAAATCAGATACGGGACGACTTTTCGTCAAAATCATTGAATGCATATATAAACGGGTCGAGATCCTTTCAAGTTGTTACTCTTATTATCCGACTTTTAGAACCCGTAACATTTTAGCTAGTCAACTTAGATACAGTTAGACTAGAAGTTTTTTGATTTTTTGAGTTTGGTTTAAGAGAATATTTGGTATATTTAATTTGTATAGTAGTAACATATTAATAATGTTGGAATAAATTGCAATGGCATATAGGATAAAAAATGATTAGTATTAGTAAGTAAATCACTTAAAGTTGTAAATTAGGGCAAGGTCATGTCTAGTTTGTGATCGGAATTCGGGAGTGTCGTACACAATACTAGAATATTAAAGAATTTTGATGAATATAAATTGTGAAAATGAGAAGTATTCTTGGTGAGTAAATCATGGCTATTCATATGTCTCTTCTTCGTCATTACTTTTGTAGAAAGAGTAATATTTATTTTGTTTTAAAATGGTCAAACTAACTAATAAACTAATAATATGATATGCATCCCACATGGTTCGTCAAGTCCCACGTGATATGCATCCCACATGGGTTGATTACGTTGTGAACATTCATGAGCTACAAGAAACGAAGAGTTATTATTTAAAAGGTCTATAGAGTTTGATGGTAATTTCAAATTCCGTTTTTATATTCCGTCTCCTAAATCTTGTTCTTGTGTTTTGATTTCATTAGGGATTATTTTTCTTTTTTTTTTCTCACTGGAGAAGTATATTTGTCTTTTAAGTTTTTGCTATTATTATTATCATTATAAATCTAAACAAGTAACCTTAAACAAGTTTGACAATGAATCCCGATTCCTCAAAATCACATTTATAACTACAAAAATGCACACAACCTTGTCAATGTTTCAAGGACCTTTTTGTTGAAGTAGTATTCTGATTTGGTTGGTTAAGGATTTCTTATGTTGTTTCGTTCGACTGATTTCAAAATAAAAACTCATTAAGAAAAGTTCAGAACATTATGCTAACCCGCTAGTGTCTTAATTCTCCATCTTTTCTCTCCTAATTAGTTGTTTCAATTATCTCTGATCAGGTTAGCAGGGATTACTATGTATATATATTTAATTCCTAAAACCTAAATATAATAATGGGCTTTTGGTTTAAAGCCCGCTACTACAACCAAGCCCAGACAGACTGTCAAGCGTCAGGCAGACTGTCAAGCTCTGAGCGGCTGTCAAGTTGTCAGCGGTTGTCAGTCAACGTCTGTCAGTCAGCGTCTGTCGCCTGGTCAAGCTGTCAGCTGCTGTCAGTCATGGTCAAGTTGTCAGCGCCTGTCTTGTTGGCGTCTATCAAGTTGTCAGCGCATGTCACTCAAACCGCCTGTCTTATTGGCTGACGTCCCGACGCTTCATGACTCCTTTATTGTCGTCATAATAGTAGACCTTACATATACTAGGTATTGATGATTAAGGCAGTTCAATATTCATGAACATCATTAATGACTAACGATCCATATACTTGAGACTGGCCATATAAATACATGGTCTAAATCATTGTCGACGGCACTTAATCTCATCTCATCTGAACACACACACACTAAAGCTTAAACACAGAGTTCATACACTCTTGCTCTCATCTTCAACCTTGATCACCCTAGGTTCGTCAAGAACTTGTTGAGTTTACACTGTGATCATCACAGGAGATCTAAAGTTGACATCACCTAATCTTCGTGTTTGACAATTGTTGCTCGAACAACCTCCAACCTGCTTCTTGTACATCTCGAGAATTAGAGTTGACCAAAAAATGATTTTAACAAAGAAAACCCTAAATGTCGAGAATGAACCAATGCATCCATTTTTCATTAGGTTTCGTCACCACTATTATTTGTAATTTAGAGTTACAACTATCTCACTTAAAGGTTGAAGTTGTTAAAAAGGGCTCGTTTTAGTATAAACGGTTCGATTGTTATAATGTTTTTTATATGGCTTAAAGTGTTTTAATTATGCAAATGAGTATTTTAGAATTTTAGAATTAATATAAGATAATGTTTATTTTATTTTAAGTATGCAAATGATAATTTTAGGATTTTAGAATCAATAAAAGATGGATCTTGAGCTTTATTAAAATGATTATTTTATTACAAAATTACATATTCATGTTATGTTTACATAGGTTAGATTTCATTTGCATTTTTTTTGTCAGGGGAATGAAAATACGAAAAAGATAAAGATTATAAATGCAGAGCTTTTCATTTCAATTTAATATTGGTAGCATAATCTTCATATACGCTCCTTAGTTTCACATTGGTTAACATAATTACAAGTGTTTTCAACCTTTAAATTGGTAGGTTTCATCTATAGTGATCATGGTTAATAACTCGTAATTGTTCAATTGTACATCATGATTAATTTCACCACCACCACCACGAGTCAACGCGGATCATATTGATAGTTGTATGTCGCTATCATGTATCCCGTCGTCAAAAAACAAAATTGGTGAATCAAAAGCAATAGAAGTGACGAAGGTGGAAGAAACTAATGAACAAAGTTATCGAATAAAGTAAACGAAGTATAAATATATATATATATATATATATATATATATATATATATATATATATATATATATATATATATATATATATATATATATTCTTTCACGTTATCGAATAAGATTTTATAGTTTACATCATTAGTTTAAAATTTATTTACACCTTTTTGAAAAACATAAACCTAAAAAAGGTATTGAACAAATAATAAAAATAGTGTGGTGGGCATTTTGAATTAAAATTCATTTACAAGTAAACATTTTACCATATTAGAAAAATTCACATTTGTGTAGTGAAAAATTCTCTGACAGAATTTGTATTTTTCTACAAGTAGTGGGACACAGGGACGGGGAAAATGACCCACATATGGCCAGAGCACGATGAGTACTTTTCACGTTAATGTTCGGGTAAGGTCGGTATCAACTATGCTGGAGCTAGCTTGTTTGCCGATTTGTCAAATAACAGATAAATGATAATTCGTAACTAATCAAATATAGAAATTAAAGGGACCAATACTGTTTATATAATATCATACTTTTGTATTGAAACACATAATAATTGTTTACATCCTTTAAGATTGGTTTAAGACCATGTTTTTAGAAAGCGTGTCATGGCGTGACTTGCATTCACGAAAACATACAAGTCGTTTTTGTTAGGTGTGACATTCAAAAAATGTGTCAAGGCGTGTTATGGCGCGCTTTAATGCGAGTTTTTTGTAACGCGTTACGGAAACTGTAAAAAAAAATAAAAGCTTGAAAATAGTTTAAAATGACTATAAAGATCATTTAAATGTAAATTGGTGACTATATCTTAGATTAAATTTATATTAAAACGTAAAACGACGATTTTTTATAGTTATATAACTTAAAAGTAGTAAAAACATATAAAAAATGATATATATAAAATTATAAAATATTTTTAAATTTTACGGTATTATCACGCCTTGAAAAACGTCATATATCACCCTGTCTTGAGGCTTGACCATGTCGTCACGCCACGTCTTGCGTTATTCACAAGGAAATGTTTGGTGTATATATATATATATATATATATATATATATATATATATGTATATATATATATATATATATATATATATATATATATATATATATATATATAATCTTTTGGTACATGACTTTCTTTAATCAGTAAATGCAAATATGATTAAAATTTGATATATTAGTATAGTACCTGTGCGTTGCAGCGGCCGATAAAAATATATGTTATAAAATTATATCAAGGAATATAACTATGGAAACAAAATACATAAAATGATAAAAATAAAAAAATATGAAAAACAATTTAAAATACACTGATATTGTGAAAAATGAAAATACAAAATCCATTCAAAAGAATAATATTAACTTTTGAAACGCATGTAATTTATTCATCATTTAAAACTTTTAGATAGAAAACATAATCTCTATCTCTCCATTTTACTAACTATTTCATAGTAGATACTCGTTAAACAAACAATTTTTTCCGTATGCCAACACCAGATAATGATGTAAATGAAGTGTAGTCTCTTACTCTCCGATCCCCTGTAACTTTTCATGCATACGAGTGTTAGGGCGAAATGAGTAAGATCCTATAATCCGAAACTAAATGATATTTTTGCTATACTGAATTTTTTTTTGTTGTTGTAAAAGTAGACTTCTAGGATAAGAATTAACATGCGTATATCTAACAACAAATTTCTTTATTTGTACCAAGACTAGGAAAAATAAAGGTTAAATCCCTTTTCAGTTTTGTGTGTATGATGATGGATTACAGGCCACATGAAGATCCTAAAAGCCGAAAACAAAAGGCCTTTTTGTTGCTTCTTATTCGCTTTTTGTAAAAGCATACATTGTAAGATAAGGGTATCGACATATATAAAGAGAACATGAATAAAATTGCTCGTTCGGAAAAAGGCAACCATGTTATAAATCAGGAGATAA
This sequence comes from Senecio squalidus, assembly GCA_910822075.1. Lineage (NCBI taxonomy): Eukaryota > Viridiplantae > Streptophyta > Magnoliopsida > Asterales > Asteraceae > Senecio > Senecio squalidus. Next base: position 21,929,375 of record CAJVGC010000590.1, on the reverse strand, counting down.
GACTACGACATGTAATGTGACTATTTAAAAATAAAAAAAAAACACTAATTTATACATATTTAATTGTATACAAAAAGTAATATTTATGATATTTTCTTTTATGCACAAGAGAAGACAAATGTATGTATATAAATATGACTTGTCTTTCAATAATTCAATGTATTTTTAAAAACAAACAAATTAATACATCCATGTCGAGAAAATGACTCGAGCACACAACATGTTAGTCATAAGGAATCAACCAAAGATTTTGTGGATATCCTCTTTACTTTTTGTCCAATGTGTTCTTTTTGCGTTTCCTTACGTTTTTTACGCATACATACAAATTACAAACATTCAACACGAACTAAATAAAGAAAATCTGATATACGAGCTTCTAATTAAACAAACAGTTACCTATAACATCTTTACTTTTATAATGTTTGATAAGTTTTTGTTAACTAACTTTAAATATATCAGTTACACCGATCAAATGTAAGAATTAAGATAACACCCCAATGGAGACGAACAACATATATTTGTAAAACAATGTGTATTGGAGGGCTTTATGATAGTCATTTGTCTATGTGTCTAATTTCGTCTAATTGTTTAATTTGTTTCCTATATTTGTTAAGTTCTAACTTTGATCAAAAAGTACATAATTTCTAGCTAACCTCCTTGTTATAAATTAAAGCTTAATAAAGTTTTCCATTTGAAGTTTGGTCTTGTGTTTCTTGAATCCTTTTGTAGCCAATTAGCCATCAATCTCCTGAAACTCTAAACGCATTAAGATTATCAATTCCAATTGCAATGTTTAAAAATTAGGTCATTGTTTGTGTATTCGATTGAGCATAGTCGAGGTTGTCGTGAGAATAATACAAAATATTCAAAATTTGAATTGTGTTAATTTTTCGCTTTTACCTATAATTCAGAGTTCTTCCATGATTAATTACTTGCCACTTATATATTTAATCTTTTTTATTTACAAGTAATGAGAAGTAACAGCCAAACACATGTAAACAATCCTATACAACAAGAATAAACGAAAACAATCATAAATCAATTTGGCCAATTATGAATAACTACTTCTAAAAATAAAAACCAAAAAGTTAAACATCATGCAGTTAGATCAATCAAGTTTTATTTTAAGCAAATCCCGAGATTAATAAAGCGTATCACATATCGCATATACACAAAGAATGACAAATAACATTGATACTCACAGATCTAAAAATGTTTGGCGTCTACAGAAAAGAAAACTCACTTAGATATAAAAGAAGAAAAATCACCTCCTAATCGAGGATATGTGGCAAACACCCAAATTTATGATTAATAAAAAGTAGGACATGCCTAAAAAAAAATCAAAACTTTGAATTTGTTGTACTCAAATTCAATATAAAAAAAATACAAAGAGTAATATAAATAAGAATAGTGTTTATGATTACCTGTCGGAGTTAAAATTTATTTTTTCGACAAAAATCAAAACAAATGTCTCCTTCTTTGACTCTTTAATTTTCTTAAAACATGCTGATAACGTGTTGTGAAACAATACAAAGAACAATAAAAGAACAAGAATTATAGAGAAAACATAATGGAGAATTATATATCATTAATTTCATATAGAGATATTTATAGTTACAATATGGAGTATTCTCTAAAAAACAAATTTTCTAATGAAATACAAATATCCTTAATTAATATTCTACAGATATGAACATCCATACCATAATTATTCATAACATGTATATGATATGATATTTATTTATTCAACAATCAAAGTTTCCTTAGATATACTTGTATTAATTCTTGTGGATAATGGAAAACAAATATCCTAAAAGGCCAACACACAAAGAGAAGTGATATTTTGCCTCTTAAGATATCTATTAAAAGTAGATATTATAGTGGAAATGATGTGTATCAAACGAACTATTCTTCTTCTTGTATCAAGACGGAATTGTACCAGAACAAGATATAGATATCGTTGTTATGTCCATTGCACTTTTTGTGTATGAAATCGGGTAACAAGCCACAAATATACCCTTATAAAAGCCGAAAACAAAAGAATGTTTTGCTTTTACGCTCTTTTGTAAAAGTAGACGTTATAAGATAAGATTAGTAATGTGCATTGCAGTTGTAAAGAGAACCCGGAACAAAATTTGACCGTTCATTTGATTTGAAAAGTAGATTTGTTACTAAAACAATCTTTTTTCTTCCCTTTTAAAAAAAAGGAATAGGAAGATAACTTTGACCTATAATGTAACTATATAATGATTTCAAATCAAGTAATCTCTCAACATCTATGTTGATATTTTATTCACAAGATCACTAGTGTAACATTACACATATGTCTTTCTATGTATTCTTTAGAGCAAAAAGTTTATACATCCATGTCGTAAATGCCGACAACATTTTAGTCAATAAGAATCAACCAAAATTTGTAAAGACTGAAAAATGACGATCCTAACGACCCTTTACACATCCACTATAACGATGATCCCTCTCTTTAAATTAGTGTATGTTTACTAAATTTACCAAAACTTGATGGTAATCAAGGGAGATGATTGTAGGAGACAGTAGCGTAGCCATGTACAACTTAGGATGGGCCATAGCCCTCCCCAAACCTTTAATTTCTAGTAATATATATACATATTTTAGTAGGCTTTTAATGTTTTAACGCCTACAGCCCGCCCAAGTTACATGATTGGTCCACTTAATATTTTAGATAGAAACTTTCTGTTGTCCTGCAACTTATTATTTTTGAAGTCTTACTTTAACAAATTTTACTGAAAGTGTAATACTAGTATAATTTATCTTCATATTATTCTTGAATATTTTAGTATGTTTTTAGCCCGCCCTGCTCATAAATCCTGGCTACGCCACTGGTAGGAGATGAATGTTGAAGCTTTCTAGCTCAAATTTACTCCATATCATATGTTATCATATGGTTTCTGAAAAATAAGGAGAGAATGGAGAGAAGGTTTAAAGAGGGTTTTAGATCTAAAACTAGAGGTAAGTCACGAGTTGGAAGAAGTTGTGGATCTCCAAAAGTCGAAAATGACATTTTTGGCTTGATCTGCCAAGCGCCCGACTGCGGCGCAGTCAACTACTGACCACACCCCTCCGTTAAGTTTCGTTAAAGGATTAACTTTGTAATAGATTTGACGTTAGTTCCCGTTAAAGGGCTAACTTTGCAATACTTTTTACTAGTAAATTTTTAACCAATAATTAAAGGCATAAACACACTAACTTATGAGAATACTAACTAATCGGCACTTAGGTAAACTAAAACGCCTCTGTCACGGAGGACGAAACAACAAATAAAATAAAACCCGAAAAATCGCATAAAACGTGAATAATCACAAGTAAAATCAATGGGTCAAAACCAAAGCGAATAAAAATAAAGATAAACGGTATCGATTTATACCTCGAAAATATGGGATGTCACAAAAACACTTTTCACATGATTAAATGCAAAATCTTATCCTATCCATCATGATTTAATACGAAAAACAACCGAATATCACATATAAATATAAGTATAAATATGCGATATCACACGCCACCTATAAAATATCCACTTCATCGATTCAAACTTCATTCATCATCCCAACAAATTAAACTAATATCTCTTTTGCAAAAATGGCTAATACAAGTTACCTTAACAACATAAACACCATTGGAGAGGGACGGTCATCTAGCTTCTCTAAATATTCATGGTCTTCACCCCTCCCCGACCACGAAGAGGAGACACAAATAACAAGTAGTGTACGACGGAGTAGGAAGTGGAAGAAGCTGATGAACAAGGTGATTGAAGGAAGCAAATGTAGCATTTATGGATCACCCAAGCCTATGATATTCGGGTACGATGCAGTTAGTTACTCGTTAAATTTTGATGAAGGTGACCGCAGTGATGAATATTATTCATATAGATCTCGATGCTCTCAATATTTAGGTGAATGCTTGTAATTAATATTAAATGAAGTGGCGTCATCATGTACATATTTATCGTAGCAACTTGTTCCTATTATTTAGTTTCATGTAAACATGACATTGCCAAATTTATAAATTAACCATTTAAGATGGGTATGTTGTTTTTAACTGTTTCTTATAACATAAGGGTTTTTCTAACTTGTGTCCTAAGGGCACATGTTAACACTATTTTTAAATATTAAAAGTACAATCAAAAGAATCAAAAGTTAAGAAATCAATAAAAAAAATGGTACTTTTTGATTCTTTTGATTGTAATTTTAATATTTAAAAATGGTATTAACATGTGCCCCTAGGGCACAAGTTAGAAAAACCCATGTCACACCCCGCAAAAATGGTGGAACCGAGGTGTACAGTGTATACGGTATCAGAAATTCAAAGGTTACATAAACATAAGTAATCCATACATCATCAACATAGATTAAAGAGTTTGAAATAAAATACGTTATTACAGTCATCCGAATAATATCAAAATATGGCTACAGAGTTTGGGATACTAAGGAATTAATACAAAGCAAAATAATTCCAAGCAAAAGATCCACGTAGCCAATCAAAGCATAGCATCATAAAGTAACCTCAAATCCCTGAAAAGCGTTAAAATACGACGTTAACATAAAGTTGGTGAATTATTCGCAATAGTTAATAAAAACATAATAGTATAAAAGGTTTCAAAATGTTTTGACCCAAAAATGATAAGATTTTAAGATAAGTCATTTGGAAATGATGTTTCAAAATATACATGAGGTTTACAAAACCTTTTAATAAAATAATCATACATATACCATAAAAATACCATAATCATTTCATAAAAATAGCATACTGGATAGATAATAGCTTTAGGAACATACGATACACCTGAACCATAACAATACTGGCAACTAACCCCACCTAGTGTCTTAAGCTAGGTTGTCCTCGAAAATCATCGGTCATAACATTACTAACACGGACAGGGCGCATCCATCATCCATCGTGTTAGAAATGAGGGTTTGTTAGACCCATATAGCGCTATACATATAAACCGGCGGCTAAAAGCTAACAGGTGTGTATACGGGGCCTCGTACTACCACAAAGGCGGTACAAGTTTGGGTAAGACCATCTAAAGCATTCATATCCATAATACATACCATAATACATAATATACCATAAAAATACATTTATATAACGCTAATCATGCCCAAAAATGTAAAAGGGTAAAAAGGGCAACGAATAACTCACTGAATAGCAAAGCAATCCAAATCACGATATGTCGGGAAATACTATAATACCGTCAAGCTCCCACGTCTAAGTGCCCTAAACATCACGTAAATAAACATGTCTAAGTATCTCTAAGTCTAGTGGGATATGCCTTAACGATTAACGTTGTATACGGGTTTTAAAATGACCAAAAGGAACATCGATTTAACAGGATTACAAACGTTTCGGAAAATCAGCAAGCTAGTTACGTGACTAAGACTAATCGTCTTAGTTACGTGATCAGTTACGTGACTAAGACTAATCGTCTTAGTTACGTGATCAGTTACGTGACTAAGACTAAAGGTCTTAGTTACGTGATCAGTTACGTGACTAAGACTAATGGTCTTAGTTACGTGATCAGTTACGTGATACAGAAGTCAGTTACTTGATCAGTTACGTGCGCGTAACACAGTTACGTGGCGTAACTGAGTTTTTACGAAAAATTACATTCGGGATGAGATTCAGAGTGTTTTTAAGCATCAAAATGACCCATAATCGAAACCCTATGTCCAGAATATGTTTAGGAACAATAATCTTAAATAAAATCTGAGTTTTGACGGTGAAAAATGGTGTTTTCGGGTTTGAATCAAAATAACAAAGTTTAAAACTAAAACCGAGAAATACTTACCCGATCGTAACGAAAATTGGAGGATAGATGAAGATGATAACGGTGAACAATAATCCAGCCTCGGATTTGGATTTCAACGGTCGGATCTCCGGGGAATTTAGAGAGAAGATAGGGTGTTTGTAGGTGTTTTTAGAGAGATAGAGAGAGTGTGGATGAGAATGAGTAGGTGATGATGGTGTTTGTTTGAATAAGGACAAAAATCAGGTATAGATAAGACAAAAAGGTTGGTAGACCCTTTTAGGACGATTTTTGTAATAAAAATCTGGAAAGGACTAAAATTGTAATAGAATTTCTCCCATAGGACTAGTTTCGTAATAAATTTCCGAAAGGACTAAAATTGAAATACTTTTTAAACGTTAATCTTAATCGTATAATTAAGGCATAATACCCCTAAACTTATCATAAGAGCATACTAGACTTATACTAAAGGCACTTAAGACTACACGTTCCCGACATAAAGATTCGAATCACATAAATACAAATACGATACTTAATAAATACGGAAATACGAATACAATACTCATAAAATACGAATACGATAAATCATAAAAGGGAAAACAATAGGGTCAAAACATAAACATAAATAAATAAAACGAATACGGGTCGATAGAAATATACCTAGAAATTCGCGAATGTCACAGTCTCCCCAAGTAAAAAGAAATTTCGTCCTCGAAATTATCACCTGGTACTACTTCCGGGGGAAAGGTGAGGATACTTCCGCAGAATTTCATCTTCGCGTTCCCACGTGAACTCAGCTCCAAAACGGGAATTCCAACGAACCTTGACAATCGGGATCTTACTTCGTTGTAGACGCTTAACATCACTAGCAACGTTCTCGATCGGTTCCTCAACGAAATGAAGCTTATCATCAATCTGGAGTTTCTCAAGCGGAACCAATAACGTTTCGTCAGCCAGGCATTTCTTCAACTGAGACACATGAAATACATTGTGTACGCTGCTCAGTTCTGCCGGCAAATCTAATCGATACGCAGCTGGGCCGATGCGGGCTAAAATCTTGAACGAACCCGTGTACCTCGGACTCAGCTTACTGCGCTTCACGAATCGGACAACCCCTTTCCATGGAGATACTTTCAATAATACCATATCTCCAACACTGAACTCAAGAGGCTTCCTGCGCTTATCAGCATACTTTTTCTGTCGATCTCTTGCAGTAACCAATCGTTCCTTGATCTTGAAGATCTTGTCAGTGGTCTCTTGTATAATCTCCGGACCAGAAATCTGACTATCTCCAACTTCTGCCCAACATACAGGCGATCGACACTTGTGGCCATACAAAGCTTCAAATGGTGCACACTTGATACTCGTGTAATAGCTGTTGTTGTACGAGAACTCAATCAACGGCAAATGAACATCCCAACTACCACCAAAATCAATTGCGCAAGCTCGTAGCATATCTTCCAAGGTCTGAATAGTTCTCTCACTTTGACCATCGGTCTGCGGATGATAGGCGGTACTCATATCTAACCTTGTACCCATAGCAGTCTGAAATGATTTCCAAAATCGTGAGGTGAAACGAGCATCACGATCGGAAATAATCGATACAGGAACTCCGTGCTTCGATACAATCTCAGCAATATACAAACGTACGAATCTCTCCATCGGATAATTCTCACGAATCGGTAGGAAATGAGCAGACTTCGTCAATCGATCAACAATAACCCAGATACTGTCATAACCACTCGAAGATCTCGGAAGCTTCGTAACAAAATCCATAGTAATACGCTCCCATTTCCACTCGGGAATCTTCGGTTGTTGGAGTAGCCCAGACGGTTTCTGATACTCAATCTTCACTTTAGAACAAGTCAAACATCGACTAACATACTCGGCGATCTCACGCTTCATACCCGGCCACCAATAGAATTCTTTCAAGTCGTGATACATTTTTTCGGAACCCGGATGGATGGAATAGTTAGACTTATGGGCTTCGTCCAGAATCAACTGACGGATACTAATCGGAACCCAAATACGCTCGAGGAAATACAGAACTCCATCCTCCTTCGGTTCTAATTCCAACGCTAACTTATACAACCTTTCCTCTTTAACACGGTCCTCTGTCATAATACCTTCCTGTGCTTGAATAATCCGAGCCTTCAAGCTCGTCTGAATAGATATCATCATAGAACGGATACGGACTGGTTTGACTGTTTCCTTATGACTTAGTGCATCAGCAACAACGTTCGCCTTACCAGGGTGGTAGCGAATGTCGCAATCATAGTCGTTCAATAACTCAACCCAGCGTCGTTGTCTCATGTTCAGCATCTTCTGATCGAATATGTGCTGAAGGCTCTTGTGGTCGGTAAATACAGTACACTTGGTCCCATACAGATAATGTCTCCAAATCTTCAATGCGAATACGACGGCTCCCAATTCTAGATCATGTGTCGTGTAATTCTGCTCATGGACTTTCAACTGACGCGAAGCGTAAGCTATAACTTTGCCATTCTGCATAAGCACACAACCCAGACCCTTGTGCGAAGCGTCGCAATAAACAACAAAATTCTCGGAACCAACTGGCAGACTAAGAATAGGAGCGTCACACAACCGCTGCTTCAATACCTGAAAGGCTCTCTCCTGATCGGAACCCCAAACGAATGGTTCACTCTTCTGTGTCAACTTTGTCATCGGTGAAGCGATTTTGGAGAAGTTCTCGATGAATCGGCGATAATACCCAGCAAGACCCAAAAACGAACGGATTTCGGTCGGTGACTTTGGTGCAACCCAACTTTTAACAGCTTCAATCTTAGCAGGATCAACGTGAATACCCTTCGCGCTAACTACGTGGCCAAGGAATTGAACTTCGGATAACCAGAACTCGCACTTAGAGAATTTCGCATACAACTTTTCCTTTCGAAGTACTTCTAGAACAAGACGCAAATGCTCTTCATGTTCCTTGCGACTTCGGGAATAGATCAGAATGTCGTCGATGAATACGATAACGAATTTGTCAAGATACGGACGACAAATACGGTTCATTAGATCCATGAATGCTGCAGGGGCGTTTGTCAGACCAAACGGCATCACCATGAACTCATAATGACCATATCGAGTACGAAAAGCGGTCTTAGGTATATCATCTTCTTGAACTCTCAACTGATGATAACCAGAGCGAAGATCGATCTTAGAGAAATAGCAAGAACCCTGAAGTTGATCGAATAAGTCGTCAATACGAGGAAGGGGATAACGGTTCTTCACAGTCAGCTTGTTTAACTCCCGATAATCAATACATAAACGCATGGAGCCATCCTTCTTCTTAACAAAGAGAACAGGAGCACCCCACGGGGAGAAACTAGGACGGATAAAACCTTTATCGACCAGTTCCTGAATTTGTTTCGACAACTCGAGCATCTCGGAAGGAGCCAAACGATACGGAGCTTTAGCAACAGGTGCTGCTCCAGGAACAAGATCAATACGAAAGTCGGTTTGTCTCTGGGGAGGGACTCCAGGTAAATCTTCGGGAAAGACGTCAGAATATTCGCGAACGATCGGTACACCATCAATCTTTATCGCAGAATCTTTCTTCACCAAATGAGCGAGATATAAGGAACAACCTTGACGGACATACTCGCGAACTTTCAAACTTGAAATGACTTTAAGGCGTTTCCCAGCCTTGTCTCCGTGTACAATCAACTGAACTCCATCCGGCTTCTGAATACGAATAAGTTTCTCATAACAGACTATTTCTCCTTTATGCTTCGCTAACCAATCCATACCGACTACGACATCGAAACTACCGAGTTTCATAGGAATAAGGTCGATGGAAAAAGGAATATCGGCTAATACGAGGGGAATATCACGGATAACTTCTCTAACACAGGCACATCTACCATCGGCTATTTCTACCTCATAAGCAGGCTCTAAGGGACTAGAAGCACGGTTTACTAAGGTGCGGAAATCACTAGATATAAAGCTTCTATCGGCACCCGAATCAAACAATATAAAAGCAGGATAATCATCGACAAGAAATGTACCAGTGACTACGGTAGGATCCTGATGAGCTTCAGTAGATTCCATGGCGAAAGCTCGGCTCTTAGCAGGATTCCCTCTCGCACTAGTACCAGCACCAGGAGTAGGAAGGGGAGTAGGTGTAATAAGCTTAGGACATTGATGACGGCGATGACCCATTTCTCCACACTCAAAACAAGCTCCAGTAGACCTTCCACAATACTGCTCAGTGTGGCCTAACTTCTTGCAGCGTTTACAAACCCAACACGCTACATTTGCCACATGAGCACTGCCACAAGTACCACACTTAGGGCGCACGCTCTGATAACCAGCTCCAGCACCAGTCAACGCATACACTTGAGGCAATTGGGGTCTCTGGTCGTGACTACGGCTTCTCTTCCTCGAATTTCCCATATCTCTCCTATCAGACCTTCCAGAATCTCTTCGGCTTACAACTGGCTGAAGAACACCACCACGAATCATACTTGCGGTCAACCTACCCGCAATATCAACCGCACTCTGAAGAGTACCCGGAAGATGGGAAATAATGTGGTCCCGCATAGTCTGAGGCAACCCATTCGTGAAGCGTTCGATCCTCTCATTCTCAGTGCGAACCAGACGAGGAGCCAACACGCACAGATCATAGAATCTGTTCACATACCCACGAAAGTTAGAACCTTGCATAGTCAGGTTCCACAACTCATCCTCCAGCCTCTGCTTCTCAGATGACGGCACATACTCCTTCTTCATCATAACCTTCAGATTTTCCCAGCTCATCAAGGTAACAGCAGCTCGACCCTGAACCTTCTTCACAGAGTTCCACCAAGTGAGGGCTTTACCCTGGAACAGGAATGTAGCATACTTCACTCTGCTTTCCTCAGCACATCCCGAGACATCAAACACAGACTCTATCTTCTCAAACCATTGCAGGGTAGCAACCGCATCTTCAGTACCCTTGAACTCAGTAGGCTTGCAGTCCAGAAAGGTCTTATACGAACAGTCTCGGGGTGGATCTTCAATCACAATACTCGGTCCACCGACTCCCACGTGCACTGCTCTTCCCACATCGGAATCATCGCGCCCAGACGCCGTACCTTCTGATCCAATTCCCGGTATCACAGGTTCTTCAAACCCTATGTCGGCATCCTGCACCGGTGTCTCCTTGAGCTGTGCCACAATCACGGGTATTGCCGCTGCAATCAACTGACTGATATCCGGAGTAGTGGTATTAGCATTGGGGGCAGCAGTGGTATTCTGAGGCGTAGCACCCGCTCTCGTACTGGCGCGACCTCGCCTCGTCGACCTTCTTGTAGCAGTGACGGCCGGAGTAGACCTAGTAGAAGCTCTCTTAGGCGGCATCTTCTACGAATGTCAAACAGAATAAATCAGAACGATAACCGGATGTGCGACTAAAACAAACAGGCCTCAAAACATAAAATGCAAAACAAAAGCACATAAAGCATATGAATCACATACAGGCCCACAAAAGAAAGAACTGCGCACATAGAGTAAATCAGATAGGTCCAAAAGCCTAGGTCATAGTCTAAGTGATTCCGTAAGGTCACTTAGTTCGCTATAACCATTGGCTCTGATACCAACTTCTGTCACACCCCGCAAAAATGGCGGAACCGAGGTGTACAGTGTATACGGTATCAGAGATTCAAAGGTTACATAAACATAAGTAATCCATACATCATCAACATAGATTAAAGAGTTTGAAATAAAATACGTTATTACAGTCATCCGAATAATATCAAAATATGGCTACAGAGTTTGGGATACTAAGGAATTAATACAAAGCAAAATAATTCCAAGCAAAAGATCCACGTAGCCAATCAAAGCATAGCATCATAAAGTAACCTCAAATCCCTGAAAAGCGTTAAAATACGACGTCAACATAAAGTTGGTGAATTATTCGCAATAGTTAATAAAAACATAATAGTATAAAAGGTTTCAAAATGTTTTGACCCAAAAATGATAAGATTTTAAGATAAGTCATTTGGAAATGATGTTTCAAAATATACATGAGGTTTACAAAACCTTTTAATAAAATACTCATACATATACCATAAAAATACCATAATCATTTCATAAAAATAGCATACTGGATAGATAATAGCTTTAGGAACATACGATACACCTGAACCATAACAATACTGGCAACTAACCCCACCTAGTGTCTTAAGCTAGGTTGTCCTCGAAAATCATCGGTCATAACATTACTAACACGGACAGGGCGCATCCATCATCCATCGTGTTAGAAATGAGGGTTTGTTAGACCCATATAGCGCTATACATATAAACCGGCGGCTAAAAGCTAACAGGTGTGTATACGGGGCCTCGTACTACCACAAAGGCGGTACAAGTTTGGGTAAGACCATCTAAAGCATTCATATCCATAATACATACCATAATACATAATATACCATAAAAATACATTTATATAACGCTAATCATGCCCAAAAATGTAAAAGGGTAAAAAGGGCAACGAATAACTCACTGAATAGCAAAGCAATCCAAATCACGATATGTCGGGAAATACTATAATACCGTCAAGCTCCCACGTCTAAGTGCCCTAAACATCACGTAAATAAACATGTCTAAGTATCTCTAAGTCTAGTGGGATATGCCTTAACGATTAACGTTGTATACGGGTTTTAAAATGACCAAAAGGAACATCGATTTAACAGGATTACAAACGTTTCGGAAAATCAGCAAGCTAGTTACGTGACTAAGACTAATCGTCTTAGTTACGTGATCAGTTACGTGACTAAGACTAATCGTCTTAGTTACGTGATCAGTTACGTGACTAAGACTAAAGGTCTTAGTTACGTGATCAGTTACGTGACTAAGACTAATGGTCTTAGTTACGTGATCAGTTACGTGATACAGAAGTCAGTTACTTGATCAGTTACGTGCGCGTAACACAGTTACGTGCGCGTAACACAGTTACGTGACGTAACTGAGTTTTTACGAAAAATTACATTCGGGATGAGATTCAGAGTGTTTTTAAGCATCAAAATGACCCATAATCGAAACCCTATGTCCAGAATATGTTTAGGAACAATAATCTTAAATAAAATCTGAGTTTTGACGGTGAAAAATGGTGTTTTCGGGTTTGAATCAAAATAACAAAGTTTAAAACTAAAACCGAGAAATACTTACCCGATCGTAACGAAAATTGGAGGATAGATGAAGATGATAACGGTGAACAATAATCCAGCCTCGGATTTGGATTTCAACGGTCGGATCTCCGGGGAATTTAGAGAGAAGATAGGGTGTTTGTAGGTGTTTTTAGAGAGAGAGAGAGTGTGGATGAGAATGAGTAGGTGATGATGGTGTTTGTTTGAATAAGGACAAAAATCAGGTATAGATAAGACAAAAAGGTTGGTAGACCCTTTTAGGACGATTTTTGTAATAAAAATCTGGAAAGGACTAAAATTGTAATAGAATTTCTCCCATAGGACTAGTTTCGTAATAAATTTCCGAAAGGACTAAAATTGAAATACTTTTTAAACGTTAATCTTAATCGTATAATTAAGGCATAATACCCCTAAACTTATCATAAGAGCATACTAGACTTATACTAAAGGCACTTAAGACTACACGTTCCCGACATAAAGATTCGAATCACATAAATACAAATACGATACTTAATAAATACGGAAATACGAATACAATACGAATACAATACTCATAAAATACGAATACGATAAATCATAAAAGGGAAAACAATAGGGTCAAAACATAAACATAAATAAATAAAACGAATACGGGTCGATAGAAATATACCTTGAAATTCGCGAATGTCACAACCCATAACATAAACACGTTAAAACTATAATACATTTCATGATTTCAAAAGAGAAAGTTGGTATAAATTATATATGGATCAACATTGTCCCCTCTAAGTCTCAGACAAAAACGATTTTAGTCTACATACAAGTGCTCTTTAAAATTTCAAACACACCTAATTGCATCATATGTTATATGATAAAACTTTATATGTATGTATTTACGATACGGGGTTTGTCTAATATGTGTGGGTCATGTTCAATGAAAGTCATGAATTTTTCTATTTGATTCTACTTAATAAATGAAGAAAGAAGCATGGGATATGGAAAGCAAATGCATATGTATAAGTAAAGTTCTTGAAATGGATTCAAAGTGGTGATGATATGAATGTAATATCATTTCAATGTTAGCAATGACATGACATGGGAAGTTAAAGACGATTAGTGATGAACTTTTTTGTTCACTAGCAATATATATACTTGTTCTTAAAAATACGATTGGAGATGAACTATGGTTGTGTCACTCCAGACATAATAAAAATGTATTGTACAATATTAATTAATTTAAGTCTATCACCAGCCTATCCAAACTTTTTCTTATGTTTTTCTAGAAAGACGGATACTACAAACACCACTTAATTAATCACATTTTTGTGTTGAATGCACAAAAATATGAATAATTAAGTGGTGTTTATATTATCACATAAGAAAAAGTATGGATAAATAGATGTGAATAATTAAGTGGTGTTTTCTAGAAAAGTTTGCAATCAATGTTCTTCGGAACTTGGTGTTCTTAAGCATTCGGTACTCCACAAATTCTGAAATTCCCGCGTGCAATTAGTTAGGCTGTAATTCTAAGTCCTTTTTTCAATTTTCAAGATTTATAAGATGATGAATTAAAAAACTAATAAATAAATAACTCATATAATCCATATTTTCGTGTCTTCCTCTAGAGTTCATATTATTGATCCTCTAATGTTACCTCACCATTGTTATAAAGGAAATTAACCAACATAGCCATATTTTGAATTTAAATTCTTTGGGAAAATTTTTCATTAACAGAATCTCTATCTCTATCTATCCATTTCATGCCTAATGGCTAGATGATAGACTAATTGTATTATATGTCAGATGAATATAAGAAAATATTTTGATTAAATATTTCACAGTAGATACTTTAAAAAAAAAACAATTAAGTTTTCTTTCTAAGTCAACACAAGATACTTATTCTCTAAAAGAGGATTAGAGGCTAAGTGTGGGTGTTTCATTACCACATAATTAAACTGTACTATACAAATTTACTTTGTTAATTTGGCTCATCTCAATTCACAAGCCCACCAAATTCTTTTCTTAAGCGTAGATCAATTACAACACTTGATAAAACTAGATCATGAGTTTTATGATTTGATTCAACTATTAGCATGATTGGGCGGACAATCATCTAGCAACATGATTCATCGTACAAAGTCTTAGTGATTCGGAAATAGGCCATCAACGACTTGGTGTTCTCCACCAATTTTAATAACATATATTGCCAAGTTTTGAATGTAAATTCATTTTTTAAAATATGTCTGTTAAATGATCTGGGTTTATCTATTTGTCTAAATATTTCAAAGTCTATACTTGTTCTCCAAACGGTTTTTCATCATCTGTCGACACCAGATAATAATGTAAATGTAAGTGTGGTTTCTTTTGCAACTTTTCATGATTGCGAATGCAATAAATGAATCCTAATAAATTCCGAAGAAGAATGGGTCTTTCTGCTACTATGCTCTTTTGTAAAAGTAGAGTTATAGGATAAGAAGTAACATGCGAATATTCAACAAACAATTTTTCTTCTCGTATGAAGACTACTAGTCAATTTAAAGGTCATTTCCATATTCGGCTTTTTGGGTATGATGATGGATTACAGGGACACACGAAGATCCTAAAAGCCGAAAACAAAAGCCCTTTTTGATTCTTCCTCAGTCTTTTGTAAAAGCATACACTGTAGGATAAGAGTATCAGCATATACCGTCTTCATAAAGAGGACATGAATAAAATCGCACGTTCATTAAAAGGCAAACCATGTTATAAATCGGGAGATAAGACTTGGACATGTAATGTGACTAATTTTTTTTTTCTTTTCAAAATTAGAATTTTTTTTTTTAACATCTATACATATATTGATAGTTTATAAAAGGTATTGATTTTTTATGATATTTTTAATCATCTGTCAATGTATTCTTTTATACAAACAAATTTATACATCCATGTAGAAAATGACTCGAGCCCACAACATGTTAGTCATAAGGAATCAAACAAAGATTTTGGGGATATCCTCTTTACGTTTTGTTTTATGTGTTCCTTTTCCGTTTCATTATAAGTAAGTTGTACTAGTAACTTTAATCGAAAAGTAAATAGTTTCAATACGAGTTTATAGGTTATAGAAACTTTAATTTACGTTTCATGTTGGTCAGTTTTCGTGTTTTTGTTTGATTTCCTTCCAATATGAGTAACTAATAGTAACTTTAATCTAAACGTAAAATAAAAAAAAATCTCCATGCCAAAAATCTTACTACAATTTTCAATATTAAGTTTGGTCTTGATTTCTTGAATCCTTTTGAAGCCATCAACAATCTCAAACTCTCAAAGCATCAATATGAAAAACACTTTTATTAACTCCGTCGATCTGCAATGTTTAGAAGTCAGGTGATCGTTTGTTGACTGTTATTGACACAATCGAGTTTGAATACGTATTATCCATGAGACATATACAGTAATACAAAATATTCAAAACTCTTTCATGATTATTTGTGTCTTGTACTATTGTTTTAATATTTAAACTATTTTTATTTTAAGTCAGCTAATTATCATAGAAGATATATATTTATCCAAAAATCAATGTTTCCTTAGATATTAAGACAATTTAATGATGTACATACATGCAAATTGCAGTTTTAAAGGTCAAGACATTAAGATAAATGATCGATCAGTTGCCTTTACAAAGTTTTGCAAAAGTATACCTTGTAGGATATATACGAGGAATGACGTGGACGTGTTTTGTATCCATTCCAACGAACAAATTTTCTTCTTGTATCAAGACTAGATGATGATGTAGATTTCATTGTTATTCATTCCCATTACTCATTAGTATACAAGCAACACAAGTACTCTTCCAAAAGTCGAAAACGAAGACCGTTTTGCCTTTATGTTCTTTTGTAAAAGTTGAGGGAATGAGATAAGATTAGTAATGTGCATTGCAGTTGTAAAGAGAACCTGAAACAAAATTGACCGTTCATTTGATTTAAAAGCACTTTTGTTACTAAATCATTTATTTTGCTTCCCTTTTTATAGAACATAAAGGAATAGGAAGAAAAGACTTTGACCTCTAATGCTTCTAAAATGTTTTCAAACTGGAAATATCTAACGGTAAGTCGGTAACCAATTGGTTGAGATACAAGTTTAAGCCACGATGACCATAATCGACACATCCAAGCGTAGGAGGAGGAGGAAAATGGTGGAGTAGGTGAGATAAAGCAAACCCATCAGCTTGTTCTAAAAGAACCTATGGACCAATTGATCGAGCTCAAATGTTTGGCCCAAATACGAGACACCATCAACAAGCAACATAAAACACTCTTATAAAAGTCGAAAATACATAATGTTTTGCTTTTATGTTTCTTTGTAAAAGTGACGTTATAAGATAAGATTAGTAATGTGCGTTGCAGTTGTAAATGAACTCGAAACAAAAATCGACCGTTAATTCAATTTAAAAAGCCGATTTCTTACTAAAACAATTTTTTTGCTTCCCTTTATATAGAAAAAGGAATAGGAAGATAAGATTTTGACCTCTAATGTCACTATAATGTTTTCAAATCAAGTAATCTTTCAACATATAAACAAATTATGATAATATATACAAAGTAATCTTGGAAACTTTATGATATTTTATTCACAAAGATAACTAGTGTAACATTACATATGTCTTTCTATGCATTCTTTAAAGCAAACAATTTATACATCCTGGTCGTAAATGCCGACAACATTATAGTCATTAGTGACGAAACTAACGACCCTTTTACTTTAACAACCCGCTCTTTGAATTAGTGTAAGTTTACTAAATTACCCCTAATATTGTTATAGACCACCTATACTATAAAATATGCACTTCATCGATTCAAATTTCATTCATCATCACAACAAATTAAACTCATCTCTCTTTGGCAAAAATGGCTAATACAAGTGAGCTCAACAACATATATTCAATTGAAGAAGGACGATCATCTAACTTCTCTGAATATTCATTGTCTTCATCCGTAACTGACCACGAAGAGGATACACGGATAACTAGTAGTGTACGACGGAGTAGGAAGTGGAAGAAGTTGATGAAGAAGGTGATTGAAGGAAGTAAAAGAAACATATATGGATCATCCAAGCCTTTGGTATTTGGGTACGATGCAGTTAGTTACTCGTTGAATTTTGATGAAGGGGATCATAGTGATGAATATTATTCATTTAGATCTCGATGCTCTCAAGATTTAGGTGAATGCTTGTAATTAAGATTAAGTAGAGTGGCCTCATCATGTATGTACATAATTATCGAAAATATGTTTTGGTTATTAAAGTAAAGTTTATTTAAGTATGTGACTCAAATTAGAGTTTAATGATGTATATATATATATTCGGTTCTCAGTAAGTTTTATGGGTTGGTTTCTCTAATTGTATTGTTCATGTATCTTGGAAATCTATAAATTCAAAAGTACTAGCAATAATGACTAATGTAAGTTTGTAGTTTTCTTAACCAATAAATAAACCAAAACCAAGAGAGCTAGCTGCGTAGTGGTTGAGAACTGTACCGCAATCGAGGCTTGCAAACAATTAGTGTTGTTGAAATGATCACAACAAATGTGATTGGGTAATGGTTGTACGTCGGTCAGAGACGAAGCTAGGATTTTGAATTAAGCCATGAAAGGAGATTGGCGCCTACACAGCTACACTTTTACTCCGTGAGCCATGGGCAGCCACCCTGGTCAAAGATTAGATAATCATGACCAAATGGGCCTATCTCATTTTCCAATTCCCTAAAGGCCCAAATAGGAGCCTCCTATTTTGCCTTTAGAGCAAGTGCGTAACCACTCTTCTGTAAAACCGATAAAAATAAAATACCAAGAGGATAATACTCATAGAAATAAGAGATGCGGCTATGTTGAAAAGACAATTATCTCATTTGCAAACATATTTAGGCGGGATCAAATATATGAGAGGGTTACCCGATATTGTAATCATCGTTGATCAACACAAAGAATGTACGGCCCTTCAAGAATGTATCACATTGGGACTTCCAATAATTTGTTTAATCGATACAAATCTCGAAAAGCAACTATATTCTAATACTATCTAATACATTAACGTAAATCGCTAAATTAGTCCATTCGTTTTGGTTTCATCATTTATTCCCTTTATTATAAAGTTGACCGTTATTCTATTATTTTTTAAGCAGATCTTATAAAAGCTAAAAACTATTAGGTTTTGATAAACATAACTCTAATATTATATTAATTAATACATTATAAATCAGTTGAATATAAAATGTTTAAATATAAATATAATAAAAGAAAATTACTAAACTATAATTTTTAATTATTTATTAAATAATTAAAATTATAACTTTATAACATACTTACCATATATATTTAAAAGTTTAAAATAATTGAGTTTTTTTTATTTATTTATAAATTTAAAACTTATTGTGTAATATTTCATGTAAGTTAAGTTAATATTTAGAATTTTTAACTAATTGAATATTTACAAACCAAAATTTTTGATTGTTTGTAAAATAATTTGTAATAAAATATGTATCATCGAAGAAAATTGTTGACCGAAAATTTAAACAACTTATTATCACCGCGAAATCGCACGAGTACGTATATTACTAGTTTAATGTAATATGTCTAAATATATATTAAATAATTAAAAAATTATATTTTCATACTACAATTAATTACTTTAACCTCTAATTTATATTTAAATCTAGAATATATTTATGCGTATCATAATCAATTAAACATCGAAGAACCTAACTGTTGGGTTATAACTTAACTAAATATAGTTTAACCATAAACAATATACCTAACATACAAGAAAAGTAACTTAAGCTGTTAATACGGAAGGTATTATAAGTTACTACGGAAGATCAAGTTTGGCTGTTCAACAAGTTACTACGGTTCATCAAGTTACTACGGCTAGTATTAAAGTTGCTATGGAATGAGTTAAAGTCAAGTCAAAGTCAAGATACGGAAGAAGTCAAGACACGGAAGATAAACTTGTCTTACAAGTATCGAATCTAATTAGATAGAGTTATAATTAGATTAGATTTCCTTTTGTTAATTAAAGAAAGTTTCCTTAATCTAGATAATGATAGATTTAGATAAGGATAGATGTAGATTTCTAGGTTATCTAGAACGAGCCTCAAGGTCTATAAATATAGATCCTTGTAGAGAAAATCAAAACACGTTGTATTAGAAAAATTGATTAATGCAATTGAGGCTTACAATTCGACAATAATTTGGTTATTCATTATTCATTATTAGTTGTTCGATAACTCGTAATATTGAAGTGTTCATCCGCTGCTGAACTTCTTCAATAGATCTCGATCTTAATCGTTAGCAAACATATTAGTTTATTCAGACTAATACGATCCTGACAAGTGGTATCAGAGCACAGGAGGTGCTTTAGATCCATTGATCAACGAGTTCATAATCCTCTCAAGCAAGAATCATTACAACCATCATGACAGAAGTTGCACTTGGAAAAGTTCCCATCCTAAACAGCAACGAATTTGACTTATGGAAGCTACGAATCAAGCAACACATCCTACTGGCCGATTACACAGTATGGGATGTAATCATCAATGGTAACAAACATCCTACAGCCCAAGGAGCTGATGGAGAACCAGGAATGGCTGCTCGAGCACTGGTGAGTGATCTTGAACGAAGGGAGAAACAAACTGAGATCAAGGCTCTCAGTATTCTTATGATTGCAATCCCCAACGAATATCAATCGCAATTCGAAGAATATGAAGATGCCAAATCACTATGGGAAGCCTTGGAAAAGAGATTCAGCGGAACTAAGAATACCAAAAAGAACAAGAAAGCTCTTCTCAAACAGGAGTATGAAAACTTCAATGGCATACCCGGCGAACGAATGACTCAGACTTTTGATAGGTGCAAGAAGCTCACTGGAGAGATGATAAGTGCAGGAATCAAGTATGAGAAGGATGATCTAAACAGAAAGTTTATCCGAGCTCTGGGGAAGGAATGGATTATATACACAGTCTCGTATAGACAAGGAGACACCCTAGAAGCCCTTGAACTTGATGATATGTACAACGATCTGAGAGTGTTCGAAGCAGAAGTCGAAGCAGAAAAGGTTGCCAACAACAATCCCAGTATTACCAATGTTAATACTGCCCTTGCCACAACATCTGGAGGATCCAAACATGAAATCAGCGAAGAGATTTCATTCGAATCTTTTATATGTAAGTGTGCTAATCTCACAGTTGAAGAGGTCAAACAGATGCATCAAGATGATTCTGATGAAATCGATCTCAAGTGGCAATATGCTATGTTGGCCCTACGCGCAAGAAGATTCTTGAATAGAACGGGAAGGAGATTCAATCCACGAAACAACGAACGAATCACCTTCGATAAGAGTAAAGTAAAGTGCTATGAATGTAGTGAACTAGGTCACTTCGCTAGAGATTGTCCAAACAAGTCAAGAACCAACAATCCACGAACCACTCAAGAGACAAATCAGAGTGCACTCATGTTACAGGACATCTTTGGATTCGATTGGAGCGACTTGGCTGAAGAAACAAGTCAGAATAGAGCACTAATCTCTGAAGAACAAAATCACGTAGAAACTACTACGGCTACTGTTCACCATGCATGCATAGCCGTAGTAACAGATGATACGGACATTCTAGGAGAGTTAATTGCTGTGGACAATGCTTTTTCTACTGAGCTGGATTATATTGACGTTGGAATTCCTGAACTCAGCAACAACATCTTAGGATATGATTGGACTGATGATGATCAAGGAGCACCACACGAGGATGCTCTCATGGCTGTTGACTCACCCACTCCAGATTCCGCATCTCTTATGGCTGAGGTAAATTCCAAACTTTGTACTCCTGAATGTAAAAATATAATCACTAAGTACAAAGATCATAATCAATTAATGAGTGACTCCATTAAAAACTTAGAAGAACAAAGAAGGTCAGCTCATAGAGTAATTGATAATTTAGAAAACCAGATTAAGTCCCACAAAGTAAATGAACAAAGCTATCAAGAAAAGATCAATCTACTTGAATGGCAACAAGAGGACTTACTTCTTAAACTCAAGGTGGCTAGGGATAAGGTTAAACTTTTAGAACAAGAACACACTAAAATTGAGTTAGATGTAGGGAAGTTAGAATTTGCTTCTAAATCTGTAAACGACCTTTGCCAAAAACAAATTCATGGTAAAGTTAAGGCTGGCCTAGGATACAAAGAAGTTGCCCCTCCATTTAACCAAAACTACATCCCACCATCTTTAGACGAGCCTAGAATCCCAATCTCCCAGACACCTCCAAAAGAATCATTCAATGTTGATCCAATCAACTATGATGAAGTTCTAATCGAGGACTTAGTTGAAGAAAGTAAAGTCCATATTGTGAAGAACAAGAACATTCCATTAGAAAATCATTTACTCACAATAGAAGGAATAACTCTACCGTCTACACAAAGTCTAGTGTCTTTGCACTCCACTAACCCCATTAAGACTGCAAAAACACCCTCAGAAAGCAACAATAAGCAAACACCTAAGGACAACAACAAAACTTGGAAACACATAGGCAAACGGGGAAATCAAAGAAACATGAACCAGGTCAAAACCCAAAAGGGTCAAGTTGTAAACAACACTAGGAAGGGATGTTTTATCTGTGGAAAAATAAATCACTATGCAAAAATCTGTTATCATAATCCACAAAATCAAGTGCAAGTGACTCATAAACCACATCATGGGGTGGGATACAAGGGAAGGGTTGTCTCTAAAACCAACCTTGTTAAACAAATATCTTCAGAAAAGCAAAGTGGTAAAAACAGGAACAACAATAGAGTTAGTACTGCTAGACAAACCATAGTTTCTACGGCTAAGGTTAATACGGACAAACGTAAAGGTGTTAATACTGCTCGTGTTAATACTGTATAAGCTAACCGTATGAACTCTGCTCGTGTTAATACTGCCAAAAGTAACTTTGTCCCTAAGGCCCCTATTAACAATAAGAAACAACGACATGTCAAACCAGTACCTACTCAAATTGTTAAATCAAAAGTGGTTAACACCAAAATTGTTCATAAAGAAAAATCTTTCAAGTAAGTGTGGCAACCAAAGGTTCAAGTAACTCAACCACCTATCCCCACTGATTTTCCAAAACTTGTACAAAGGAAGGTGAGTTACTTCGATGATATGGGCAAACCCAAGTCAACTTTGGCTTGGGTTCCCACCAGAAACTAATCTCTTATGTTAATGTGCAGGTTCAGCCAACAAAAGAGGAGGAGAACAGTTGGCATGTAGATAGTGGCTGCTCCAGGCACATGACAGGCAACATGTCATGCCTTCAGAACTTTGAAAAGTTCAACGGAGGATATGTTGCTTTTGGAGGCAATCCAAAGGGAGGAAAGATTACTGGAAAGGGAACAATCAGCAATGGTACACTACACTTCAAGGATGTGTACTATGTGCAACAGCTTCAATATAATTTGTTGAGTGTTTCTCAAGTTTGTGATGAGAAACACACACCGATCTTCACTGCTACTGAATGCGTTATAATGAAGCCTGGGTATGTAATCGATGAAAGCATGATACTACTCAGAACACCAAGGAGGGACAATGTTTATTGTCTAGACATGTCCAAGGTTCAAGTCAATTCACCTGAAGCCTGCTTTCTCTCAAAAGCAACTTTGGATGAATCAACTCTATGGCATAGGAGGATGTGCCACATGAACCTGAAAAACATCAACAAACTAGTTAAATCTAGTTTGGTTAGAGGACTCCCAAACAAGCAATTCAACCTTGAAGACAATTGTTTAGCTTGCTTGAAGGGGAAGCAACACAAGTCTTCCCACAAGATAAAGGAAGTCAACTCTAACACCACTCCTTTACATTTATTACACATGGATCTCTTTGGTCCTACGAATGTAAAGAGCATTGCAAAGAAGTCATACTGCTTGGTCATCACCGATGATTACACAAGATATACATGGGTTTATTTTCTTGGTACCAAAGATGAAACAAGCCAGCTCCTCATCTCCTTTATCACTAAGATTGAACTTCAACTCAACCAGAAGATCAAGAAAATCCGTTGTGATAATGGTACAGAATTCAAGAATAGTGTGATGAATGACTTCTGTGAGAAGAAAGGAATAGAACGACAATTTAGTGCTGCCAGGACTCCTCAACAAAACGGAGTTGCTGAAAGACGTAATAGGACACTAATTGAAGCAGCCAGAAGCATGTTAGCTGACTCCAACCTTCCTATCTTCTTCTGGGCAGAAGCAGTTAACACTGCCTGCTATGTCCAGAATAGGGTTTTGCTAGTCAAGGCACACAACAAGACACCTTATGAGCTACTACACAAGAAGCAACTTTTGATCAGCTTTCTTCGTGCTTTTGGATGCCCATGCACAGTTCTAAACTCCAAAGACTATCTTGGAAAATTCGAAAGCAAAGCTGATGAAGGAACATTTGTTGGCTACTCATCTCAAAGCAAAGCATATCGGGTCTACAATCATAAATCAAAGATAATTGAAGAAAGCTCAAACGTCACATTCAATGAATATACACCCAACAAGAAGGGACATGGCCCAGATTGGGTATTTGATTTGGATGCCTTAACAAGATCGTTAAACTCTAACTTTGAGTTTCATCCAAAACAGGTTGATATGGACCAGGTTGCTACTGAGCAAGTTCATACGGCAACAAAATCCGCAACAACGGCACCTGTGGCTACGGCTCCTATTACAGGTACTGCCCGCTTAGATGTGATGGAATACATAAATCTTCCAATCATTTTGGAAGATTCAGTTGTTGAATCAAAAGCCCCAGAGGACGACTCTACCAAGGAAGATGAAGTTGTCCCTCCTCCATCACCAACTGCTACGGATAATGCCACACGTCCTAATGGTGTTCCACACCTAATTGAGAATGGAGTTGAACAGATTGTCACTGAAGGATTTGAGCCTTACACTACCATTATTCCTAAATCAGTCACCTCTCCTTCATTTACTACTCCTCCAACCACACCTTCTCCATTCAATCCCGCTAATCCTAGCAATGACATGCCAGATATGAATGAGACAAACCTGGGTGGTGAACTACGTATTGAGAAGATCCCATCTTCTCGTGTTGCTAAGAACATCCTCCTGATCAAATCATTGGCTCACTTGACTTCTCCAGGAAACTAGAAGACAATCAAATCCAAAAAGGATTCTCAAAGTGCCCTCATAAACACATGTCTTTTTGCATGCTTCCTCTCTCAAATGGAGCCAAAGAAAATTCAAGAGGCTCTACTAGATCCACACTGGATAGAAGCATGTCAG
>CAJVGC010000590.1:21757936-21904070 GCA_910822075.1 Senecio squalidus | reverse complement strand
ACTAAATTTCAGATGAGCTCAATGGAGAACTCACTTTCTTTTTGGGCCTTCAAGTCAAACAAAAACCGGATGGCATGCTTATAAGCCAAACCAAATATGTCAAAGACATCCTTACAAAATTTGGACTATCCGATGCAAAGGTGGCGAGTACTCCGGTGGAAACTCACAAACAAATGACTGCTGATCTTGAGGGGAGATGTGGATATACACAACGATAGATCTATGATAGGATCTCTCATGTATCTCACAGCATCAAGACCAGACATCATGTTTGGAGTGTGTGTATGCGCAAGATACCAAACAAGACCAAAGATGTCACACCTCATAGCTGTGAGAATCTTTAGATACTAAAGGGCAAACCTAATCTAGGTTTATGGTATCCTAAAGACTCTCCATTTGACTTAATAGCCTATACTGATAGCGACTATGGAGGTGAGAATTTAGACAGAAAGTCAACTGGAGGATGCCAATTCATTGGCTCAAGACTGGTGTCATGGCAGTGCAAGAAACAAACAACGGTATCAACATCTTCAACAGAAGCTGAGTACATTGCTGCTGCTAGTTGTTGTGCTCAAGTACTTTGGATTCAAAATCAGATGATGGACTATGGATACTCCTTCATGAACACGCCAATATTCATTGACAACCAAAGCACAATAAGCATCATCAACAACCCAGTCAAACACTCCAAGACAAAACACATAGAGATACGCTACCACTTTATAAGGGACTGCAACGAGAAGAAACTAATCCATGTTGAGAAGATCCATACTGACAATCAACTCGCTGACCTCCTCACAAAGGCGTTTGATGTTGGAAGATTCACGTTTTTGGTCACAAGCATTGGAATGCTTAATACGGAAGAATAACTCAACTGCCCTTCTCTCAGTATTTCTATTACGTTTAACATCTTAAGTCCCTTCGAAGAAGAAGTAGTAACCTTATGATGAAAATCAAGTACCTTACTCTCTAGTATTGTACTATGTTACTACTGCAATATTAATAGTAAAGACAAAAAGTATCCAAAGTATGATTAGTACGACCAAATTTTAAGGCTAAGGGAAGGTTTAACTACTACTGCCCTACGCTAATAAATTTTTGGACGGAATGGTTAATACGGACGAGTAAGAAGTTGCTACGGACCTCTGGTTTAATACTGCCAGTAACTCACGTTGCTACGGACAGTCCAGTTAATACGGTCCATGAACCAGTACTACGGACGTTTAATCTACTTACTACGGATCTTTGTGTTAATACTGCAGATTATTTTATTAATAAAGGTTTCTTAATCAATAAGAATGCCCTAATTAATTATGATTTGACAAGTCAAAACACAACTTGTAACCCCACTTTACACGTGTCAGTCACAGAGAACATAACAATAACACGTGTTAAAACCTGATTGGTCCTAATTTTTAAAATTCAGGCGCGAGGTTCAGATACTAGCTACACGTGGCGATTTTTAATTGGACCGTCATTTTTGAATGATTACCCGCGTCTAATCAAGTTGCTAAAATTTTTCGGTATAAAAGGGGGTTAATTGAATAATTTTGAAATTACCGTTGTAAAAACCCCTAAGTCTTCCAAAAAGTTACCGTTAGAGTTTATAAACCATTTTTCCTTGCCGTTGTAACTAATCACTCACATTCTTGTTTATCTCTGTTTCTAATCATTTCACAGAATCAACAATGGCAGATCAATTGCAATTTTACAAGACTCACAACATGGTCGCTTACTTGGAAAAGAATACCGATAACGCCGATTTCCATCAAATAATTGATTTCTTTGCTCAATCGAAGATCAAAACGGCGTTAACAATAAATCCGGAGATTGATGAATCCCATATTAGGGATTTTTGGACGTCTGCCACGTTGGATAACGATGATATTGCTATCAATGCTGTGGTGCGGGGTAAAGCAATCCAAGTGACAGAATCCTCTCTCCGAACACACCTGAACCTTCAAGATGAGGAAGGTATGGAACATGTCCCTTATGACACCCTGGTAACTGCTTTTACTAACATGGGATATGAGGGGGATCTAAACGTTTCCACATTTTTAAAAGCTAAACTTTCCCCTCAATGGAAATTCATGTTGCATACTTTGCAACAATGTTTGTCCCCCAAAAGAACAGGGTGGCATGAAGGAAATTCAACATTAGCCAATGCAATGGTATGCTTGGCTACGGGGGGTACTTTTAATTTTTCATACATGATTTTTGACGCAATGAGAAGAAACATTGACAGTCCAAATAAATTTCTTATGTATCCAAGATTTCTTCAACATTGCATAAATTGTGTTCACAATGATCTCCCAAGATCTGAAAAACATTTTGTCTCACATGCTCATTCAAGAAAAGTTTTTACAAACATGAGACAATTAAACAAGGGTGGACCATCTCGTGTGACACCACTATTCTCAAAAATGTTGGTGGTCACAATTCCCACAGCTGCAGGACAAGAAACTCTTCCTCTGTCCCAACCCACAGCTGCCACTCTCAGTACTACGGCAATATCTGTTGGCACTAGTGCCATATCTGTAGCCAGTACTGCAGGTGGAAACCCAGAGGTTGCTACGGTAGTTGCTACTGCCCAAGTACCTCCAGTTGCTACTGTGAGTTCTACTCCAGTTGCTACTGCTTCAGTCACTACTGCTAAAGTGACAAAACCAAAAGTTTCTGCGCCTCACAAACCCATCAAAGTTGCTTCTAAGAGAATCAAGAGGGTTACTCAGCCTCTTGTTTCTACAACCATCCCTCATACTACTACTGCAAAAGCAATCCCTGAAACATCTTCAGGATTGCATCACACATTAGGGGAAAACCTTGAACATACCCCCTTGTTCACTGAGTTGGTCACTAAGGAGAGGGAAGACCATGTGGGGAGGGCTGACCCTACTGCAGCCTCTACTTCTTATAGTAGAGCTCAGGACAGTGTCAACATAAATAAGACCCAAACTACGGCAACACCATCCCTTGCTGAGAACTTGTTCTCAAATTGGGAAGGTGGTCCCTGGCGCCAAGAGACCATGGGGGAGATACCTGCTTCTGCTAGGCAGGAGGGTTTCTCTTTTCCCGAGGATCTTCCACCTGTTGGTACCCAACAGGAAAGGGGTGAGGGTAGTGGTGGTACTTACAAGGAATTGATGGGTATGTACCAGAATCTAATGGTGAGGGTTGAAAAGCAAGAAGAGATGCTGTCTTCTTTAACATCTTTGGTGCAACAGGTGCTGGCACAACAAGCTTTATTATCAGTCCAGCTACTGCCCAAAAGAATCATCACACAAGAGGCTGGAAATTCACCAATGCCATCCAGCTCATCCTCTTCAGATGACTCCCCATCAGATGACAACAAGGGGGAGAAAGATTTGAATGTGTTATCATCTGGAGAAAGCAAGGGTGATGAAGACAAGGGAAGCACAGATACTGTTATCACAGCCACCTCCAGTCAAGATGAAGAGATGGAGACAGACAGTATAGTTGAAGGGGAGACAGACTTTGATGCTAATATGGTGATAGATACAGAGGGTGAAGAAATGGAAGTGGATACTCCACTTAAGGGGGAGCAGCAGCAGCAGCAAGAAGTCAAGCAAATAGTCGAAGAAACCATAGACGAGATGGAAGATGAAACTTCACCAAAAGTTGCTGCGGATCAGGATGATGAAATGGTTACTACGGACCAAGTTGATACGGATCAACTTACTACGGTGGATCCTATGGTAACTAGCCCAGTTACTACTGACCCAGTTGCTGCGGACCCCATGACAACTAGTCCAGTTGCTACGGACTTAGTTAGTACGGCTGAAATGGAGCAAGTTGCTACGGACCCAATGATCATTAGTCCAGCTCCAGAAACAGAGGAGGAAGATCATTCCTACCTATTCACAACCATTCCTCCCACGTTCAATCAAGCTTCCTCACAATTTCAGGCAATTCAATCTGAAGCTACAACTCCTTCTACCATTGTCACAGAAGCTCCTTTCACCATTGATCAAGAAGAAGCTGCAAATGTTCTTATAAGAACAGAATTGTCAAGAACTGCTGTAATGGAAGATGAAGCTACACTATCATCACAGCTGCAGAAGATCAAAGATGAAAAGCAGAAACAAGAACAGAAGAAAGCAGAAGAGGAGAAAAGAAAGAAGTTGATTGCTGAAGCAGTTGCTAGACAAAGAGCAGCAGCTGCTGAGGTAGTTACAACCTCAACAACTTCTCTAACATTACCTGAACAGGCTGCTGGTTTACCTGTTCCTGCAGGAAGAGTTGGATTCATAACAGTTGACAAGAAAAAGAATAAAATCCAAATGGTCAACCTTGATGATGAAAAGGGAAAAGGAAAATCTGTTGTAGTAAAGAAATCAAAAGATGAACTTGCTGAAGAAGACAGGATTGCTAAAGAAGAACTATTCTTCAAGAATATGTCTGTGAAGGAGATTGAAAATGTGAGAAGAGAAAATGCAGCAGCAGAACTGCAAATAAGAATGGATGCTGAACTAAAAGCTGAAGAAGAAGCAAGAGAAAGGAAGTTAGCTGAAGAACAAAAAGAAAGACTTTCTCAAGAAGCAATTAACTTTCAAGGTATGACTGCTGAGGAGATAGAGGCAATCAGACAAGAGAATGAAGCTGCAGAGTTGTACAACAGAATGCAAAGAGCTGCTGCTGAAGATGCAATAAAAGCCCAGGAGATGGTTAATGATGACATTTTGGACAGACTAGCCAAGAAGGGTTTGAAAAAGTCTTTGGAAAAAGAAGATGAGCTTCTAGCACAGAAGATGCATAAAGAGGAGCTTAAACAAGCAAAAACCAAAGCAAAGCCCGAGAAGAAGAAAGTGTCCAAGCCTACTCCTACACAAGTCAAGATAGCTGAGGATAGAAAGAAGTACACAAACTATCTCAAAAGCAAAGGTCATAGTGGCAGATCCTTAGGCCCTATGAAGCTAGCTTCTATCCTAGAGCTTGTGAAGGAAGAAAGACAAAAGGAATCCAAAAGGGAAGCAGCACTTGCAAAGCTTGAAGAGAAAAGGAAGCTAAATGCACAAAAGGTGTTGGATGCAGCCCTTAGAACAGGAAGAAAGGTATTTCAACCTGAACCTGTTACTAAAGTCAAACAATCAGAAGAGAAGCAGAAAAGAAAGAAGCTGTCATCAAAAGGATTCCAGTTCCTCCATCTAAAAGACAAAGGATGGGTGATGATGCTACTGCCTCTCAAGAAAATCCAGAAATTCCATTTGCTGATGTTAAAATTGAGCCTGAAGATATGGAACAAAATCCTCCAAGTACTGCTCAAGGGGGAGATTATTCAGCATATATCAACCATGTTGATGGTTTGAAGTATACTCCATTGAAGGTGAAACCTCCAATGATCATTGATTGGAAATATGTTGGTGGACCTTTGAAAACCGAATATGAAGTTACAAGAGCAGATAAGTCAAAGAAAAATCTTATAGCTTTTCATTGGGTATTCAGAGATTTTGATAGGGATGATCTGGAGAGAATGTATGAGATTGGCATAAGGAAATACTCACATCAAAGAAAAGGAGTATGTCCTGGTACTGATCTAGCAATGGATGTTCTGTGTGGGTTGTTTGAACCTGACTACAAGAAAACAAGTTCTGTCTTCAAGAAAGAAGGACCTAATAATCCTGTACTTAACTGGTATGTGTATGAGAAATGTGAAGCATACTCAATTATAAGAAAACATGGAGCAAGGGAATTCTACTTGGTAAGTCACCAGTATCCACACTCATTGAAGACATTGGATGAGCTGATTGAATTGAAGCTGAATGGACCAGGAGATTCAATGCTTGCTCAAGAACTTATTTGGAAAATCTTGTGTCAAAGAATAGTAGAAAAAAACAAGATGGAAACTGACTTGTAAAACTCTTAGTTATAATAGTTAATACTGCTCTATGAATGAAGTAGTTAATACTGTTGAAGCATGAAACTTGTACTTTTGATGTGCCATAAAAGTTCAAGGTTAGGGGGAGATTGTTGGGTTATAACTTAACTAAATATAGTTTAACCATAAACAATATACCTAACATACAAGAAAAGTAACTTAAGCTGTTAATACGGAAGGTATTATAAGTTACTACGGAAGATCAAGTTGGTGCGGCTGTTCAACAAGTTACTACGGTTCATCAAGTTACTACGGCTAGTATTAAAGTTGCTATGGAATGAGTTAAAGTCAAGTCAAAGTCAAGATACGGAAGAAGTCAAGACACGGAAGATAAACTTGTCTTACAAGTATCGAATCTAATTAGATAGAGTTATAATTAGATTAGATTTCCTTTTGTTAATTAAAGAAAGTTTCCTTAATCTAGATAATGATAGATTTAGATAAGGATAGATGTAGATTTCTAGGTTATCTAGAACGAGCCTCAAGGTCTATAAATATAGATCCTTGTAGAGAAAATCAAAACACGTTGTATTAGAAAAATTGATTAATGCAATTGAGGCTTACAATTCGACAATAATTTGGTTATTCATTATTCATTATTAGTTGTTCGATAACTCGTAATATTGAAGTGTTCTTCCGCTGCTGAACTTCTTCAATAGATCTCGATCTTAATCGTTAGCAAACATATTAGTTTATTCAGACTAATACGATCCTGACACTAACCTTAAAAAAATATATGTTCCATATATAACGACAAAATGCTTAAATTCAAAGTTAAATACGAGTATCAAACAAATGTAAAGATTGCAAGTTGATGGTCAAACTTAACTTTTGCCTCAAATTAATTAAAACACACGTCCTTTACGCGATACACCCGCTCAACATACCTACGTATTTTTTCAGGAATCAGCGGAGCAGGAGGTGGAGGACGGTGATGAATAAGGTGGTTGAAAAGAGACAGAGAAGCATATACGGAACATCACAGCCTTCCATATACCGGTATGATGTGGCTAGTTACTTGCAGAATTTTGATGAAGGAAACTATTGTGATGAATATTATTCACATGGACGTCGATGCTCTAAAGTTTTAGTGTAATGCTCCTAATTAAGATAACTTGAAATGATGTGATTTTGTAAAGAAACTTAGCTTATTTATGTCGTATAAAATTAGTTGGATGCGGTTATTAGTTACTACTTGTTGCAGATACGAATGCAAATGTATATTATAAGAATTTATACTAAAAGAAAATCAAATATACTACAACGTTTTATGTAAAGTTAGACTATCCAAATAGACAAAACATAAAAATTTGCCGACTTATTTATATGTTATTATAAAGCTGTAAGCATGAATTCGGTGACGACACTTTTACTTTACATATTGATACGTGATCTAACGGGCCATATGAATCTCCTTTTAACCACATTTTTTTTTCTTTCTCAAATAAAGATGCAATAGGAGGATAACAATTCTGATGTGTAATGTCACTTTAGACATTCAAAGTTAGTAAAACAAAAAAATATATTATCCATTAAAGTCATACATCACCCTTGCTTCGTATGTTGCTTTAAAAAAAGATCACTAATTTCGATGAGGACATGTTATTGTCGACGAGAGTGGATGCTCGCAGACTCAGGGTGGATAATGCGGACTTGCGGGATGTAAAGATTGAAAAATGGCGATCTAGTCAAAATATAAAGAGACCCACAACCATATGTGTAAAGATTGAAAAATGACGATCCTAACGACCCTTTACACATCCTTTACTTTAACCACTAGATCTTTAAATTAATGCTAGCTAATTTACCAAATTGCCCCGTATACACCACTATATAATATATGCACTAGACATTCAAAACTTCATTCATTATCACAACAAACAAACAACAAACAAACAACAAACAACAAACAACTTATCTCTCTTTTAAGGAAAAGAAAAAAAAATGGAGATTGCAAGTGACTTCAAATGCACGTCAACCATTGAGGAAGGACGATCATCTGACTTCTCTGAATGTTCTTCGTTTTCATCCGTCTCTGATCACGAAGAGTACTCCTCACGAACTAATAGCAGCGTACGCCGAAGCAGGAAATGGAAGAAGCTAATGAAGAAAGTGATTGAAGGAAGCAAAAGAAGCATATACGGATCCTCCAAGCCTTTGATATTTGGGTACGATGCAGTTAGTTACTCGTTAAATTTTGATGAAGGAAACCGTGCTGATGAATATTATTCCTGATCTCTACGCTCAAAAGTTTTCAGTGAATGCTAGTAAGATCAATGAGAGTGGTTGGCATGGTGAACATCATTATAGATTTTTTTTTTGTAGTTTAAGTGTAGATGTAATTATGTGAATCATTTATTTTATGCTAAATGTGTACATTTAAATTAGATGTTGAAATGAAATCTAATTGTTTTTGAAATTCACTCTTCAAATTATATTTTGTTTTTGAAATTCACTCTTCAAATTATATTTTGTTTTTGAAATGCACTCTACGATTTACATTTAGATGAATCTTCAAATGATCACAAAATTAGTCAATTTCGTGTTGGTTCGTCGTTCCGCTTATGTGGAAGTTGGCCATTGTTCCTTCAATATTATTCATTCAATTTATATGCTGAAATTTTTAGAAACTGAAAAACCATGTTTTTCTAATATTTGTCAAAAGTTATTACGTACTTGTTTTTACAAAATAGATTATAGATTGCCATAGAATCAAAAAGAAAAAGGGGCAAATATCAGGAAATGGATGGGCGCCTATTTTGCCTTGCTTGACTAGTATTGGAATATTGCTTGACAAACCCGATTGTTTTTTCGTTTCTAAGGTTTGAAAAGAGCAAGAGAAGCATATACGAAACATCAATGCGACAATGCGTTCCATATTCCGGCATGATATAGCTAGTTACTTGCAGAGTTTAGATGAAGGAAAATATTGCGAAAAATATTATTCACATGGACGTTGATGCTCTCAAGATTTATAGTAATCAACACTCGATCATAAGACGAGCACTTGAATGACGTGATCGTGTAAGCAAACTTGGCTGACTCTATTAATTATAGTTACCTGTTGTTGAGAATACAAATGCGAATGCATATTATGATTTATACCTAATAAAATCATATATTCGAGACGTTTTATGTATATTATATCTAAAGTAGTAAAGTTAGACCACCCGTATAGACAAAACATAAAAATCTGCTTACTCTATGTTACAGGATTATATACTTTAATCATCTTTTCGGTTACGACACTTTCTCTTTACATAATGATAAGTGATTTCATTAACGGGCATATGAATCTCCTTTTAACCAAATAAAAATGCAATAGGACTATAGGAGGATAAGAATTCTGACGTGAAATGTCACTTTAGACATTTAAAGTATATTATCCATAAAGGTTTCCATTTGCAATACACATCAGCGTTACTTCATATGTTGCTTTTGGAAAAGGTTTGTAATATCTATTGGAGCCATAAAAGAGGTCGACGATCGTGGACATGTTATTGTCGACGAGGGTGGATGCCCACAGACTCGGGGTGGATAATGCGGACTAGTAGTGTTCTTGATTGTATCACACTTAATATCTTGTGTCATCATAGTGATTTGGTCAAAATATAACAAGACCACAAGCATGTGCAAAGATCAAAAAATGACGATCATAACAACCCTTTACACATACTTCACTTTAACCACTTGATCTTCAATTTAATGGGAGTTACCAAATTCCCCTTGTACACCACCCTATATATGTTATACATCTATTCAAACTTCATTCATCATCACAAGTTCACAACAAACAAACAACACATAAACTCATCTCTTTTTAGAAAAAAAATGGCCATTGCAAGTGACCACCTCAACTACACCACATCCATTGAAGAAGGACGATCATCTAACTTCTCCGAAGGCTCCTCGTTTTCATCCGTCTCCGATCAAGAAGACTACTCACAAGTCAACAACGGTGTACCCCGGTGCAAGAAGTGGAAGAAGCTAATGAAGAAGGTGATTGAAGGAAGCAAAAGAAGCATATATGGATCGTCTAAGCCTTTGATATTTGGGTACGATGCAGTTAGTTACTCACTTAATTTCGATGAAGGAAATCGTGCCGATGAATATTATTTGTGATCTTGAAGCTTAAGTGAATGCTAGTAAGATCAATTAGAGTGGTTATAATTATGAACATAATTATAGATATTTTGTTTGAGTTCGTAGTTTAAATGAGGATTATATATGTGAATCACCATTTTTCTTTAATGCCAAATGTGTACATTTTGATTAAATGTGGAAATGAAATGCGTGAAATTCTTTCTTCAATTATTTGTTTATTTATTTATTTTAACTTTTTGTAATTCACTCAGCTCTATGATTTATATTTGGGAGGTGATATTGACACATAATTTTTAGTCTTATACAACTCTATTTTATAATTTGACTCTTTTACCCTTTTCAAAGTTTTACCATTTAACCTTCACACTTTTGCAAATTGCAATCTTAAGTGACTACCGTATAATTTACTATTAGGATAAAACATTACTCTATATGATACTCAAATTAAAAAATTTAACTTATTGACCTAGCTCAAATCATCTTCGCTTCAAAGTTGCAGCAAACACAAAACACCCATAGAAATCATTCCAAACTTTCATACAAATATAAATAGCAAATGGTTTAAAAACACACAAACCGAAACAAAAAAAAAAATCAGAAAACACCCATACCCAAATCAATCCCACATAATATCACCAAATTAAGCGACACAATTGAACCATATATACCCAATATGGAACATAACCGAACACCATAAAGAAATGAAGTTGAAGACGCCGATTGTAATGACAAAGTTGGGGATGGCAATGGATCGGATATAGATCGGGTGGAGCCATATCCATATCAATATCCATTTATATTTTCATCATCGATATCCATATCCATATCAATTTAAAAAAAAAATCATCTATCCATATCCATATCCATTGGATTTAGCGAATAAATGGATATCCATTGGATATCATAATTTTTTTTTTTCTTTTTTGTAAGATATTAACTTTAAAATATGATCGAAACACATAGTTTATCACATATATACAAGCACATTACACTAAATGTGTAACGTTGTGGTTTTTCAAAATCTCGTTTTTCAAAAACTTTTTAATTATCAGAGTTAAACAACGATTAATCAAAATACGAGATTGGCGGTTCCGAAATTAATTTACAAACCTACCATACGTTACGTTAAAATTTAAAAATGTATTACAAATATTATACAGATAATTGTTCCAAAAGAAGGGTAATTACAACGCTACCCCAAAGTACTCCCACTCACAAGCATCTAGACAACCTACGAGCAAAATACATGTTTGGAAAAAGAGTATTAGCGTTAAGCTACTGAGACAATAATATTAGTAAAGACTATTTAAAACTATTTATAAAGAAAAATAGTTTGGCTTTACTAACCCAATTCATACTCACAACCTAAAAAGTAGGTATTAAATAATTATTAACAATATATATGAATATCTTGTAAATCAAATTTCGTAAATCAAGCCACGCAAAGACCCCACTCATAGGGTGAAAGCTAATAATAACTTTTTTTGTCCATAACTTACTTGGAAAATGGAAACTCGTGCATTTCCTTAATCAGTTACTTGCCTCCTTCTACTTCATAAAAGTTCAATAATTAATTATCAGTTCACTAGGGTCTATCAAGCCCTAATTAACATTCACAATAATAGGGCCCTTCTTATGTCCTAGGGTTATTACCCCCTTCGTTACTCACCCATTTTTGCATATTATTATAAGTATCGGAGCGCGACTCCCAGTCTTTATAATAACCCGAAATATAAGCTTTCACTACCCCAAATTTGCAAATCAGTGCGTTGTCCTTAAGGAGGGTTCCACGGTGTTTCATCTTATTACACAACTCCACTCCCACGTGATGTCCCCGGTTGACACATCTTAATAGTCAGACATCACTCAAGTATGGGATCACGTCCCAGTACCTCGTGTTGCAAGGGAGGTCTAGAATTCTCCGCAACCATCTTTAACTGCTAGCACTTGACACCTAGTTAAGGGTACTAGGTCTCGGCAACACATATCTACGAGCACTTACACTACACGTAATCAAGCCAAAGGCCTCTTATGCAAAACTAAGACAAACTCCTTATAATGCATAAAATAAATAACAACAACAACAATTATAGAACATATATAATTAAACGTAAGTGTATTTCATCAAAATATACACTAAACGGAACACGAGTAGCTACAACATATAATCAACATATTAAGTGGGTTTCGGTATGATTTGTGCCCAACCTTCACGAAATCAACCATTGGCACCACCAAAATACTCCTTACAACTCCAGGAGTCCAAATATGTGATTAGTTTGATTATCCGACAAGGTTTTGATGATCGAAATGGTTAAACCGACTTATTTTTCTAGTTTCTCTCTTTCGCCGAACACACATACACACGAGAATACAAATTGCAAATTCTGATTTTGCTTTTTTCTTTCTTCCAAATGAAGTAACTTATATATAAGATTTATTTTAGCTATTTATAAAATAAACCCTATAGATAGCCATAACGACACTTTTAACCAAAAGTGTTTATTTCATTACAAAAATGGTCCTAAACCAAAATTTATTACAATACTAGTCCTTTTTACAAAATCGGATCGTTACAATTCTCTCCCCTTTAAAATGATCCCGTCCCGGAATCAATCTTGAAACAAATGGGGATAATGAGACCTCATATAGCTTTCAGTCTCCCAAGTCAACTCCGATCCCAAACGATTCTTCCAAAGGACTTTTACCAACTTAACCTGTTTCTTTCTCAACCGTTTGGTTTCTCTTTCCAAAATTTCAACAGGTTCCTCAAATAACCTTTTATCATCTTCTACCCTCAATTCCTCCAACGGTATATAGCTAGGTTCTTCGGATAAGCACTTGCGAAGATAACTCACGTGGAATACGTTATGAATACCGTCGAGTAGTCGTGTAAAAACCGGGTTTGACTAAAACCCGAACTGGGTTTGGTCAAACCAATCCAAACCGGTTCGGGTAAAAACCGGGTCGGGTTTTAGTCGGTTTTGGTTGGGTGTGGGGTAAACCCGGTTTTGGGTCGGGTCCAAACAGGTTCGGGTTGAAAACCCGGTTTTGATTATTTAATAAAAAAAAAAAACGTAACTTGCAAAAACACGTTAAAATTCGACTTTTTTAAAACAATCTTGACACACATCATACATAAACGTTGTATTTTACTAAAATAGCTTGAAACGCATTTTCAAAGCTTAATATTTCGATAATTATTAAACAAAATGTGCGAAAAAATACTATTTTTTATAAGAAATGTAACTAATAACATTGGAAAAAAAAACGTAAGTTGAAAAAACACGTTTTTCATCAATTTTTATTAAACGAACTTGTAACACATCATACCTAAACGTTGTCTTCTACTAAAAAAACTTGAAATACATCTTCATAACCTTAATATTACGATAATTGGAATAAAAATGTTCGAAAAAATACTATTTTTTAATATAAAATGTAACTAATAACATTGGATATTTGAAATTGATTTCTTCATTATATTTTCGTACTAAGATTAATTACCTTAACCTCGAATGTATATTTAAATATAGAATATAGTTATGTGTATCATAATCAATTAAACATCGAAAAACCTAACCTTAAAAAGATATATGCTCCATATATAACGACAAAATGCTTAAATTCAAAGTTAAATACCGAGTATCAAACAAATGTAAAGATTGCAAGTTGATGGTCAAACTTAACTTTTGCCTCAAATTAATTAAAACACACGTCCTTTACGCGATATACCCGCTCAACAAACCTACGTACCCAATCCAAAATAGACGTTAATTTTTTAATGATCACCAACTATAAAATCTATATGTTCTAAAGTTTAAACTTCCATTCATTATCACAGAATACTCACATCGATCTCTTTCCCCAAAAAGTCGCCAACTCTACCGACTTCAGCACTAATATGTCTCATCGACGACCATCTTATTTTTTCAGGAATCAGCGTAGCAGGAGGTGGAGGATGGTGATGAATAAGGTGGTCGAAAAGAGCAAGAGAAGCATATACGGAACATCACAGCCTTCCATATACCGGTATGATGTGGCTAGTTACTTGCAGAATTTTGATGAAGGAAACTATTGTGATGAATATTATTCACATGGACGTCCATGCTCTAAAGTTTCAGTGTAATGCTCCAAATTAAGATAACTTGCAATGATGTGATTGTGTATAGAAACTTAGCTTATTTATGTCGTATAAAATTAGTTGGATGCGGTTATTAGTTACTACTTGTTGCAGATACGAATGCAAATGTATATTGTAAGAATTTATACTAAAAGAGACTCAAATATACGACAACGTTTTATGTAAAGTTAGATTATCCAAATAGACAACGTTTTATGTAAAGTTAGATTACCCAAATAGACAAAACATAAAAAATTTGCCGATTCTATTTATATGTTATTATAAAGTTGTAAGCATGATTTCGGTGACGACACTTTTACTTTACATATTGATACGTGATCTAACGGGCCATATGAATCTCCTTTTAACCACATTTTTTTTTCTCTCAAATAAAGATGCAATAGGAGGATAACAATTCTGATGTGTAATGTCACTTTAGACATTGAAAGTTAGTAAAACAAAAAAATATATTATCCATAAAAGTCACCATTTGCATTACACATACATCACCCTTGCTTCGTATGTTGCTTTAAAAGAAGATCACTAATTTCTGTGGGAGACATAAAAGAAGTCGATGAGGACATGTTATTGTCGACGAGAGTGGATGCTCGCAGACTCAGGGTGGATAATGCGGACTTGCGGGGTGTAAAGTTTGAAAAATACGATCTAGTCAAAATATAAAGAGACCCACAACACAACCATATGTGTAAAGATTGAAAAATGACGATCCTAACGACCCTTTACACATCCTTTACTTTAACCACTAGATCTTTAAATTAATGCTAGCTAATTTACCAAATTGCCCCGTATACACCACTATATAATATATCCACTAGACATTCAAAACTTCATTCATTATCATAACAAACAAACAACAAACAAACAACAAACAACAAACAACTTATCTCTCTTTTAAGAAAAAGAAAAAAAAAATGGAGATTGCAAGTGACTTCAAATGCACGTCAACCATTGAGGAAGGACGATCATCTGACTTCTCTGAATGTTCTTCGTTTTCATCCGTCTCTGATCACGAAGAGTACTCCTCACGAACTAATAGCAGTGTACGCCGATGCAGGAAATGGAAGAAGCTAATGAAGAAAGTGATTGAAGGAAGCAAAAGAAGCATATATGGATCCTCCAAGCCTTTGATATTTGGATACGATGCAGTTAGTTACTGTTGATGTTGTTCGGATCTTATAGTCAACGTTGTATCTCTAACCTAGCGGAAATAGATCAAAGATTATCTAGCGAATATGTAACCGTCGGAAACGAGATCAAACCAATGAATATTGATAAGATCGGACCTAAGGAAGACTATTCGGATGATTGTTTAGACTTTACTAAACGTTTGGAACTCAAAGGAAATCGCAGCAGCAATTCGGCACCCTAACACAAACTTGCAAAAAACCTTACCGAATGCTGAAACCCTAAGCTGTATATATAGGCCCAGCATTCCATTCGTACGAATGAGAATTCATTCGTACGAATGAGTTTCTATTCGTGCGAACCACATCTGGTTCGTACGAATGAATCCTTCATTCGCACGGATTCATCCTTATCCGTGCGAATGAGATTTGAATATCATTTAAACATCACAACAATACCGATATTCAATCACACAATACAAAGACTGATATAAAACGTTAATTACATATGAATCTTAGTAACTACATAAATGCACCTACAAACTCCCCCTAGGAACTAGATTCTATGTTGTCAGTCTTCAAAAATATCTGCTGCTTCCCAAAACACTGCTTTGATCTGCCCTATTATGCATGAATCTTGTGAATGAAACATACACGTACAACCTTGTTGAAACGCGACGCTTGATCCATATCTTTGATGTCGCAGAATATAGGTTGCAGATACAAAGCATAGATATCATCATCTGTTAGATTTCTAATCCACATCGGATCAAAAATTCGCACAGCTTCCCAAACGCCTTTGTGCTCTAACACGATGACAGCTTCAGTGGTTCTATAATCATAGTACCACCACTTGAAACTTCTCCAAAATCCGGTCTTCATTTCTCGAAGCGGAATCTTTTCCATCACTTTTGGCGCTTGATATTTGACATGTTTCACAGCTTTACCCTTTTTCTGGTTCCAAATGTGGGTAATCTGTGGATACTGCGGCCTTAGTAGCTTCCACTTACTTCTGAATTCACTTCTGAGTGTTTTCTCCAACCATTTTGCTCGGTCATCTTTTTCACTGTAGATTAATTTAAGACGTGCCAGTTGCATCATATCAAAATATGGCAACGTCTTCAAATCATGAACTCGATTGAAATAATCTATTCCTCGTTCACGTTTCACAGCATACACATTCAGATCCTCCAAATACGCCCAGCTGATTATTTGACCTTCAGTTTTTGCTCCTTTTAATGAATAACATTTTGTATACGCAGGTTGAGCATCTTGACGAGGGGGGCGTATACAATCCTTCACAGCTTGACGCCATTCAGCTTTCTTAGCGTCCAATTCTGCTTGATTTAACGTCGCTTGACTAGCCTCTGGATTGTCATTCAATTTCCGAGTGAGATCGGCATCGTCAACATCAAAAACCGCATCATCTCGTAAATCATTTGCTTGATAGACAGGTTCAGTTGACTCAGCATTATTCTCGAACTCTATCTCTTCATCATCACCATCAGAATCGGGAGGATTTAAATCAGAAACAGATGCAGATTCGTCAGATGTAGCATCGTCAGGATTCATTGCGATTAATGCTGCAATCTGTTCTTTAGATAAGCTATGCATAATTTCTCCCTCTTCTAGATCGGGATCAATGCTGAACTGAATTACCCCCTGCATATCCAAAATGTGAGTTAAATTGGACTTTCTAAAAGAGATGGGAGCAATATCGTACTGGGATTCACTCTGATGTTCTTTACCAGCTCCCCCAGACGCTGTGCGTTCGCTATCTGCACCAGCCGGTTCAGCAGATTCATCGGCCGGTGCTTTGATTCTGTAAATTCCATCATCATCAGCCTCCATCGAATCCATCGATTCTAGTATTGCTTTGTTTGCCGCTTCCAGATAGGTGATCTTATCTTGAAATACCTCCAACTGCTTGTTCTGATCCTCAAGCAACTTATCTTGATCAGCAATCCTCCTTAGCATGTCAGCTTTCTCAGCTTCCCTCTCTGCTTCCCTCTTAGCCATTTTCTCAATCATTTCCTTCATCTCGTTATCCTGTTTTCTCTGATTCATCATGACCTCCAATAACAAAGCGTTTACAGTCGCGAGTTGAGCAGACTCAGATGTTGACCCTGACGATGCTCCACCAGCTGTTGGTGTTATTGTTGTTGCAGGAGTCATGACTGGGATGCTTTGATGTTGCTGAGAAGTTACAGGAGGAGGAATAGGAATAGTTGTGCTGGCGGAAAGTTCACTTTGTTTCACTAGCTTGAGACGCTTAGAAATTCTCCCTTCGACCTGATCCTTCAGTGTCATTTTAGCTCTCCGTTTTGGTACCGAGGGAGTCGCCTCAGCACTTACAACCGTATCATCTTCATCTACTAACTCAAACTGAGCTGATGATGCACCAGTATTGGGAGAGTTAGCAGATATCACTTCCTCGTCTGAATCAGCTTGAATAGGAATCTTGATATTCTCTTTATCTGAATCACTGTCATCGTTTCTCCATTTCCTTTTTGCCGGACAAACGTAATCAGGATTTGCGAGATGTCCAATCAGCCTTTTCTCCGGAGGTGTTGGCTTGTTCTTGTAGCTAAGCATGCGTCCCATAGTGATGTCATCCATAGTATCTAGCTTGACTATGTCTTCTTCAGCTTCTGGCAAGCCCGGAATCTTAGCATCAATAATCATTTGCACAAATCTCGCATACATTAGATACTTATGCTTCATCTTGACTTCTAAGTTCTCTATCATAAACTGCAGGATCATCGCCGAGAAATTGAACGGAATGTTCAGTGTCAGTGCGACGAGTGCACTTTGAAGAATTTCTCGCATATGGTCATGTCCTGCCTTTCTGGGACCCAAGCAATGCTGTATAACATGACAAAGATACTTGTATTGAATACTAAAGCCGGACTTAGTTATCACCCCCTTTCTGATATCACCATCATAATGCATTCTCAGTAATGCACCTCTGACCTTGTACACGTCAAGATTTGTCGGCATGTTCGCTTCATCTTCAAATCCAACAGCTTCTCGGATTACTTTCTCATCCACCACGATGTCATTTCCTAGCACCGTACTATGTATCTGAACCTTCATGTCTTGACGAACCACCGTAGCATGGTTCCAGAAATCAGTAATATGGGTCAAGTAAGGTGTTTGGTTGGTAGAGATCGCCTTGTAAATCCTTGAGCGCTTCAGAAACTGCATGATCCCGACAAACTTCACGGAGTGTGGTGTCGTCTCGTCGAGATAAGCGCACATGTTATTCTTTGAACCGATGACAAGACCAGTGCTTTGAGTTGATGAAGATTCAGCCATTTTCCTGTAAACAGAAACATAAACATCGGGAAACAAACAGTTAGAATTTAAATTCAAACGTTTTAAATGTTTCTGTTTATGGCCATTCGTACGAATGAAAACTTCCATTCGCACGGATCTATGATGATTCGTGCGAATGAGTTAGTTAAAACATACGGATTGGATTTCGTTCGTTCGTACGAATGACATAGCCATTTGCACGAATGGAGATCCTATTCGCACGAATGAAATTCCATTCGTGCGAATGAAGTTCATCGAAACAGTTTGAATTCCACAAAACCTAGATTCTCAAAACACCTGTTTTAGACTACAACA
Organism: Senecio squalidus; assembly: GCA_910822075.1. Lineage (NCBI taxonomy): Eukaryota > Viridiplantae > Streptophyta > Magnoliopsida > Asterales > Asteraceae > Senecio > Senecio squalidus. The sequence continues at coordinate 21,885,169 of CAJVGC010000590.1, read as the reverse complement.
ATCACACAAACAGACTCGCAATCCCCCGATTAACATAATCCCTAACCCAATTACCCATTACAAACACGAATAAAAGTCCAATTGATTAGGTTATAATCGGTTTTAAACATTAAAGATTAAACCCTTAAACGAACGTTATACCTTTCGTGGTATAGATGGTACAATTCGCAATCAAAAGTTACGCAAGAAAATCAGATTCAAAAACTCTTTGCAACACTTTCAAAATTTTCGAGATTTTTCTAACTTTTTCGGACGAATGAAAGACAATTGTGAACATATCAAACGAATAGAAAGTATTTATATACCCATTTCTCATTCGCACGAATAGAAACATATTCGTACGAATGAGTCTTCGTTCGTGCGAATCGCAGTCTGACAGTATAGATCTAAATTGCCTTTGATTCGTACGAATGAATTATTGGTTCGTACGAATAAGCTCATTGGTTCGCACGACTGATCTGTCGAAATCACAAACTTACAACTTTCGCTTTTCTTCAAAATCAACAACCACGTAAACGTTAGATACAAGAAAATTATCAATCCAACAAAATATAACGTTTAACTCAATTTAGATATCCAAACCAAACACTTTATCAACGTGATTCCAGTTTCACCTTTACATCTTGAGTCACGACAAGTAACCTTTAAACTAACAAAAGAAAATAAAGACAAACTAAAATTCTAAAAACAAAAATCTTTTTGTATTTTTCTGTTTTTGGTACTTCAAAGAAAATTCTAACTATAACGACTACTGAAATAACAATAAAACTGAAATTATCACATTCTTTTTGTGTTTTTCGATTTTGATGAATCAAAGAAAAATATAACAACTACTGAAATAACAACTAAATAAATTGAAATTTTCACATTCTTTTTGCGTTTTTCTGATGAGGGATCAGACTGATACTGAAACATAGCATTGTCGTTCAATTTTTTTAGTAACAGTTAACATATCAGTTGACGATTATTGGTATATTTGTCCTCTTAAACTTAAACAAACATTCACTTGACACTTTTTCTTTCCAAAATGGTTATCTCGCTAAGATCTCCCAATGTTTTGAACATAGAAAACAACACACAATTTGAATTTTTAACGGTCATCAAATTTATATCATAATTAGAATTGCACGTATGTTTGTGTATTTGTCCTCTTAACTTTTCAGCCGTTTCAATTCTATTTTCCTAAACATCAGATGTAATATCATAATATTTATTTCGTATGTCAGTACGATCTTCTCTCGATATGAAAAATATTCGGTAAATTCGCTCAATTTGCTCAGTCATGGTGAGTTTTCTATCATAGGCTTGATACAGTATCGTTTCTCCACCACTAGAGTCTAGGTACAACTAAACGGGGACTTTTATTCGGGTTGTAATGTACAGGGAAAGTCATGTGAATAAATATATATGGAGGTTAAATGGGTAAATAAATGAAAGTATACAAGTAAACGTAGTATACATCTAAACTTAGAATGAATCCGAACTCCTAAACGCTACTGAACCAATTGCTCCATATAACTTCAATTTCTTCCGAATTACATAACTCAAAATACAATTACTTCAACTTCAAGGACATACTTTACAACTTTCTCAAATTTTTTTTTTTTTTTTTTTTTTTTTTTTTTTTTTTTTTTTTTTTTAAATATGATACAAAGGCTAACGATATTCTATAATTTCAATGCCTTAACACTTCTAACTTCAATCTTCAAGTATACACTCCATAGCAATCTCAAAAACTGAGTTCGGATTCATCTAAAATGAAAAGAAAAGGCTAGTGTACAAACTATTTAGTGGATTTAAATGAAACGAAAAGGTTAGGCGCAAAGTGGTTAACTAGAGTATCTAACACTAAAAATAAGTGTTACAAAGGGTTAAACGGAGATTAGCTAACCAATGTGATTAAGCTATAATAATTTAACAAGAAACGAAAAGGCTAAATCAAATAGTTTATTCCTAAGTTGCCCCTAAAGTTGTACCAAATTACACTAGGTTACCCCAATGCAATGCTCATTTATGGTCTCGAAACGTATGACTGTGTCAAGTTCTAAAGTCATCAACCATCGGCACACTCATACAAAAGAAGAAGTAGCATTTAAAATGAATGCTTTCAAGGCTCAAAATCTCACTTTTCTTTGATAGGTTATTCAACAGATTGAAAATACTGACATACTGTATTTGTTTTCTGATATTACACCCAACATTTATTATTTTCGAATCAATCCAGCGAAAAGCCACAAACACTACAAGACAAAAGCTAATTAAAATATATTAAACATTTAATTCCGACCGTTTTGTGTTGTTTTCAGTGTTCTCAATTGTTATTGATCTCCAGATATCATTTAGACAGTCTTTGAGACATATCCATAAAGATTTAAATAAATTTGATATCTGCGACAACCATTTGAAAAATGATTAATTTTCGTCAAGTTTCAGTGAGATAAGTCTACCAATATATCCTACAACCGACAAGTTTAAACATTACCTTCAGCATACTTTTGACAATTTGCATGTTTAGTTTTTGCTCAGTATTTCCTCACTTCCCCCGTCTTTTTTTTTTTTTTTTTTTTTTTTTTTTTTTTTTTTTTTTTTTTTTTAACTAACTAACTATTTCTCCCCCTAAAATGCTAAAAATAAAAATCTTTTTGTATTTTTGAATTTTATAAAAGTAAAAGAAGAAAACGAAACTAAAATTAAAAGAACTAAAAAAATTAACGTAGTATACAAAAAAAAAAAAAAAACGAGAGCGGTTACTTGTCTGACTTTTCGTCCTCTTTGATCACATCACTTTTCTTAACAACACCATTTTCTAATAGTAAAAATCCAAACCGAGATTTATCGAAGGCCTTTGTAAAAATATCTGCTTTTTGAAACATCGTTTCGATGTGAATTACGTCAATTAGATGTTTTTCAAAACAATCACGTATAAAATGATATTTTACGCCTATGTGTTTGGTTTTAGGATGGTGTACAGGATTCTTAGTGACAGCTATGGCAGCAGAATTATCAACATAAATAGGAGTATTAGAGATAGACAAACCGTAGTCCCGCAATTGTTGTTGAATCCAGATAACCTGAGAACAGCAACTAGCCGCAGCTACGTATTCAGCCTCACACGTGGACAATGCTACAGCGGTCTGTTTCTTGCACTGCCATGTGATGAGTCTCGTTCCGAGAAACTGACACCCTCCTGAAGTTGATTTAGCATCCTTCTTGCAACCTCCATAGTCCGAATCACTGAAAGCAGACAATTCAAAATTATCATCATTAGAATACCAAAGACCTAAATCTGGGGTACCCTTTAGATATTGCATGATTCGCTTCACTGCTTGAAGATGGATAACAGTTGGTGCTGCTTGATATCGAGAACACAAGCACACCGGGAACATAATATCTGGACGAGATGCGGTGAGGTACATAAGAGAACCGATCATAGAGCGATAAAGTGACTGATCAATTAGCTCCCCCGTAACTTCTGGTGATATCCCGTGATTCACCGATAAGGGAGTAGAGGCTGACTTTGTCTCCGACATTTCAAACCGTTTCAAAATGTCGTTTACGTATTTTGTCTGATGAATAAAAATGCCCTCTGCAGTCTGATCTACTTGTAGCCCCAAAAAGAACTTAATCGGACCCATAGAACTCATTTCGAACTTGCTTGTCATCACCGTCTCAAACTCTTTACATAATTCCGGATTTGTAGATCCAAAAATAATGTCGTCCACGTATATTTGCACCAACAGAATATCTGCACCTCTTTCTTTGATAAACAGCGTACAATCAATGACCCCTCGACGAAAACCATTTTCGGTCAGATGATTAGCGAGTGTCTCATACCAGGCGCGCGGTGCTTGATGTAGACCATAAAGTGCTTTATCGAGAATATACACTTTATCCGGATGTAATGGGTCTACAAAGCCCGGTGGTTGATTAACGTACACTGTCTCTCGAATATTCCCATAAAGAAACGCGCTCTTAACATCCATTTGATACACAGTGAACTTCTTGTAAGAGGCAAAGGCTAGAAAAATACGAATTGCCTCCAATCTTGCAACTGGAGCAAACACTTCATTATAATCTAAGTCAGGGATTTGTCGAAAACCCTGAACCACTAGCCTTGACTTGTTTCTGACAACTATTCCCTGATCATCCCGTTTGCATCGATGGACCCAGCGAACACCCAATGATTTGGCGCCTTTTGGCTTAGCGACAAGCCGCCAGACACCCAGCTTCTTAAACTGTAAGAGTTCTTCTTGCATTGAGTTAATCCAATTATCATCCATGAGAGCTTCTTCATCAGTAGTCGGTTCAATCTGCGAAATAAAACAAGCATGAGCACAGTAAGTAACATCTCCAGATTTAAACAGATCAATATACACATCGCTGTGGATTTCTTTCTTTGGTCGAGCTCCAGCAAAATAGGTTTCATAATCATCAAAATTTGTCGATCTGCGAGCCCTTGATGATCGACGGAGCTGACTTGCTGGTTCTTCTACGTTCAAATTAGGAGGAACCACAACATTAGGACCCAAATTATTAACATCAGGAGCTTCAACTTCCTCTTCAATCTCTTGAACATTTTCAGGATTTCCAATCGGCTCATTTATGTTAACTGAACCATCAGAATCTGAATCATCATCATGTACGTGACCATCTGCAGGATTATCTTGTGGAGCAGGAGGAGTAGGAACTGTTTGAGTCACTGGATCATGAGGAATAGTTTCTTCCAAAGCCTCTTGATGTGAGTAGTATCTTGCAATATCTTCATCGGAGAACTCAGGAAGATTAAATGATTCAAACAGAGAATCATAATCAAACATCCATGGATATCCTTTAGAAGGAATCGGTTTAGAGTACTTCTGAACATCCACCTCATACCATTCTTCAACAGCTTTAGTAGTTGGATTCCAAACTCTCTTGTTAGGAGTGCTGTATCCCAGAAATATTCCTTCCAATGCCTTTTCATCAAACTTTCCTTCTGATTTACGCTTGAGCATAGTACACGGAGCTCCAAAAGGTTCCAAATACTGTAAATTAGGCTTTCTTTTCTGCAACAACTCATAACACGTTTTCCCATGACGTTTCACTACTAGCACTCGGTTTAAAGTATAGCAAGCATTAGCTACTGCTTCATTCCAAAAACGTACTGGCAGTGTCGAATCAGCCAACATCGTTCTAGCTGCTTCAATCAACGTTCTGTTCTTTCTTTCTGCAACCCCGTTCATTTGTGGAGTATAGGCTGCACTGAATTGTTGTTGAATGCCTCGTTCCTTGCATAAATCCTCCATCCTTTGATTTTTGAATTCCGTACCATTATCAGTTCTAAACCGTCGAACTTTTAACTTATACAGAGTCTCCAGTGAAGTAACCAGCAACTTGATATTCTCGTACGTTTCAGATTTCTCTCGTAAAAACATGACCCAAGAGAATCGAGAATAATCATCAGTCACCACCAAACAGTATTTATCTCCAGCAACACTTGAATACTTGATAGGGCCAAACAAATCCATGTGTAGAAGCTCAAGTGGAATATCAATGGTATGAAACTTCTTTACTTTATGAGACTTTTTGGACTGCTTTCCCTTCTTGCATGAAATACACGTTTCCGGCAACTGAAAAGTTTTCACATTAACTCCCAAAACCAAATCCTTATGCATCAGATGATTCATCTTTCGTAAGCTAAGGTGTCCCATACGCTTGTGCCACAATATTGATTCACCTTCAGTAGCTTTCGAGACAAAAGCTTGGTGTTTAGTCGAATTCACAGTAGTCTTCGACATATCGAGCACATACAAATCTCCAACTCTCGGGGACTTCATAATAATCAAGTGTTCTGGAATTACAAATTCTGGTTTCATAATATAACACTGATAGTCGTCAAAGATCACTTTAAACTTCTTGTCGCAAACTTGAGAAACGGACAACAAGTTGTTGACCAATGCTTGAACATAATTCACTTTATCGAAACTTAATTTGTCGTTTGCGACGGATCCCTGAGCAGAAATAAAACCTCCCTTATCACCAGCAAATGAAACATAACCACCCTTAATTGATCTAACATTAGAAAGTAACTTCATATTCCCTGTCATGTGCCTAGACGCCCCACTATCAACAACCCAGGTATTCTTGATAGGATCATAGACGACCTGCACAACAAATTGAAATTATTAATACCCAAAACAAACCCAAGCCTTAATAGCCTTGGGTTTGCCATCTTCACCTTGGAACTGTAAGTCAACCCATTTTCCATTGGAACCATCAGACACGTTTGAAGGTCTTTCATTCTTAGCTTTCCATGCACGTTTGACATAAACAGTTGGTGAAATTGGTCTTTTTTCAATTTGTTTAACAATAGGTTGCTGTTTGGATTTACCAGCAGGAAGCAACTCATTGTTTTGTTTAGGAGATAATGACCTATTGTTTGAGAATCGATTTCGATTTGGACTTGAAAAACGATTTCCAGTGGACATTCTACTTTGGTCAACATTATTCCTAGGCCTTTGTTTCAAATTTGGACAATTATAATTAACATGGCCTTTCTCCCCACAATCAAAACAAGTTCTCCATTCGTTAAGATTTTGAGAACTTTGCGTCATTCTCCGATGGTGTGTATGAGGTTTGGAGAACATAGTATTTGGACGCATAAAGCCGGTATGTTGTTGAACATTTTGTGGCTTCTGGGGATTTGTTGGTGACTGTCTCCTATGAGGTGGTATGAATTTTGCCTTTTCTGATTCTTTTGACTCAGATGCGATTGATGATTCGCCGGTTTTGACAAATTTTGGTCCTTTAAATTCAGGTCGTTTCAAAATTCTAACTTGTTTAGGTGGACTCGACGTTTTATTTGGAGCCTGATAACCTAAACCTGTTTTGATGTGAGGTTTGCGACCCAAATTCATTTGATAAGGTAATTGACAACCCAAACCTGGACCCTTTTCTTCATCTTCTGACTCAGAAACCCAATCTTCAACTACAACGGTTTCTTTCAGTTTTTCGTTCACATTGCTTTTAGTACTGACAGTAGGTGTTTGGACAGTTGGTGTTTGGACACTAGGGGTCTGAACAGCTGGGTCTGGTTGTTGAAGAACGAACTCAACATCCCCTTCCTCCTTTGGAGACTTAATCAGTGTGTTAAAGATAGGAGGTGGACAAGTTTTGTAGTCAACCCCTGGTTTCCCTTCCCCATTTTCAGGACGTTTTTCTTTCAAAATATGGTCCAAAAGATATGATGCAGATGAATAACTTCTAACTTGTTGGTTTAAAGTTTCAAAACTTATTTTAACAGAAGCATTTTCACGTTTAAGAGCATCGATATCTTTTAAATATCTGTTGATCGAGTCCTGTTTGTTTAACAAAGCAATTTCCAAATCACTTACTTGTTTAGACAAAAGTTTGTTCTTTTCTGAAAACAGTCTTTCATTTCCCTTAACAGTTTTGTTTTTATGAAGTTCATCCACAAGATGGTTATTTTCTTGGCTAAGCTCATTTACTCGTTTATCTAAAACAAGACAATTTGAACAGGAAGTTACTATAGTTTCAGATTGTACCTTTGATGACTCAGTAGTTCCTGCCATCATTGCGAACTCCCTTTTAGGCACTGGTGATTCTGATTCTGTTGAGGATTCTTCAGATGTAACCGACTCCTCCCCATCACTTTCTTCATTCAGATTAAGAATCTTTACGACATTTACCTCAGCATCAGATGGATTGGTTTCAATTTGAATTCCCCAATCCAAGCCTTCGTCAGCTTGAAAAACTAAGGCCTTAACGTCTGAATTCTCAGTACCAGTATAAGCATTCGTGCCAGTCGTCACCAAAGCTGTATTCTTGTTTGTCTCAGGAGCGTTTCTGTTCATATTTCTGTTTTGCTGATCTCTGAATGGATTCTGAACTGTTCTGGGCTGTTTTGGCTTTTCACAGTTTCTTGCAAAATGACCCTTCTGTCCACAGTTGTGACAAGTAATTGCTGACATGTCGAAGCCATACTTAGTTTCCTTGTTGGCTCCGATTGAATTCCCAGTCTTTTTCACATACTCTTTAGCCCTCCTGACAAGATTAGCAAAGCCCCACATAATGTCGATTCGTTCCATCTCATCACGATCAATCTGCTCGTAATCCTCCCCAGTTAAGTGTACATTTCCAATTTTACCCTGCAACAGTTGGTCATAAGATCCAACTAAAGCACTCAGCATAGCCATATCTTCATTTACGCCCTCCACATTTCCTTTATGAAAATGCTCGACTTTCAAACTTGTAAACGCAGATTCTGAACTTGCTTGAGCTTGAGACTTCTGAACCGGAGTACTTTGACTTGAACTTGAGTGTGAACATCCCAAATGTCCAGTATGATTTGAGGTGTTTGCAGAGAATGTTGTCTTCAGTGGAGCATGAGTAGGAGTAGCTGCTGGTGGATCAGCATAATACAATGAGGGATCTTGAGTGTGTCCCTTTCTTTGAGCACGAAACTTGTCATCCTGCTCCTTCTCTCTTAGCTTAGTAAAGAGATCATTCAAAGTTGTGCGAGCAAGATAGCCACTTTCCTTTAGCATCTCAATATATCCATTCCAGCTGTCTGGTAGAGCGTCCGCAAAACATTGTACTCTTTCTGCACCAGTTGTCTCTACCGAAAATCCGTTCATCTCACTAATCAAGTGCTGAAAGCGTATGATAAGATTGAATAAGGATTCTCCACTTTGTTGATGTTGTGCTGAAAATCCTTTAGCTCTGATACCACTTTGTTGATGTTGTTCGGATCTTATAGTCAACGTTGTATCTCTAACCTAGCGGAAATAGATCAAAGATTATCTAGCGAATATGTAACCGTCGGAAACGAGATCAAACCAATGAATATTGATAAGATCGGACCTAAGGAAGACTATTCGGATGATTGTTTAGACTTTACTAAACGTTTGGAACTCAAAGGAAATCGCAGCAGCAATTCGGCACCCTAACACAAACTTGCAAAAAACCTTACCGAATGCTGAAACCCTAAGCTGTATATATAGGCCCAGCATTCCATTCGTACGAATGAGAATTCATTCGTACGAATGAGTTTCTATTCGTGCGAACCACATCTGGTTCGTACGAATGAATCCTTCATTCGCACGGATTCATCCTTATCCGTGCGAATGAGATTTGAATATCATTTAAACATCACAACAATACCGATATTCAATCACACAATACAAAGACTGATATAAAACGTTAATTACATATGAATCTTAGTAACTACATAAATGCACCTACAGTTACTCATTAAATTTTGATGAAGGAAACCGTGCTGATGAATATTATTCCTGATCTCTACGCTCAAAGTTTTAAGTGAATGCTAGTAAGATCGATGAGAGTGGTTGGCATTGTGAACATCATTATAAATTTTTTTTTTTTGTAGTTTAAGTGTAGATGTAATTATGTGAATCATTTATTTTATGCTAAATGTGTACATTTAGATTAGATGTTGAAATGAAATCTAATTGTCTTTGAAATTCACTCTTCAATTTCTATTTTGTTTTTGAAATTCACTCTACGATTTAAATTTACATGGAAGTTGGCCATTGTTCCTTCAATATTATTTTTCCTACATATTCAATCAATTTATATGCTGGAATTTTTTAGAAACTGAAAAACCATTTTTTCTAATATTTTTTCAAAAGTTATCACGTACTTGTTTTTACAAAATAGATTATAGCTAGTTACTTGCAGAATTTAGATGAAGGAAACTACTGTGAAAAATATTATTCACATGGACGTTGATGCTCTCAAGATTTATAGTAATTAACACTCATAAGACGAGCACTTGAATGACGTGAAACTTGGCTGACTCTATTAATTATAGTTACTTGTTGTTGAGAATACAAATGCAAATGCATATTATGATTTATACCTAATAAAATCATATATACGAAACGTTTTATGTATATTATATCTAAAGTAGTAAAGTTAGACTACCCGTATAGACAAAACATAAAAATCTGCTTACTCTATGTTACAGGATTATATACTTTAATCATGTTTTCGGTTAAGACACTTTCTCTTTATATAATGATAAGTGATTTCATTAACAGGCCATATGAATCTCCTTTTAACCAAATAAAGATGCAATAGGACTATAGGAGGATAAGAATTCTGTCGTGAAATGTCACTTTAGACATTTAAAGTTAGTAAAACCCTAAAATATATTATCCATAAAGGTTTTCATTTGCAATACACATCAGCGTTACTTCATATGTTGCTTTTGGAAAAGATTTGTAATTTCTATTGGAGCCATAAAGGAGGTCGACGATCGAGGACATGTTATTGTCGACGAGGGTGGATGCCCACAGACTCGGGGTGGATAATGCGGACTAGCAGTGTGCTTGATTGTATCACACTTAATTTCTTGTGTCATCGTAGTGATTTGGTCAAAATATAACAAGACCCACAAGCATGTGCAAAGATCAAAAAATGACGATCATAACCACCCTTTACACATACTTCACTTTAAGCACTTGATCTTCAATTGAATGGGGTTTACCAAATTCCCCTTGTACACCACCCTATATATGTTATACATCTATTCAAACTTCATTCATCATCACAAGTTCACAACGAACAAACAACACATAACTCATCTCTTTTTAGAAAAAAATGGCCATTGCAAGTGACCTCAACTGCACCACATCCATTGAAGAAGGACGATCATCTAACTTCTCCGAAAGCTCCTCGTTTTCATCCGTCTCCGATCAAGAAGACTACTCACAAGTCAACAACGGTGTACCCCAGAGCAAGAAGTGGAAGAAGCTAATGAAGAAGGTGATTGAAGGAAGCAAAAGAAGCATATATGGATCGTCTAAGCCTTTGATATTTGGGTACGATGCAGTAAGTTACTCACTGAATTTCGATGAAGGAAATCGTGCCGATGAATATTATTTGTGATCTTGAAGCTTAAGTGAATGCTAGTAAGATCAATTAGAGTGGTTATCATTATGAACATAACTATAGATATTTTGTTTGAGTTTGTAGTTTAAGTGAGGATTATTTAAGTATGTGAATCACCATTTTTTTTATGCCAAATGTGTACATTTTGTTTTAATGTGGAAATGAAATCTAAATGCTTGAAATTCTTTCTTCAATTTTTTTTTTTTTTTTTTTTTTTTTTTTTCACTCTAGATTTATATTTGGGGGTGATATTGACACAACAATTTTTATACAACTCTATTTTATAATCTAACTCTTTTACCCTTTTTAAAGTTTTACCATTTAACTCTCACACTTTTGCAAATTGCAATCTTAAGTGACTACCGTATAATTTACTATTAGGATAAAACATTACTCTATATGATACTCAAAATAAATATTTGACTTATTGACCTAGCTCAAATCATCTTCGTTTCAAAGTTCCAGCAAACACAAAACTGTTGGATTAAAATAAGATTGATTCATGTTATTAAAATACCTCCTGATGATCCTGTGATGTTGTTAAACATATTTGCCATTGATTCCCAAAACAAGATGATCGTATTAGGATGGGATTAAGGTTTTGGAGAGAAAACACTTTAGGATGGAATATGGTGTAATAAGTGACCAACCCAAATAAGGGTTTATGATGGCCTTTATATAGATACTCAAATTAGGAGTATTTACCATTTAGTCCCTGGTGTTTAATAAGTGTCTATTATTGAGCTCTCATAGTTCCGATCACCTAATGGGAAATCTATAGTGTCGGTAAGGTAAATACGTCCATCGAATATTTACTAGACACAGATTTCAGTTAGTGTCAGTCATCATATCAGTAAGGATAAATGATCAATGAGGGTCACAAATAATATGGGTCCAACATTCTCCCACTTGACCAAGTAGATCATTTATCTATGAGTACTAATAAGTCCGTACGAGATAATACTCATTTTGTTTCAAACCGAAATCATAGTCAATAAGTACAGTCGTAGAGAAGAACATCTACTCAGGACCCCCACTAGTCAAACTATGACTCAAATTCAAAACTGAATAAGCAATGATAGACCAACTAAGACAAATTTTGTTATAATAATGTCCAACACAGTTATGCGCATAAGGTGTAAATAATAGACAAACAAAATCTGAATAAGGAGGAAAATTTTTCATTAATAAATAATAATGACCAATAAGTACAACATGCTATTAAATTAAGTCTTTTGTAAGCCCCATATTCGACACGTGTCCTACGAATATATTAGGAGGAAGACCTTTGGTCATCGGATCCGCTAGCATGTCATGTGTACTTATGTACTCAACACAAAGAACATTTTCCTCAACCCGTTCGCGTACAAACAGATACTTTGTGTCGAGATACAGCCCAGCGCCAGTCGAACTGTTACTGTTCGAGAAAGTTACAGCAGCTGAGTTATCACAGTAAAGCTTCAATGGTCTAGAGATTGAGTTGACGAGTTTGAGTCCACTGATCAGGTTCCTTAACAACATCCCATGACAGGTTGCATTATAAACGGCAACATATTCAGCCATCATAGTAGACGTCGTGGTCAGTTTCTGTTTATGACTCCGCCAAGAGATTGGTCCGCCAGCTAACATGAAAATATACCCAGAAGTAGATTTATGGTCTTCTTTGCTTTTAGCAAAGTCAGAGTCAGAATAACCTACTACTTCCAAGTTGTCACTTCTTCTATAAGTTAATTTGTAGTCTTTGGTCCCTTTCAGATATCGTAGAACCTTTTTAGCCGCTTTCCAGTGTGCTAATCCGGGGTTAGATAAGTAACGCCCCAACATACCATCGATGTAAGCGATATCTGGTCGAGTACAGACCTGAGCGTACATAATGCTCCCAACTACAGATGAGTAAGGTATCATCCTCATTTCAGCCTTCTCAGTTTCAGTGCTCGAAGTTTGATGAGGTCCAAATACGTCCCCTTTAACTACCGGAGCCACAGTGGGTGTGCAGTGCTGCATGTTATAGCGTTCTAGAATACGGTCAATATAAGCCCCTTGGGAAAGACCTAGAACACCATTACGTCTGTCTCGATTTATTTCGATACCTAAAACATAAGAGGCATCACCGAGATCTTTCATGTCGAAATTATGCGAAAGCATTCGCTTCGACTCATGTAGCAGATCCAAGTTGTTACTTGCAAGCAGAATATCATCCACATACAAAACAAGGATAATAAAGTTACTCCCACTGATCTTGAGATAGGTGCATTGATCCACTTGATTCTTTAGGAAGCCATCAGATTTCACGACTTCATCAAATTTAAGGTACCATTGTCGTGATGCTTGTTTCAACCCATATATCGATTTGTTTAACTTGCAGACCATGTGCTCTTTACCTTCTGGAATAAATCCTTCAGGTTGCTGCATGAATACGTCTTCTTGCAAGTCACCATTTAGGAAAGCGGTCTTGACATCCATCTGATGTAACTCTAAATCATAATGAGCTACGAGTGCCATGACGATCCTTAGGGAATCTTTACGAGAGACAGGGGAAAAGGTCTCTTGATAATCAATTCCTTCCTTTTGAGTAAAGCCTTTTGCAACCAGTCTGGCCTTATAGCGTTCGACGTTTCCATTCGGGTCTAATTTGGTTTTGAAGACCCATTTACAACCAATTACTTTGGATCCTTTAGTAAGTGGAACCAATACCCAAACGCCATTACGCTCCATGGATTTGAGCTCTTCAATCATGGCTTCAATCCAATGAGTGGCCTGATCACTATTAATAGCTTCTCGGTAAGAGGTTGGATCAGTAAGTTTCCCAATGTTTTCGACTTCAGCCAGATAAGTTTCGAAATCATCAAAATTTGTGTTTCTGCGAGCCCTTGATGATCTCCTGAGCTGAATTACGGGTTCTTCGGCGTTTAGATTAGGAGGCATGGGAGGTTCAACCGGTTCATTAGGAGATCCAGGCGTAACGGGAGCAGCGTTGGGTACAAGAGGAGTTATCGGAGGAATCATAATAACCGACGAGTGGTTTCCCCCCGCTTCTTGTACTTCTTGCAAATCTAAATCAGGATTTGTCGTGCTCCCACTGATCTCTGAATATTCGAGGAAAGTGGCATGTTGCGTATCTATGATGCGGGTAGAGTGAGAAGGACAGTAAAACCGATAACCTTTTGAGTTCTCGGGATAACCAATAAAGAAACATGTAAGGGTTTTAGGATCCAGTTTCTTTAAGTTAGGGTTATAGACTTTTGCTTCGGCAGGACAGCCCCATACTTTCATATATTTTAGACTCGGTTTCCTACCTGTCCAGATCTCATAAGGAGTTTTAGGGACAGATTTTGATGGAACCCTATTGAGTATATGAACAGCTGTTTTTAAGGCCTCGGTCCAAAGAAATTTGGGTAGGTTAGTGTTGGCGAGCATACTTCTCACCATGTCCATTAAAGTTCGGTTTCTCCTTTCAGCAACACCATTCTGTTGAGGAGAACCTGGCATGGTGTATTGGTTAATTATGCCCTGTTCCTTGCAAAAATTATAGAAGGGACCGGGAGCTTGACCAATATCAGTATGTTTACCGTAATACTCACCTCCCCTATCTGATCGGACAACTTTTATCTTATGATCAAGTTGGTTTTCAACCAAAGTTTTATAATCGACAAAAGTTTGTAAGGATTCAGATTTTTCTTTAATCAGATAAAGGTGCATATAACGCGAATAATCGTCAATGAATGTAATAAATGATGTATGTCCTGTTATTGATGCGGGATAGGGGCCACTAATATCAGTATGAATTATTTCCAACAAGTTGGAACATCTGGTGGCTCCTTTCTTATTCCCTTTAGCCATTTTGCCTTTGAGGCATTGAATACATGTTTCAAAATCACTAAAATCAAGAGAGGGTAAGATTCCTTCTTTGACGAGTCGTGTCATTCGATCTCGTGAGATGTGACCGAGACGTTTATGCCACAATGTGGAGGAATTATCTGCTTGTTTAGGTGATTTTGTCTTTGTTTTAGTGATGTCATCAATATTAAGAGACAACAAAGACTGTGAGAAATTATGATCTAGTTCTAATTTATACAGTAATTCATCCAAAAAACCACAACCAAATAATTCATTATTAAGAGTAAAAGTGATCCTGCCACAACCATGAGTAATTACATAACCTTCAAGATCAAGTCTAGATATAGATACAAGGTTCCGAGTAATTCTCGGTACATATAAGGTATCTATTAATCTAATACACTTTCCGGTATTCATATGTAAATTTAAAATTCCCATGGCTTCGACATCTAAGAGATCACCATTTCCAACTCTAAGTTTTCTTTGGTCCTTTGGTAGCTTCTGGATTGTAAGGAATCCCTGTAAGGAATTTGTCACATGGACCATAGAACCAGAGTCACCCCACCATGTATTAAATGGAACATCAGTAGTAAAGGAATCAAATATTACGTAAAGAATGTTACCTTTCTTAGCTAGCCAGTCCTTGAATTTAGAGCAATCTTTCTGTCCGTGCCCTTTGGTGCGGCAGAATTTGCAGTTAGTATTGCTTGTTGAGGATTTAGGGCCAGAGGTAGCAGCACCATGATTTTGGACTTTATTTTCAGTCTTATTACTGTAGTTACCCTTCCTCTTCCTGGAGTTTGAAGTGGTAGTAAGGTGAACAGCTTCAGGTTGAATGTGCTTAAGACGATCTTCCTCTTGAACGCACATAGCAATCAGTTCACTTATCGACCATTATCTTTCATAGCATTATAATTCACTTTGAAAGTGTCGAACCGAGCAGGCAAGGAAGTCATTATGAAATGCACAAGAAAATTATCTGAGACTTCCATTTCCAAATTCTTAAGCTTATGAGACATGTCAACCATCTTCATTATGTGTTCACGGACACCATTAGAACCTTCATATTTAAGAGTTAGCATCTGTAGCATTAAGCTACTCGCAGTTGCCTTAGACGATCCCTTAAAGTGATCCTCAACAGATGTGAGGTAAGTTTTCACTTTGTCGTTATCAGGGATAGCTCCTCGGATGCTGGGATGGATTGAGTTCTTGACCATCATTAGGGACAGCCGATTCGCCCTTTCCCACTTCTCAAAGTCCGCTTTCTGAGTCGCAGTAGACGCAGCAGTAATAGCGGCGGGTTCATCATGGCGAATAGCATAGTCCATGTCGAGCATTCCCAGAGTTAAGTAAAGTTGATCCTTCCAAGAAGTGAAATTAGCACCAGTAAGTGCCTCAATGCCGAAGTTTGGTACTGTAGTGGAGAATAAGGAGGATTTAGATTTATGATACGAGTTTTAGAAGATTTTATAGTGACAGAGTTAGCTATATGAGGCAGACTAAGTAATGTCTCTTAAGGTAATAGAACTAGAGTAATGTCTAAAATAAGTAGACCTAACAGTAATGTTCCTGAAATAAGTAGACCTAACAGTAATGTTCCTGAGACTAAGACCGTATTAATAATGAAGCCAGTGATAGGTAAGCCTATTAAAAAACACCAAAATAATAAGCTAAAGTAAGGCTCTACTTAGATGTTACATCACATTTGGGCAGAAATAACTAATATCTAAGTAAAATTATGAGCATAAGGTTTATGCAACACAACGTTTGTCTTTTGACCTTTGGGCAACAAAATAGAACATCGTGTTTTAAGGCATAATAAGAATCCTTTTAAGCACACAAGTACATTAAATCACCTTTGGGCAGAATTAATATCCTACGTGTTTATTATGCTAAAGGAAAAAAAAATGCAATCATAGGAATCACCTTTGACCTTTGGGCAACAAAAGATGAAAACATGAATATTAGTGCATAAGTATAATAAGGTCACATATAAATAAGGTGACAGAGTTACCACGACAGTAAAGCAGGGGTCAAGGGGCAGCGCCCCTTGCGGGGTCAAGGGTCAGACGGCAAATAAGGCAACCAGTAAAACTCTAAAAAACCGACCAAATTAGGGTCTGTAGTCATCCGTACGGATGAGATTATATTCGTACGGATAAGTATTGATTCGTACGGATGTAAGTCCAGGTTCGTGCGTATGAACATATTAGGTTCGCACGAAATGATCCTTAGTTCGTGCTAATGAACAAGTCAGGTTCGCACGAATCAAGCAACACATTCGCACGTATGAGACTTCATCCGTACGTATGAACAAATCAGGTTCGCATGAGATAATCTTTGGTTCGTGCTAATGAACAAGTTAGGTTCGCACGAATCAAGAAACTCATTCGTACGTATGAGACTCATCCGTACGTATGAACAAATCAGGTTCATACGGATGAGCCTTCATCCGCACGGACGAAGTTCATCGAAAATTAGGGTTGCTGTCCGCCGCCAGGTCCAAAAACCACCAATTTTTCCATCCAAAACCAAAATCACCGGCCAGATAATTTTCAGAATCATAATAGTAATAGATAGGCAATAAATAAACATGAACCAATGGATAATCACGAGCCATTGGCTCTGATACCATATGTTGGATTAAAATAAGATTGATTCATGTTATTAAAATACCTCCTGATGATCCTGTGATGTTGTTAAACATATTTGCCATTGATTCCCAAAACAAGATGATCGTATTAGGATGAGATTAAGGTTTTGGAGAGAAAACACTTTAGGATGGAATATGGTGTAATAAGTGACCAACCCAAATAAGGGTTTATGATGGCCTTTATATAGATACTCAAATTAGGAGTATTTACCATTTAGTCCTTGGTGTTTAGTAAGTGTCTATTATTGAGCTCTCATAGTTCCGATCACCTAATGAGAAATCTATAGTGTCGGTAAGGTAAATACGTCCATCGAATATTTACTAGACACAGATTTCAGTTAGTGTCAGTCATCATATCAGTAAGGATAAATGATCAATGAGGGTCACAAATAATATGGGTCCAACAAAAACACCCATAGAAATCATTCCAAACTTTCATACAAATATAAATAGCAAATGGTTTAAACATACACAAACTGAAACAAAAAAAAAAATCAAAAAACACCCATTGTAAATCATTCCAAACTTTCATACAAATATAAATAGCAAATGGTTTACTCAAATCTATATTATTTGTAAAAACTCGTAAGTTAAGCATAATTTGTGTGACGACACATCCTTTTCGCATATAGATACGTGATCTAACGGGCCATATGAATCTTCTTTAAACCCATTTCTTTTCCTTTTTTAAATAAAAGATGTAACAAGAGGATAAGAATTCTGATGTGTAAAATCACTATGGATATTTAAACATAGAAAGCCATAAAATATATTATCCATAAATGTATGCATTTGTATTACACATCATCCTTACTTCTTATGTTGCTTTAACAAAATGTTTGTTTCTAGTGGGGTGCTTGACTGCATGTGTAAAGACTGAAAAATGACGATTCTTAATGACCCTTTACACATCCTTCACTTTAACCACTAGATCTTCAATTTAATGAAAAATGCCCCTTATACACCAATATATAATATGCTCTACATTTGTTTAAAATTCATTTTATAGGTATACAACTTGAGTAATATTTTCAAACAATATATGACAGTGGAAAAGAGGATCATATAGGAATAATAAAATCGGATTAATGCTTTTATGTCTTCAATTAATAGCAAGTGAGTTATAGATCTACGTGTAAGATCTATTCCACGTTAATAAATGTATATTTTTATATAAATAACGAATTTTTATTATATATTGAATAATGTGTAATGACGTCTTATAAATTATAATTATAAAAAATAATGTATATTTTAAACACTTATTATTTGAAAGCTTAACCATAAATTCATGACAAAATGGTTTTGCAAACCAAATTCCGAGTCTATATTTTAAACACCGATGTCGTGGAATGCAGTTTAACAATAACTTATTTTCTAATGATATGTAGATGCTTTAGTTGCCTCGTTTATATAAAAAAAAACGGCAATGTTTGGTTAAAATTTTTACAAATTACTTGTCGTGTTGCAACCCTTACAAATTACTTGTGTAAGCTTATTTTTTGTGTAAGCTTATTTTTTGGACTTAGAGTTATGATTTATAAGTAGCTTATGACTTATAAAATATAGTTTTTTAATTTTTTATGAAGTGTTTAGAGTAAATTATGAGCTTATTAGTTTATGATAATGCAAAAATGTTTGATAAGCTTATAAGCCACACAAAATGAGCTTATGAAACCCTTTTACATAACTTCATAAGTCTAAGCTAATAAGCTCAAGCAAACATCTAAAATAAATTTATCTCTTTTACATAAGCTAATAAGCTTATAAGACCCTTTCTATAAATTAAAACAAACACCCCTAAAACGGTATGTGATGAGGTTAGTAGGGATTACCCTATGCATATATATAGGTAATCCCTAAAACCTAAATATTAACATGGGCTTTTATTGCTTAAAGCCTGATGCTACAAGCAAGCCCATTGAGCAAGACACGCATGTCAAGATTGTACAGCCTGTAGGGCGCCCTCCTGACAGCGCGCCCTCCTGACAGGCGCCCTCCTGACAGGCGCCCTCCTGACAGCGCCCTCCTGACAGGCGCCCTCCTGACAGGCGCCCTCCAGTTGCCTGGCAGGCTGTCATCGCCTGTCAGTTGCCTGACAGGCTGTCATCGCCTGTCAGGTGGTCGACATAGGTCATCACTTACCAAGCACCGCCTGTTACGTTGTCTTAGGTTGTGAGACGTCGCATGTGAACAAGTCAACAAGATGGTAGAAAGCGACATAGTCAGGGAGGTAAAGTACCAGACTTGGATTGCTAACCCGGTCATGGTCAAGAAAGGTGATGGTTCATGGCGGTTATGTGTCGATTTCAAAGATATCAATAAAGCATGTCCAAAGGATAACTACCCGCTGCCAGAGATCGACTGGAAGGTAGAGTCCTTGGATGGTTTCCGACTGAAGTGTTTTTTAGACGCTTACAAGGGTTATCACCAGATCCACATGAAGCGCAGTGACGAGGACAAGACAGCTTTCCATACAGACCAGGGCATCTATTGTTTCCAAAAAATGCCATTTGGTCTAAAAAATGCAGGGGCAACATACCAGCGCTTGATTGATCAGACATTCAAGGATCAGATTGGACGAAATGTGGAGGCTTATGTCGATGACATTGTCATCAAAAGCAAAGCGGAGGATATCATGCTGGCAGACATACAGGAAACTTTCGAGACACTACGGAAGATTAATATGAAGCTTAATCCTTCCAAATGCAGCTTTGGCATGGAAGAGGGCAAATTCCTGGGACACATTATCACGCCAAGGGGTATTAAGGCTAATCCAAAGAAGATACAGGCTGTTTTGGACATGGTCTCCCCATCCACCAAAAAGCAAGTGCAACGTTTGAATGGTAAGTTAGCAGCGCTCAGCCGATTCCTTTCAAAGACAGCTGACCGGTCCCTTCCCTTTTTTAACACTTTGAAAGGCTGTATAAGGAAACAAGATTTTGCATGGACACCTGAAGCAGAGTCCGCATTTCAAGAGCTAAAGAAGTTCATGACCACCCTGCCTACGCTCACAACTCCTGTACCAGGAGAAACATTAGTGGTCTACCTGGCCGCTTCTATGGAATGTATTAGTGCAGTTATGACGGCACAGCGCGGGTCGACTCAGATGCCAATTTACTTTGTCAGTCGGGCATTGAAAGGGCCAGAAATAAATTACCCATGCATGGAGAAATTAGCCCTTGCTTTGGTACATGCGGCTAAGCGTTTGCGACGTTATTTTCAAGCTCACCCCATTCATGTCTTAACAGACAAACCAATTAAGCAGATACTGGGAAAACCCGAGGTGTCGGGACGCTTAGCTAAGTGGGCAGTCGAGTTGGGAGAACATGAAATCTCATTCCATCCCAGAACTTCAATGAAAGGTCAGGTCTTGGCTGATTTCCTTGCAGAGGTAGATGGTGAAGACAAGGAAAAACAAGCAGAGGAGGATACACCATGGACGCTTTTCACTGACGGTGCCTCTAACTTGGAGGGATCTGGAGCTGGTTTAATCCTTACAGACCCCAATAAAAATGAATATACTTATGCTCTCAAGTTTGAGTTTCCCACAACTAACAATGAAGCAGAGTATGAAGCTTTGTTAGCAGGCTTGAAAATCGCTAGAAAGATGGGGGTGAAGAGCATATCTGCATTCGTAGATTCCCAACTGGTTGCTAATCAAGTCAATGGAGCATTCGTTGCCAACCAAACCTCCATGCAACTATACTTGGAAGAGACTAAAAAGGTAATCTCCGAATTTACAAAGTTTACCATTGAGCAGGTGCCTAGAAATCGTAACAAGTTGGCTGATGCACTGAGCAAGTTGGCTTCATCCGCCTTCGCCCATCTCAAAAAAGACCTGCTGGTGGAGATCTTGAACGAAAAATCCATTGCACGACCAAAGGAAGTTACTGCTGTTACAGAAGAGGAATGTTGGATGACTCCGATCTTTAATTTCCTCAAACATGATGTACTACCAGCGGATCCACAGCTAGCAAGGAAAATACGTATGAAGTCACCAATGTACACGTTGGTGGACAACCGCCTGTTTCGGAAATCTTACTTGGGACCACATCTACGCTGTGTTGGCCCAATACAGGCTAAAAATATTATTCAAGCTGTACATAGCGGGAGTTGCTCCCTGCATGCTGGTCCACGCTCTGTCACTAGTAAAATCATGCGATTGGGGTACTTTTGGCCAACAATGCATCAAGATGCAAGGGATGAAATCGAAAAGTGTACAGCCTGTCAGCAGCATGCTTCTGTCGCCAAACTGCCGAAGCAAGACCTTATCCCCGTTACTACTGCATGGCCATTTTATAAATGGGGGATTGACATTGTCGGGCCATTTCCACCCGGTGTTGGCAACGTCAAGTTTCTCATTGTGGCTGTTGACTACTTTACGAAGTGGATTGAGGCAAAGCCCTTGGCAACTATCACAGGGAAGCGAGTTATCAATTTTGTATGGGAACATATAATTTGCAGGTTTGGGGTACCACATGTCATGGTCAGTGACAATGGCAGGCAGTTTGCAGAAAATCCCTTCAAAACTTGGTGCTCTGACATGAATATACAACAAAAATTCACCTCGGTCGCACATCCCCAGGCCAATGGCCAAGTAGAAGTCATGAACAAAGCTATCGTCAAAGCAATCAAAGCAAAGTTAGGCAAGCGCAAAGCAGCATGGCCAGATCTATTACCAGGTATCCTCTGGGCTCATAGAACTACACCAAGTACAACTACATCTGAAACACCTTTCAGTTTGGTTTATGGTACTGAGGCAGTTATTCCTCCAGAAATTACTCATCCGACAAGAAGGGTCATGGACTTTAATCCGGAAGCTAATGAGGAGGCCCTGCGAGAAAACTTAAACATCGTGGAAGAGCGCAGGGAGATTGCTCTCATCAAGCAAGCCGCCAGTCATAGGCAGATGGCAAAGTATTACAATCAGCGAGTTCACCATCTCTCATTCCAGCCAGGCGATTTGGTGTGGAGGAAAAATTAGGCCAGCAGGGTGGAAAGCCAAGGCAAACTAGGCCCTACATGGGAGGGACCTTATCAAGTGCTCACAACACATGGCAATGGATCTTACACCCTGTCAGATCTTGACGGGCAAGTTATTCCCAGGACATGGAATGCCATGAACCTGAAGAAGTGTTATGTCTAATAATTTGGTTTGATCATGTATCCCAACTTTTATTCAATACATCAATAAAATAACACTTTTCCTTATGTACAATGTTACAACACATGCATGCACAAATGACATAGTCAAGAACATAGTTCAATATATCAAGCCAAGTCAGACAAATTTTGTTTGGTTCATACACATGCATTTATTTTCATCTTTTAATCTATTTGATAAAAGATAAGCACTTCCTACTTGGAAGCGACATCCTCGAGAGTAAAACATTTTTTCAACGGTTAACCAACAAATACAGACATAATTTCTATAGCAAAGTACACGCATAGAAAGAAAACAAGTAATTTCCACCATAGAAATTCACACAATCATTCAAAGCCTACAAGGCCATAATCCAATCACAAAATAAACCAAGTCACAAAGTCATAACATATCAAGTGCACGAATAAAGAAACTAAGGTTGCGACTCTGACTGTGGTGACAACAAGGCAATAATAGCTGCAAGTGACAGCTACAAATCTTGCACTAGGGTACTCATAATGGGAAAAGCCCTCTCTGCAAATACCTCGCTTGCACGAACCATGTGGGCATGTGTTCCAGGATCCAAATGAGGCAAAGCCTCCAAGGGAGTATCGGGGAGTGCATCTTTCACTTTCTTACTGGCAACATGTCTTCCAAACATATGAGACGCACGGTTGAAGTCATTCAAAACACTAGCAACATCCGGATGCTTAAGCATCAAATCAAATAGCTGAGGCAGCGCAGCAATCAAATCTTTTCTCTTCTGCACGGCCACATCGCGCTCTGCACGCATCTTGACAATCGCTTGCCTCTCAATCTCTAGCTCAACATCTTTTTCAATTAGTCGTTTCTCTTTCAGAGCCAACTGCTCTTCCCGGGCACTCAAGGCCGCTGACATTTCATGTTTCTCCATCTCAACCTTAGATAAATTTATCCCTTGTTGGGATACTTTCTCAGTCAGCACACGCACCTCTCCTTGATAACGACAAGCTTCAGCCTGTTCAAACGCTAGATCTTTCTTTAGAGAGATAATATCCTCCTTGCTATTGTCTAGATCTATCTGCAACTCGGCACAAGACTTCTTTAATTCCCCCTGTTCATTGCTTACAACCTGTCTGACATACTCCATAAAGTTATTGAACATATTCACATCCGCTGCATTAATTAAACCCCCTGTACTGGTAGCAAGAGGCAGGGTAGCATATTGCAAGTTGGAACACTGTGCCACGCCAAAACTTTGGTTAGATGGTAGCATCGTAGATCCAGAAGAAGCGCCGATAGTTCCAAACATGTTAGAGGTCTTTCCAAATGTCGTGTTAGCTCCGCATGAGTTGGTAACCAGGGTGGCATCAGAGGGCAAACTAGAGGGAAAAGACAATTTTGGCACCTTCGACGAAGGGATGTCATAATCACTCAGATCTAAACTCGTCCCCCGTTTGCCCAATCCTAACATATCTCGACCGTCCAACCTGGGATCTGGAAGGGACGTTGCTCCCAAATCATCAAACTCCTCTGCATGTTTATAATAAAAACATTAAGCAACGGGTAATAAGTTGGCAATGACTATAATTACGGTGTAACCTGTTTCGTCATCGTTGTCAGTGTCAGAAATAGCATGTGATGTCGACTTTCCATTTCTAGCAGCACCTGTGAAACAAAACCAAAAAACATGATTATATATTTATCATGATAAATACATATGTATAAAGTTTGTGTACTTACTTGGAGTGGTGTTTGATACAACATCAGTGGTTGACGTCAAGTGCACCCCTGCTGAGTTAGAATGAGAGGTGCTTCCAGGCTCTTGTGCACCAGGGATAACATCAGCAGGATGCGCTTCAATCTCATACTCCATACAATCAGGATCTCCCGTCATAAAGTCCATCAAACTCATAGCTGCAAGGAAACATACAATACATCAGTATATGCAAAAAGCTAATATAAAAGTATGTCGAAGTAATAGTAGGAACCCACGTTTCCCAGTCTCCGAGTCCCTTATCACAGGCTTCATTCCTTCATCCCATTTATCCGAAATACCAGCCAACACCAAAGCACCTTCCTCATACACCCTAAACTTAATTGTCTTTTGTAAAATCTGCCTACACAACCTTGCGCTAGGAGGCTTCAGATTTGGAAGCTCGTTTATGTCCTTATCAAGCCCAGTTTTCCAATTAACCAGGTTACTAGCCCAAATATTTCTAAAAGCCGGGTCGACAAACACGTACCTATATCTCCAATTCCTATGACTAGTCGCACAATCATAAATGAATTTTTGCTTCCTATCTCTCACCTCTACTGAATACCAATCATTGGATTTAGTCAATTTATAGCATTTCCTAAACAAAGACACTGTTGGTTTTATTCCCATTGCCACCAGCAGCATCTCAAAGGTCACGACTTTTGAACAAGCTACCGGATGTAACTGTGCAAATCCCAGCTTGTAATAGTTCAACACATTCAGGTAAAAAGGGGTGGCAGGCAATCTAAAATTGCAATGGGAAAGGGAATGGATATAAAGGGCTACTTTCCCTTTCGGAGGAGTATTGGCTCGTTGGTGTTCGCTAGGTACGATAGCATTATATTTCCTAAGGCATGGGTACATTTCCTTAAGTCTTTCTAGCATTTTGTTATCAATTCTGCTAGGGCTACGATCAACGGAGGGCACTTCTTTTACTGACATTGGCTCCCCCATGTCAAACAAAGGTAACTATGGTATGCCTAATAAATAACACGGTATATCAGTTATTGCTAACAGGCACAAACAAATGAATGCAAAGGACAAGTAAGTCACATACCTGCAGGATAGCCTCCTAACACAAGCAATCAATTACTCCTGCAACAACACAAACAATTACAATTAGAAAGTTTAGCTTACGACTTAAAACATCAAAACAGTAAGCATACTAAGTCCCGACACGGTACTCGGTTAGACTGGGCCTACGTCAGGTTAACGCTGGTACACAGGCTACGAAACGGCCGATACCCGCCTCAAACAGCCTGTATCCAGTTAAAACTCCCGGTATCCAACTCCCGGTATCCAGCTAACGCTCCCGGTACTAGGGCTTAACAAGCCTACGCTCGACCCTCGCTACCCCTAACCGCCGGTATCCCAAACCACCGACACCCAATACCGCCGGTACTCCTAACCGCCGATACCCCTAATTGCCGGTACTCGGCTTCCGCGTGCGTGCAGGTGAAGGAAACAGCCGGTACCCAGCATGTACAGCCGGTACCCAGCATGTACAGCCGGTACCCGGCATTTGGATTCCATCGATACCGCCGGTCCTTTGCTTCCATCGATACAGCCGATAACTACCGGTACCTTGGCGTTTCCTCGATACCCTTGATCCACTACTATGTATCACCGGTACCCTACATACCGCCGGTACCGGGCCAATGCCCTGGTACCCGGCTCGCTTGTTGTTTTGACAAATCCTACCTCGGGGGCATGATGAGGTTAGTAGGGATTACCCTATGCATATATATAGGTAATCCCTAAAACCTAAATATTAACATGGGCTTTTATTGCTTAAAGCCTGATGCTACAAGCAAGCCCATTGAGCAAGACACGCATGTCAAGATTGTACAGCCTGTAGGGCGCCCTCCTGACAGCGCCCTCCTGACAGCGCCCTCCTGACAGGCCCCCTCCTGACAGCGCCCTCCTGACAGGCGCCCTCCTGACAGGCGCCCTCCTGACAGCGCCCTCCTGACAGGCGCCCTCCTGACAGCGCCCTCCTGACAGGCGCCCTCCTGACAGGCGCCCTCCAGTTTCCTGGCAGGCTGTCATCGCCTGTCAGGTGGTCGACATAGGTCATCACTTACCAAGCACCGCCTGTTAGGTTGTCTTAGGTTGTGAGACGTCGCATGTTAACAATAATAAAGTAGAAGACGATTAGTATACCACTGATTGATTACTATGTCAGTTTAAGCATTCATGATCGTCATTGATTGATGGACGTTCCCTATGCTTGAAACGGGTAATATAAATACATAGTCTAATCAGGCTAGACAGACTTCACTTCAATCTCACTTAAACACATACACAAGCTTAAACAGAGTTCATATACTCTCGCTTTCACCTTCAACCTTGATCACCCTAGGTTCGTCAAGAACTTACTGGGTTTGCACTGTGATCATCACAGGAGATCAAAGGTTGACACCACCCAATCCTCGTGTTTGACAACCACTGCTCGAACAGTATGATTAGACGTATAATTTAGATTCAACGTTAGACATGTTTCAAAACCGCATATGTATTACTTAAATATGTAAATTATATCCAAAGCGATGTAAAGTTAGACTACCCAAATAGACAAAACACAAATATTTGCCGACACATTCTTTTTTCATACGTGACCTAATGGGCCATATGAATCTCCTTTAACCACATTTGTCACACCCCGCATAGAAATGGCGGAACCGAGGTGCGCAGTGTATACGGTATCAGAGATTCAAGGTTACATAACATAAGTAAACAATACATCATCAACATAGATAAAAGAGTTTGAAAGAGAATACTTAATACAATCATCCGAATAATATCAAAATACGGCTACAGCGTTGGGATACTAAGGAATTAAATACAGCAAAATAAATCCACGCAAAAGATCCACGTAGCCAAAAGCATAGCAACAAAAAGGTGTAACCTCAAATCCCTGAAAAGCGTTAAAATACGACGTCAACATAAAGTTGGTGAATTATTCGCAATAGTAGTTGAAAACATAATAGTAAAAAAAAAAGGTTTTCAATAGCTTTTGACCCAAAAGTGATACAGTTTGAAGATAAGTCATTTGAAAATGATGTTTTGAAATATGCGTGAAGTATACGAAACCTTTTGATAAAATACTCATACTTGTACATAAAATACCATAATCATTTCATAAAAATACCATACTTAGTTCATAAAATAATACCAGACTCGGTTCATAAAATAATACCATACTCAGTTCGGAAATGATACCATACTCCGTTCATAAATAATACCATACTGGATAGAATAATAATAGCCTTTGGTAAATACGATACACCTGATCCTCAACAATAATAATGGCAACTAACCCCACCTAGTGCATTACGCTAGGTTGTCCTCGATAATAATACTCGGTCATAACATCACTAACACGGACAGGGATCCTCCCTTATCATAATAACGTATTAGGATGAGGGTTTGTTAGACCCATATAGCGCTATATATACTTCCGACGGCAAAAGCTAACAGGTGTGTATACGGGGCCTCGTTCTACCACAAAGGCGGAACGAGTTGGGTAATGCTAACCTAAGGCATCCATATCCAAAATACATACCATAATACATAGACATAATACATACATACCATAAAAATATATTTGTTTAACGCTAATCATGCCCAAAAATGTAAAAGAAGTAAAAAGGGCAACGAATAACTCACTGATAGCAAAGCAATCCAAATCTTTATATGTCGGGAAATACTACAATACCGTCAAGCTTCAACATCTAAGTGCCCTATACATCACGTAAATAAACATGTCTAAGTATCTCTAAGTCTAGTAGGGTTATGCCTTAATGATTAACGTTTTATACGGGTTTTAAAATAACCGAAAGGAATATCAATATAACGGAATAACGAGTGTTTCGGAAAGTCAACAGACTAGATACGTGATTTTCATACTTACGTGCACTACAAGTCACGTAAGTATCAAGTTACGTGCTATATAAGAGTTACGGGACAAAACAAGAAGTTACGGAACATAAGGACCATAGTTACGTGTTCCGCAAGGGAATTACGTGACATCCAAGTCACTTACGTGACTTAGGGAACCAATTACGTGAATATGAAGCCATAATTACGTGCATATGGGTTAATTTGTGAAGACTTACGTGAAAAGGACCAATTACGTGATAAATTATGAATTTCAGGGACCAATCACGTAACTGTGGGAGTTACGTGAGAATGAAGTCTATTACGTGACTTTCAAGTCACTTACGTGACTTAGACTTCAATTACGTGAATTAGAAGTCAATTACGTGCATAAGGGACTAATTACGTGACAAAAGGACTAATTTCGTGAACAATTACGCGTCAAAAGGACTAGATATGTAAATATTTCAACAATTTCGTGACCAGGACAAGAGTTACGTGACTTGGGGTCACGTAACTCACAATTTCGTGAGTGTAACTCCTAATTTCGTGAGTGTAACTGTTCTTTGATCAGTTACGTGCATGTAACTACAGTTACGTGCATGTAACTGAGTTTTTACGAAAAATACATTCGGAAATCGATTTTTGAGTGTTCTAAAGGTCTAAATGACCCCAAATTGGAACCCTATGTCCAGAATATGATAACATACAATAATCCACAATAAAATCTAAGTTTTGACGGTGAGAAGTGGTATTTTCGGGTTTCAATCAAAATAACAAAGTTTAGAACCAAAATGGAGAAATACTTACCCGATCGTAATGAAACTTGGAGGATAGATGAAGATGATGATGGTGATCAATAATCCAGTCTCGGATTTGGAATCCAACGGTCGGATCGCCGGAAAAGTTAGAGAGAAGGTGGAGGTTTTGTGTGTGTGTTTTGTGTGTGTTTTTAGAGAGAGAGTGGATAGGTGAAATAATGAGGATAAGGACAAATATCCAGATCTAGATAAGACAAAAGTTAGGTGAGGGACGATTTTTGTAATAAAAATCCGAATAGGACTAAAATTGTAATAGAATTTCTCGCGTAGGACTAGTTTTGTAATAAAATTTCCGAAAGGACTAAAAATGAAATATTTTTAAACGTTAATCTTAATCATATAATTAAGGCATAATTCCCCTAAACTTATCATAAGAGCATACTAGACTTATACTAAATGCACTTTAGACTATCCGTTCCCGACATAAAGATTCGAATCACATACTATATACCCGATAAACACAAATACGCATAAAATACAAATACGATACCCATAAAATACGAGAAATACGAATACAATACTCATAAAATACGAATGCGATAAAACATAAAAAGGAATACAATAGGATCATACATAAACATAATAAATAAAACGAATACGTGACGATAGAATTATACTTCGAAATTCGCGAATGTCACAGTCTCCCCAAGTAAAAAGAATTTCGTCCTCGAAATTATCACCTGGTACTACTTCCGGGAGAGAGGTGAGGATACTGCCGCAGAATTTCATCTTCGCGTTCTCACGTGAACTCAGCTCCAAACGGGAATACCAACGAACCTTGACAATCGGAATCTCACTTCGTCACAGATGCTTAACATCACAAGCAACGATCTCGATCGGTTCCTCAATGAAATGAAGCTTATCAACAAACTGGAGTTTCTCAAGCGGAACTAATAACGTCTCGTCAGCCAGGCATTTCTTCAACTGAGATACATGAAATACATAATGTATGCTGCTCAGTTCTGCCGGCAAATCTAGTGCGAACGTACGAATCTCTCTATCGGATAATTCCCACGAATCGGTAGGAAATGAGCAGACTTCGCCAAACGATCAACGATAACCCAGATACTGTCATAACCACTCGAAGATCTCGGAAGCTTCGTAACAAAATCCATAGCAATACGCTCCCATTTCCAATCGGAAATCTTCGGTTGTTGGAGTAGCCCAGACGGTTTCTGATACTCAATCTTCACTTTAGAACAAGTCAAACATCGGCTAACATATTCGGCGATTTCACGCTTCATACCCGGCCACCAATAAAAATCCTTCAAGTCATGATACATCTTGTCGGAACCCGGATGAATGGAATAATTAGACTTATGGGCTTCGTCCAGAATCAACTGACGGATACTAACCGGAACCCAAATATGCTCGAGGAGATACAGAACTCCATCCTCCTTCGGTTCTAACTCCAACGCTAACTTATACAATCTTTCATCTTTAACACGGTCCGCTGTCATAATACCCTCTGGTGCTTGAATAATCCGAGCCTTCAAGCTCGTCTGAATAGATATCACCATAGAACGAATACGGACAGGTTTGACCGTTTCCTTACGACTTAGTGCATCAGCAACAACGTTCGCCTTACCAGGGTGGTAGCGAATGTCGCAATCATAGTCGTTTAAATAACTCAACCCAGCGCAGTTGTCTCATGTTCAGCATCTTCTGATCGAAAATGTGTTGAAGACATCTTGTGGTCGGTAAATACAGTACACTTGGTCCCATACAGATAATGTCTCCAAATCTTCAACGCAAGACGACAGCTCCCAACTCTAGATCATGTGTCGTGCAATTCTGCTCATGGATTTTCAACTGACGCGAAGCGTAAGCTATAACTTTTCCATTCTGCATAAGCACACAACCCAGACCCTTGTGCGAAGCGTCGCAATAAACAGCAAAATTATCGGAACCAACTGGCAGACTAAGAATAGGCGCGTTACACAACCGCTGCTTCAATATCTGAAATGCTTTCTCCTGATCGGAATCCCAAACGAATGGTTCACTCTTCTGTGTCAGCCTTGTCATAGGTGAAGCGATCTTGGAGAAGTTCTCGATGAATCGGCGATAATACCCAGCAAGACCCAAAAACGAACGGATTTCGGTCGGTGACTTCGGTGCAACTCAACCTTTAACAACTTCAATCTTAGCAGGATCAACATGAATACCCTTCGCGCTAACTACGTGGCCAATAAACTGAACTTCGGATAACTAGAACTCGCACGTAGAGAATTTCGCATACAACTTTTCTTTTCGAAGCACTTCTAGAACAAGACGCAAATGCTCTTCGTGTTCCTCGCGACTTCGGGAATAGATAAGAATGTCGTCGATGAATACAATAACGAACTTGTCAAGATACGGACGACAAATACGGTTCATTAGTTCCATGAATGCTGCAGGGGCGTTTGTCATACCAAACGGCATCACCATGAACTCGTAATGACCATACCGAGTACGGAAAGCAGTCTTAGGTATATCATCTTCTCGAACTCTCAACTGATGATAACCAGAACGAAGATCGATCTTTGAGAAATAGCAAGAACCCTGAAGTTGATCGAATAAGTCATCAATACGAGGAAGGGGATAACGGTTCTTCACAGTCAACTTGTTTAACTCCCGATAATCAATACATAAACGCATGGAGCCATCCTTCTTCTTAACAAAGAGAACAGGAGCACCCCACGGGGAGAAACTAGGACGAATAAAACCCTTATCGACCAATTCCTGAATCTGTTTCGACAACTCGAGCATCTCGGAAGGAGCCAAACGATACGGAGCTTTAGCAACAGGTGCAGCTCCAGGAATAAGATCAATACGAAAATCGGCTTGTCTCTGGGGAGGGACTCTAGGTAAATCTTCGAGAAAAACGTCAGAATACTCGCGAACAATCGGTACACCATCAATCTTTATCGCAGAATCTTTCTTCACCAACTGAGCGAGAGATAAGAAACAATCTTAGCGGACATACTCGCGAACTTTCAAACTCTAGATGACTTTAAGGCGTTTCCCAGCCTTGTCTCCGTGTACAATCAACTGATCTCCATCCGGCTTCTGAATACGTATAAGTTTCTCATAACAGACTACTTCGCTCTTATGCTTAGCTAGCCAATCCATACCGACTACGACGTCGAAACTACCGAGTTTCATAGGAATAAGGTCGATGGAAAAAAAAAATATCGGCTAAAACGAGAGAAATATCACGAATAATTTCTCTAACACAGGCACATCTACCATCGGCTATTTCTACATCATACGCAGGCTCTAAAAGACTAGAGGCACGGTTTACTAAGGGACGAAAGTCACTAGAAATAAAGCTTCTATCGGCATCCGAATCAAAATAGAATAAAAGCAGAATAATCATAGACAAGAAATGTACCAGTGACTACGGTAGGATCCTGATGAGCTTCGGAAGATTCCATGGCGAAAGCTCGGCTCTTAGCAGGATTCCCTCTCGCACTAGTACCAGCACCAGGAGTAGGAAGGGAAGTAGATGATACAAGCTTGGGACACTGATAACGAAGGTGACCCATTTCTCCACATTCAAAACATGCTCCGGTAGCTTTTCTACAATACTGCTCCGGGTGGCCTAGCTTCTTGCAGTGTTCACATACCCAACACGCCACATTCGTCGCATGCGCACTGCCGCATGTATCACACTTAGGGCGCACGCCCTGATAATCAGCTCCAGAACTCGTCAACGCATATACTTGAGAAGCTTTAGGTCTCTGATCATGACTACGGCTTCTCTTCCCAAAAATGCCCATAGCTCTTCTTTCAGATTTTCCAAAATCTCTTCGGCTCACAGCTGGCTGGAGAGTACCACCACGGATCGCACTAGCGGTCAGCCGACCAGCAATACCAACTGCACTCTGAAGAGTACTCGGGAGGCGAGAAATAATGTGGTCTCTCATAGCCTGGGGCAATCCTTGAGTGAAGCGCTCGATTCTTTCCGTCTCCGTACGGACCAACCGAGGAGCCAAAACACACAAGTCATAGAACCTGTTCACATACCCGCGGAAGTCAGTACCTTGCATAGTTAAGTTCCACAACTCGTTCTCCAACCTCTGCGTCTCAGGTGACGGCACATACTCCTTTTTCATAATAATCTTCAAACTTTCCCAAGTCATCCAGGCAACAGTAGCTCGGCCCCGAACTTGTCTCACCGAGTTCCACCAAGTGAGTGCCTTACCTTGGAATAAGAATGTAGCATACTTAACTTTGCTCTCCTCAGCACATCCCGAGACATCAAACACAGACTCAATCTTTTCAAACCACTGCAGAGTAGTAACCGCATCTTCAGTACCGTTGAACTCAGTAGGTTTGCAGCCCAGAAAGGTCTCATACGAACAACCTCGGGGTGGATCTTCAATAATAAAACTCGGTCTACCGACTCCCATGTGCACTGCTCTCCCTTCATCAGAACCATCGCGCCCAGACGCCATACCTTCTGGTTCAATACCGTGCATCTCAGGTTCTTCCAACCCTAAGTCGACATCCCGCGCCGGTGTCTCCCTAAGCTGTGCCACAATCACTGGTATAGCTGCTGCTATCTGCTCCGCAATCATCTGACTGATGTTAGGAGTAACGGTGTTAGCATTGGGGACAGCAGTGGTGTTCCGTGGCGTAGCACTCGCTCTCACACTGGCGCGAACTCGTCTTGCCGACCATCTCCTAGCAGTGACGGCATGGGTAGACCTAGTAGAAGTTCTCTTAGGCGGCATCTTCTACGGATATTAAACGGAATAAATAAGAACGATAAACTGTACGTGCGACTAAAACAAGCAGGCCTCAAAGCATAAAAAGCAAAATAAAAACACATATAGCATACGAATCACATACAGGCCCACAAAGAAGTAAAAGCGCACATAGAGTAAATCAGATAGGTCCAAAAGCCTAGGTCATAGTCTAAGTGATTCAGTAAGGTCACTTAGTTCGCTATAACCATTGGCTCTGATACCAACTTCTGTCACACCCCGCATAGAAATGGCGGAACCGAGGTGCGCAGTGTATACGGTATCAGAGATTCAAGGTTACATAACATAAGTAAACAATACATCATCAACATAGATAAAAGAGTTTGAAAGAGAATACTTAATACAATCATCCGAATAATATCAAAATACGGCTACAGCGTTGGGATACTAAGGAATTAAATACAGCAAAATAAATCCACGCAAAAGATCCACGTAGCCAAAAGCATAGCAACAAAAAGGTGTAACCTCAAATCCCTGAAAAGCGTTAAAATACGACGTCAACATAAAGTTGGTGAATTATTCGCAATAGTAGTTGAAAACATAATAGTAAAAAAAAAAGGTTTTCAATAGCTTTTGACCCAAAAGTGATACAGTTTGAAGATAAGTCATTTGAAAATGATGTTTTGAAATATGCGTGAAGTATACGAAACCTTTTGATAAAATACTCATACTTGTACATAAAATACCATAATCATTTCATAAAAATACCATACTTAGTTCATAAAATAATACCAGACTCGGTTCATAAAATAATACCATACTCAGTTCGGAAATGATACCATACTCCGTTCATAAATAATACCATACTGGATAGAATAATAATAGCCTTTGGTAAATACGATACACCTGATCCTCAACAATAATAATGGCAACTAACCCCACCTAGTGCATTACGCTAGGTTGTCCTCGATAATAATACTCGGTCATAACATCACTAACACGGACAGGGCTCCTCCCTTATCATAATAACGTATTAGGATGAGGGTTTGTTAGACCCATATAGCGCTATATATACTTCCGACGGCAAAAGCTAACAGGTGTGTATACGGGGCCTCGTTCTACCACAAAGGCGGAACGAGTTGGGTAATGCTAACCTAAGGCATCCATATCCAAAATACATACCATAATACATAGACATAATACATACATACCATAAAAATATATTTGTTTAACGCTAATCATGCCCAAAAATGTAAAAGAAGTAAAAAGGGCAACGAATAACTCACTGATAGCAAAGCAATCCAAATCTTTATATGTCGGGAAATACTACAATACCGTCAAGCTTCAACGTCTAAGTGCCCTATACATCACGTAAATAAACATGTCTAAGTATCTCTAAGTCTAGTAGGGTTATGCCTTAATGATTAACGTTTTATACGGGTTTTAAAATAACCGAAAGGAATATCAATATAACGGAATAACGAGTGTTTCGGAAAGTCAACAGACTAGATACGTGATTTTCATACTTACGTGCACTACAAGTCACGTAAGTATCAAGTTACGTGCTATATAAGAGTTACGGGACAAAACAAGAAGTTACGGAACATAAGGACCATAGTTACGTGTTCCGCAAGGGAATTACGTGACATCCAAGTCACTTACGTGACTTAGGGAACCAATTACGTGAATATGAAGCCATAATTACGTGCATATGGGTTAATTTGTGAAGACTTACGTGAAAAGGACCAATTACGTGATAAATTATGAATTTCAGGGACCAATCACGTAACTGTGGGAGTTACGTGAGAATGAAGTCTATTACGTGACTTTCAAGTCACTTACGTGACTTAGACTTCAATTACGTGAATTAGAAGTCAATTACGTGCATAAGGGACTAATTACGTGACAAAAGGACTAATTTCGTGAACAATTACGCGTCAAAAGGACTAGATATGTAAATATTTCAACAATTTCGTGACCAGGACAAGAGTTACGTGACTTGGGGTCACGTAACTCACAATTTCGTGAGTGTAACTCCTAATTTCGTGAGTGTAACTGTTCTTTGATCAGTTACGTGCATGTAACTACAGTTACGTGCATGTAACTGAGTTTTTACGAAAAATACATTCGGAAATCGATTTTTGAGTGTTCTAAAGGTCTAAATGACCCCAAATTGGAACCCTATGTCCAGAATATGATAACATACAATAATCCACAATAAAATCTAAGTTTTGACGGTGAGAAGTGGTATTTTCGGGTTTCAATCAAAATAACAAAGTTTAGAACCAAAATGGAGAAATACTTACCCGATCGTAATGAAACTTGGAGGATAGATGAAGATGATGATGGTGATCAATAATCCAGTCTCGGATTTGGAATCCAACGGTCGGATCGCCGGAAAAGTTAGAGAGAAGGTGGAGGTTTTGTGTGTGTGTTTTGTGTGTGTTTTTAGAGAGAGAGAGTGGATAGGTGAAATAATGAGGATAAGGACAAATATCCAGATCTAGATAAGACAAAAGTTAGGTGAGGGACGATTTTTGTAATAAAAATCCGAATAGGACTAAAATTGTAATAGAATTTCTCGCGTAGGACTAGTTTTGTAATAAAATTTCCGAAAGGACTAAAAATGAAATATTTTTAAACGTTAATCTTAATCATATAATTAAGGCATAATTCCCCTAAACTTATCATAAGAGCATACTAGACTTATACTAAAGGCACTTTAGACTATCCGTTCCCGACATAAAGATTCGAATCACATACTATATACCCGATAAACACAAATACGCATAAAATACAAATACGATACCCATAAAATACGAGAAATACGAATACAATACTCATAAAATACGAATGCGATAAAACATAAAAAGGAATACAATAGGATCATACATAAACATAATAAATAAAACGAATACGTGACGATAGAATTATACTTCGAAATTCGCGAATGTCACAACATTTCTTTTATTTCTTTTATTTTCTCTAAAAAGATAGAAGGATAAGAGAATCTGACGTAATGTCACTATAGAAGTATTAATATTAATAAATCATTTTTATGAAAATACAAAATTATTTTATAACTTAATTTGATGTCGAGTCTACTCAAAACCATGTGTAAAGATTGCAAAGTGACGACCTAACGATCCCTTTACACCAAATATTTAAAAGTTACTATACGCTCAGACATCTAGTGTGAAATTACGAAACAGCCCCCGTATAAACCAACTATAAAATCTACATAATTTTACTTGCACCATTAAATTCATTCATCATCACAACAAACAACAACTCATTATCTATCATAACAAAAATGGCCACTGTAACGGATATCAACTCCACAACCATCATGGAAGAAGGACGATCATCTGACTTCTCTGAAAGTTCTTCGTCGTTTTCATCGGTATCCGATCAAGAAGACTACCCACGAGTAAATATTGGTGTAAGTCGGAGCAGAAAGTGGAAGAAGCTAATGA
Organism: Senecio squalidus; assembly: GCA_910822075.1. Classification (NCBI taxonomy): domain Eukaryota; kingdom Viridiplantae; phylum Streptophyta; class Magnoliopsida; order Asterales; family Asteraceae; genus Senecio; species Senecio squalidus. Next base: position 21,848,014 of record CAJVGC010000590.1, on the reverse strand, counting down.
AGAAGGTGATTGAAGGAAGTAAAAGAAGTATATATGGCTCCTCGAAGAATTTAGTATTTGGGTATGATGCAGCTAGTTACTCTCTGAATTTCGATGAAGGAAATCGTTATGATGAATATCATGTTTTATATGAATGCTCGTAAGATCAATTAGAGCGAGAATCATTATCATGTGTACAGTAGATCTAGCTAGTTTGTTGGTTAATATTTTCGTTTTAACAAAGTTTGTTGGTTATTTTGTAAAGCTTAATCTCAAAATATATATAGTAATTTCACATTTTAATCAGCTATGTAAATTTTGTTGAAGTTAACTCTCGTAACTTTGTAAATTCCCATTCAAGTTGATTTAAAATTAAAATTTTAAGTTTGCTTTAATATAATGACAAACGTACTGACTCGCATATTTGGTTATTATTCTTATTTAAGTGTCGAGAAAGGCCGTTCAAAAAAAAAAAAAAAAAAAAGTGTCGAGAAAGGAGTAATTTAGGGCAACATGACTGATTCAATAAACATATATCTCTAAAATCTTCAACGATTTGGAACTATTTATTTACTAGTAGTTTCATCGAGGACAGTAAGCTGCTGCTAGATGCTACATTCAAACGGAAATTTGGGTTCTTTGGAAAAAAAGAATAGAAACGATGTGACCTTCAACACTTCTATAAGGCTATAAGCATAAGGAAGATGGAAATGATCTAGGAAGAAATCGCTCTCCTTTCGTCCAATTAATCTCTAATAGGAATAAGAGAATTCAAAATTAATTGGTTCCGTAAAATTATGCCGTTCAAAAAAAGGTTAATATATTCTGATTGGATCAAAGTTAAATTAAAACGGAAAAGATGAAGTGGCAACCAGGAAGTGTCCTCCAGCAGTCAAGCACTCTGCCTTATTCAGCCCGAGTCTGTGGGCATCCACCCTCGTCAACGATAACATGCTCTGTCTCATGGGTCTCTTTTAAAGCTAGTCGCAATTAGTGGTGTCAAAAAAACCCGAACCCGATTGACCCGACCCGACCCGAACCCGAATAAGCTTATTAGGGTCGGGTTAATCGGGTCTAGAATCTACGATCGGGTTATTCGGGTCAACCCGATTAACCCGAAACTTAATTAGGGTCGGGTTGCGGGTCTTTTCAAGCATCTTTATTCGGGTTCGGGTCAACCCGAATAACCCGAATAATATTTTTGAACCAAAGACATATGATATATATAGGCAAGAAGTATGAAATAGTTTCATACATGAAGCGATGTGGGACACCTAAGTAGGGAAAACCAAAGGCATATGACATATATAGGCTAGAAATATGAAAGAGTTTCATACCTGAAGCGATGTGGGACAACTAAGAGTTTCATACCTACTTTAGTTGTCCCACATCCCTTCAAGTATGAAACTCTTTCATACTTCTACCCTATATATATCATATGCCTTTGGTTTTCCTTACTTAGATGTCCCACATGGCTTCATGTATGAAACTCTTTCATACTTCTAGCCTATATATATCATATGCCTTTGGTTCAACATACTTTGACGGTAATAACCCGAACCCGAAATAACCCGACCCTTTTGGACCCGACCCGAAGATGACCCGAACCCTAAAACCCGAACCCTTATTAGGGTCGGGTTAGGGTTAGAAAATTTTAGTTGAAACCCGAATGAACCCGACCCGAAAGTTGCTTATTAGGGTCGGGTTGACCCGAATAACACCCCTAGTCGCAATTATGGATAAAATAGAACAACATATTCTTTCTTTAAATTCTTAACTTTGTTAAAAAACTTATTCAAGAAAAAAATGATTTTCAAACAAACAAGATTGATTCTGTCTGAGCCAAGTTGTGAACCACAAAATGAGATAAAAATGGTTAACTTTAATTTATTAGCATTATTTTGTTATTAGAAAAACAAACAGCACCTCGGTTGGTCGTGACGATTTTGTTTAACTATAGATGGAAGTATTGCAAAACTAAGGTGTGAAATCCAGCATGTGTAAAGTTTGTAACTAACCGGATGGTCTCAACAAGCTATATCTTCTACACCACATTTATTAAAGATACATATTCTTTGCGTTACAGGCACACTCACCCAACCACTTTAAAATGACCAAACACCCTCCTTCCGCCACTTATAAATTCTCCTTCAAAGCTTCATTCATTATCACAGAAAACAGTACATCAGTCCCCATTTAGTAAATGGCCATAGAAATCAATTTCAATACCAACGAAGAATACACACGAACAAACAGCAGTGTTCGACAGAGTGGCAAGTGGAGGAAGTTAATGAACAAGATGGTTGAAGAAAGCAAGAAGAGCATATGCGGACCATCTAAGGCTTCTGTATTCAGCTATGATGCAATTAGTTACTCTCAGAATTTTGATGATGGAAATCATTGTGATGATTGTGTTGAGACATATTCGTGTTTGATTATAGCTTTTACTTAGTTTAGGAACATGTCGTGAAGCCTAACATGTATATAGATCGAGTTGTAAAGTGTTTCGTGTATTTATGGGTTGTTGCGCAACACCCCTGTTGCGCTGCGCAACACCCACTCCAGGTGTTGCGGTTGCGTAACAAGTTAGAGTTAGGTGAACACTATAAATACCTCAACCACCAGTCATAAATGCAACTGTTCTAGTGAGAGAAAGTGGGTGTTACGCAACCTTGGAAGCATACTTGCGCAACACCATCTCCGAGCGGTCTAAAGTCTTGTAATTGTTTGTATTTGATATTATTCGTATTATAAACCTTTACGTTAGCTTAATAATATCAATCATTCGGTTATTTGAGTGTTACACCATTATAAAGTTACTTTAAAGTCATTCCGCAACTTTATAGTGATTTGGTCCAAATTACGGTCCAAGGAAGGCGACCTTCAGATTGTTATCGATGTATAAGGACATCGATGATCTCATAAGATTTTAGGAGAATGCTAGTAATATCATTCCGAATGGGGTTATCCTGTATAGAAAAATTAGTGTATGTTAAGATAAATTAAATAGGTTTTATTTAAGGATAATTGATTATAATGTGACATAATTAATGTAATTTTTTTTGCAAATAGTATCCTGTCGAAGACAAGTCTGTGTTATGATAATCTTCATAAGAATGTTTGAATGTTGATGGCCTAATGATTCATAAGGATCATAAATTTAGGTGATCGAAGATTTAATGCCAAAATGTGATGAATTTCCTGCTAAGTTACGTTTTAAGAGATTTGATTCCACTACGTAATAAGTAGAAACTTAGGTTAAAGCTTGGCCAAGTATGAAGTGAAAAAGAAAACCCGAGTTTGAATTGAATTCAGATCTGTCTATTTATTACTGTCAAAACATTATACTTATTTATCCACTAAACAAAATTTTCTTCGGAAATCATGACCTATATATATATATATATATATATATATATATATATATATATATATGTAAATGTAAAGGGAATTTCATTTGCAATCTTTTTTGCCTAAAAATGGATAATGCGATACACGAAGATCCTAACAGCCAAAGGTAAGCAATAACCTTTTTTGCTTCTATTTTCTTTTGCTAAAGTATATATGCATAATTAGGATAAGAATTCTGACGTGTATCCAACAATCTTTCTTTTCATATCAAATGCAGACGATGATGTAAATTCTAATTGTAGTTTCCTTACCAGCTTTTCGTGTATGAACATAGAGGATAGTTGGTCACACGACAATATCTTCTAATAATCTTTTTGCTTATATGTTCTTTTGTCAAACTTGACGTTATAAGTTAATATTGTGATGTCTGATGTAACCATCTTTTCGATGATTACTTTAGTCAAATATTTGAATGCCCAAAGGCCAAAGAATATAGATCGATGTGTAAAGATGGCCAAATGACGATATTACGACCCCTTTACACAACCACTAATATAAAGTACATGTCACACCCCAGTTAAAGTGACATAGGTGGACTTTCATGGATATCGTCATTGCACAAAGCGCGATTACAACATGATTATTTTATTAAAATAGTTTAAGGTAAGACCCGCAAAACCGGGGTCTCTTCGTGGGCCGTACCACGGTAAAAAGACTTTTAAAAGAGTTTATAAAATATAAGCTGAAGCGTAAATAAGTAAATAAAGTACAAACGCCCTTGACATGACGAAAAATAGTTTAAAAGTCTAAATAAATAAAACGACAATAATCCATATCAAAATCATGCTAATGCAACACAATCTTCATTGCAATCAAGTAGCTTCAACACATAAATAAGTTCCATCAATACCTAATAACACATAAAAAGAATACGTCAGCAAAGGTTTGTGAATAACATGGGGTTTGAATGATCAACACAAGTAGAAATGCAAGTAGTTAATCGTAAAAGTAAGACGTGTAAAAAGGCAATTTATAATTACAGAAGCCATGAAATGAATCCTTAACCGTTGTGATATAAAAATATCGTTTCGTGCCCCTACAAGTACATTAGTCAAGTACCTTGTAAACAACCTCAAAACCTACAATGCACTCGTTTACCCAATAGGATCCTATCCGAACGGGAGTGGTCAAGTCCGATAGTACTATCGATTAGGCTCGCGAAAAGTCATCTAACATTTCATGTGTGGGCAAAGTTATGTTGCGACTAATTCGTTGGCTAACTTATGTAATTCATAAAAAGTGTTTCGACTAACTTGCATTCTAGAAAAAGTTTATATGTTCTCATCCCAAAATATTCAACAAATGACACGTAAGCATAGAAAGTTAAACAAAATCGCAAATGATAACCAATCAAAGACGGTCAAGGGGTTCGAAATTTCAAAGTCAAAACCTCAAATTTGACGGATGTGACGGTACACCTTCTATGAGCTGATTTAAAATTGCCAAACCGAAATAGCCCTCCACAAACCTACTATAAAATCTCCTCATCATTAGTTCAAATTCCCAAAACATATAGCATTTATTAATAATCATCCCTTCAAACAAAAAATCATATCTCTTAGAAAACAAAATGGCCACAGCAACAAACATAAGCTGTTCTATTGCTACTGAAGAAGGACGATCATCTGACTTCTCTGAAAGTTCTTCGTTTTCATCCGTCTCTGATCAAGAAGACTACTCACAAGTAAACAGTGATGTAAGACGGAACAGGAAGTGGAAGAAGCTTCTGAATAAGGTGATTAAAGGAAGCAAAAGAAGCATATACGGATCGTCCAAGCCTTTCATATTCGGGTATGATGCCGTTAGTTACTCACAGAATTTCGATGAAGGAAATCATAGTGATGAATATTATTCGTTTGGATCTCGATGCTCTCAAGTTTTAAGTGAATGTTCGTAAGATCAAATAAAGTTGTATCATATTGTACATTTTAGTTAGTGTGTGTTGATAGTTAGTTGAGTTTTAATTTTGCTAGCTTTTATGAATCAATTTAGCAATTATACATTTTGAAAATGTAAATGAAGTTTAATGAATTCATATTTTACTCTGCAGTTTATGTCTAGTGTACAAGTAGTTTCGTTCTTATCTTGTGCTGGAAGTAGCATTCGAAGAGATCCGTAAAAACAAAACAAAATCTGTTACTATTTTTATCTTCCAGAAGATGAAACTACTAAATGATGATCCCATGGGCAAGATTCTTGCAATAAGATTTGCTAAAATGATTTCTTGGGTGGTTAGTGAAGTTAAATCGATATACATCACGAATGCACAAATCATAGACGACCTCACATTTGTTGATAATTGTATTCTTAAAGGAATTGGCACTAGTCACTTACTAGTCGTTGCAACTTGCTATCCAAGTTAATATATTTTGAAAAGACGACGATGGCATCGGGAAGTTTCCTGCAGCAGTCAAGAACTCCGTCTATCCCCCCTAGTCTGTGGGCATCCATCCTCGTCAACGATAACATGCCCTGACCTCATGGATCTCTTTTAGAGCTCCAACAAAAACAAAACTTTTTGTAAAAGCTTTATTAGATGTATTGATGTAAGGATAATGTATAATTCATATAAAAACTTATATGGATAAATCAATATAATAAACTTTCTTACTCAAACTCTTATAGGTTTAAAAGACTCAGTTCAAGAAATATGATGTTGAAACCATATAAATTGATTATGTTTGAGCCAACCTGTGAACCACAAAATTAGAAAAGTATACTTTAACTTTAATTAATAAGCATTATTTTGTCATTAGAAACTTAAACAGCACTTGCTAGGTTGACGATTATGTTTAACTGTATATAGAAATATTGTAAATCTAAGGTATAAAATCAAGCAGGTGTAAAGTTTGTAACTAAACTGATGGTCTTGACGAGCTATCTTGTACACCACATATATTAAAGATACATGTTCGTCACGTTATAGATGCAGTAACCCAACCACTTTAAAATGACCAAACACCGTCCTTCCGCCACTTATAAATTCTCCTTCACAGCTTCATTCATGATCACAGAAAACAGATCAACAGACCCCATTGTGTATCCTAAAAAAATGACCATTAAAATCGATTTCAGCACCAACGAGAAATACACAAGAACAAACAACAGTGTTCCACAAAGTGGGAAGTGGAGGAAGTTAATGAACAAGATGGTAGAAGAAAGCAAGAGGAGCATATATGGATCATCTAAGGCTTCTGGATTCAGCTATGATGCAGTTAGTTACTCTCAGAATTTTGATGACGGAAACCATGGTGATGATTGTTATCGATCTATATTTGGATATCGATCCTCTCATAAGATTTTAGGAGAATGCTAGTAAGATCATATATAATAGGGTTATCCTGTACAAAAAATTAGTGTATTTTAAGGTAACTTAAATAGGATATATTGTTTCATGTGTATCAAATTAGGAATTTAGTAATGTGGATATTGTAAGTACTGATATTCTAGCTGTGTAAAGTGTAAACGCGGCATAATTAATGCATCTCTCCTTTTTGCAAATAGTATCTTGTCGAAGACAAATTTGTGTTATCATCTTCATACTTTGTTTGAATGTTGATGGCCTAATGATTCATGATATAGCCAACCGTAAGGATCATAAATTTAGGTGATCGAAGATTCAATGTCAAAATGTGATGGACGGCCCGTTAAATTACGTTTTGGAGATTTTATTCTTCTACAAAGTAGGAACATATGTTAAAGCTTGGTCAGGTATGATGTAACTATATATGTAACTGTAAAGGGCAATTTCATTTGCAATCTTTTTGCCTGAAATTGGATAATGCGATACACGAAGATCCTAACAGATTAAGGTAAGCAATAAACTTTTTTGCTTTTATCTACTTTTGCAAAAGTATATATGTATTAGCCTAGCTATTAGGATATAAAAGAGACGTCATGACATGTATCCAACAATCTTTCTTTTTATATCAAACGTAGACGATGATGTAAATTCTTAGTGTAGTTTTCTTACCGACTTTTTGCGTATGAGAACATTGGATAGTCAGTGACACGACGATATCTTCTAATCATCTTTTTTGCTTTTATGCATGCTAATATAACCTTTTTCCGATGATATAAATAATTAGTCAAATATTATATTGCCCAAAGGCCAGAGACTGTAGATGTGTAAAGATGGCCAACTGACGATATAACAACCCCTTTCCACAACCGATTTAAAGTACTGCTGGGAAAAATTACCAAATAGCCCCTCACAGATCATCTATAAAATCTCCTCATCATCAGTATCAAACCATCAAATAATCATCACTGAAAACAAAAACTCAACTCTCATAAAAAAAAATGGCCACTGAAAGACGATCATCTGACTTCTCAGAAAGTTCTTCGTTTTCATCCGTCTCTGATCAAGAAGACTACTCACAAGTAAACAACGATGTAGGGCGGAGCAGGAAGTGGAAGAAGCTTATGAAGAAAATGATTAAAGGAAGCAAAAGAAGCATATATGGATCATCCAAGCCTATATTTGGATATGATGCAGTTAGTTACTCACAGAATTTCGATGAAGGAAATCATAGTGATGAATATTATTCGTTTGGATCTCGATGCTCTCAAGTTTTAAGTGAATGTTCGTAAGATCAATTAGAGTTGTATCATATTGTACAGTAAAGTTAGTGTGTGTTTTAATAGTTAATTGAGTCTTAAGTTATATATGAATCAGTTAACGTGGAGAAAAAGAGATTGGCGTTATGCAGTTTTGTTATGGAAATGAAGTACAAAAACATTTCACATTTTACTCTGCAATTCCTTTTAGCTGAACATCAGTTTCGTTCTTATCTTGTGCCTAATGTAAACACATCCGTAAATACAAGATTAATTACTATTGTTTCGTTCTTTCGAAAATGAAACAATTCACATATTCGTTCTTTATTTTTAGAGGTTGTTATTTCCCTTTTATTGCTCTCATCCAATCTCTTTTGATACAAGTGATTATTAGCCTATAAGTCAAATTGTGAAATTTTAGCAAGACTTGCTAAACTGATCTCCTAGGTGGTTTATGACGTTTAAACGATATATCCCAAGAATGTGCTTGATCTAGGGCAATCCGGCCATCTAGTTATATAAACAAATCGAGTCACCTAAATCGGATAATCCAATTAGTGATGGAATGAAGTTTTTAATATAATAAAGACTAATATTTAAATTACAGACTCAAATTGAAAATTCAATAGTTTGTCAAGGATCTTAACCCATGAAAAAACGAGTGGTTCAACTTGAACTTAACCAAAAAATGAGTGGTTCAACTTCTGAGTAAACGTCGCCCGACTTATACTTCATTGACCACTAAAAGTCTACACCATTTGCATGCTCATATTGACCACTAAGTAAACGTGACTTACTAGCCCATATCGCACTTGATAATATACGTGTATATATATATAAGTTCATGCATGTATATTCATGAATCACACCCTTCTAACGTACAATGTCGTCTTCATCTATCTTTCCTGCTTCTCCCATCCTTTTGATCATCCTATATTACTTACTTTTAACAACCGAACCCACATGTTCTGTTCGAACCCCAGCTGGAAGAACACAAACTGGCGTTCGAGTCACTTTAACTCGTGTTCATTCTGGTAAAAGTTCACCAAAAAAACAATATAATCTAAACGCATTGAGTAATGCTAGAAATGGGCCAAACAGAGCTCCGGGTTCTCATATAACATCCCGAATGAAAGCTGTTAGTGACATCTATGGTATGAGATTAGCGATAGGGACTCCACCTGTCGAATTTACGGCCATCATGGACACTGGAAGTGACCTGATATGGACTAAATGCAAACAAACTCAAAAAAATTTTGACTCTAGTAAGTCCTCATCTTTCTCCAAAGTTAACAATAGTTGCAAAAGTTTCCAACTTGATAGTTGCAAACAGAGCTATGAAGATGGCACGTCGGTAAGTGTAGTTTTGGGCCAAGAGACGTTAACCTTTGGTGCTGAGAAAATTCCCAATGTAATCTTTGGATGTGGGACGCCAAACAAAAAAGGTTCTCTCGATGGAATAGTAGGAATGGGTCGTGGAAAATTGTCTTTGGTTTCACAGTTGGAAGAGCGTGTTTTCGCATACTGTCTTGGTTCTAGGTTGCGAGAATCAGAAGCAAGTGTTTTGCTAACAGGGTCGAAAGCAAGTAGTGCCTTTGCAAAATCTAACATCCAAACAACGCCTTTGATCACACTAGGTAACACTTCATATTACTACATCTCTCTTGAAGGTATCTCACTAGGTGAAACTAAATTGCCGGTCAAAAAATCTGATTTCGCGATCAGTAACGGAGACGGAGGGATGGTCATTGACTCAGGTACGACATTCATGTATTTAGAAAAACGTATTGTTGATATCATTAGCAATGCATTCATGAATCAAACAAAGCTTAAAAAGTCTGAGGGTAGTCATAGCCCATACAATAATGCACTTAAATATTGCTTCAAGTCTCCAACTTCTTTAGACAAAATACCAAATCTGGTTTTTCATTTTGAGGGTGCGAATTGGGAGATGCAAAAGGAGAATTACATCTACAAAATGAAGGGTGATGCATCGTGTTTGGCCATCATCGCGAACCCCGACTATGAAAAAGTCTCTGTTTTTGGAAATATGCCACAACAAAACATGATGGTGCGCTACGATCTTGACAATGAAAGACTGTCATTTAAGCCTGCAAATTGTAATGAAATCTAAGAGGTTTTGCATATTTTGGTTTTAATCCCCCATCAAGTAATTCAGATTAATGATTGTAGAGCGATGTTTTTTGTAATTTAATTTTGAGTATCAATATTGATCATATTTAAGCAAGAAAGTTCATAGTAGAATTTATTGGATAGGCCCATCTGGTATGAATACCAACTAATTGAGCAACACATACACACTCATAGATTTAAGTTATATGCGTAATGAACCCAATCGATTTTACAATATCGGTTCTTTGATCTGCACAAAATAACAACGTGTTTAATAGCACAACGATCCACACTTGGAATGGTTCAAAAAACCAAGTTTTGGCGTTCTTATGGATAGATTTAGTTTTTTTTTTCTTTTTCTTCTTTCGCGCCAATGACACTAGATTGGGTTCGTTGCATTAATATCCAAACAATAGTTTTATGCGACAAATAGCTATATATGTCCCTATTAATTGTTGCCTTTTTATTTCAACTTAAAAAATATACCGTTCGAGCTTCTAGCTAAAAAAAAGATTATATTTATATAAGTCCTTTTTAATAGTCATTATTTTCACTTTTTTTTTTTTTTGTATTTATATAAAGAGGCAAAGGCATGTTTTCAAAGAAAAATTTATAAAACTATCTATATTTTTGAAACCATGATCAAAACTATCCGTGTTTTTAAACACACTTCAAAACTACCCCGTACGCACCTACTAGGTGCGAACCCTGTGAATGCCACAATTTTAGCACATGGGTCGCACCTGCTACGTGCGACCCCTGTGAAAGATTAAAAAAAAAACGTTTAGAGGGGTCGCACGTAGCAGGTGCGACCCCTGTGAAGAGAAATTCCATGCATGTTACGTAGAAAATTCTGCCTATATATACCATATATAACTTACACAATATAACACAAACACAAAAAAACACAACACACTTAAAACACACCAACATACACAACTTAAAACACAAACTTAAACACTTTTATCAAAACCATTTATAAAATAATGATTTACGAGGTTGGAAATATTGTCGAAGTTTCGAAGAAAGATAAGTTTGATAACATATTTTGGCGTTGTGTTCGAATTGTTTTCGTTTATACTCGGTCATACATCGTTGATTAAAACGTGTATCCAAATTTTAGTCACAAGCCGGATGTGGAACAAGTTGGCGCCGAATGTATTAGACCAATTCCTCCGATATTAGAAACTTACAAATCTCGGGAACTTGGTGATATTGTTGAAATTTTTCATGATTTCGCTTGGAAGATGGCAATTGTTTTGAAAGATTTCGAATGGGAATCTTATCTTGTGAAATTACTTGGATCTGTCGAAGAGTTTAAATTAACCCAATTTCAACTTCGTGGTAGACAGACGTATAAAAACGATGAATGGATTGTCGTTGGCGACGATTGTAGTGATCAAGAAGATGAAACCGATATCAATAATGAAGACCAATTCCTCCGATATTGTAGCGATTCCTCGAGTTCTAGTGGTAGTTGTAGCAATAACAATAAGTTTGAATCTTGTAATGTTAATCTTTCCGAAAGTGACGCAGAGTCTGTTTGTCGTCACTAGTCGTTATGGTAATTTTTATGTTATGAAGTTAAATTTTGAATAAAATGTGTTTTATTTTTAATTTTTGTTATATTTTACCTTAGAATTAGATTTTGATAAATTGTGTTTTTTCACAAAAAAAAAGTTAATTATTTTTAATATGTTATATACAATAAATTGTAGATTATATACATTTATGTATCAAAATATAACAAAAATGTGTGTTGGTGGAGTGGTTAAGTTAATTAAATTGTGAGTGAGAGGTAAGGGGTTCGAATCTTGTAACATTTTTTATTTAAAACACTTACATGGGTCGCACCTGCTAGGTGCGACCCCTGAACCTTCTTCTTAATTATTTATAGAATATATATGTTTATGTAGCAAAACATAACAAAAAATGTGTGTTGGTGTGGTGGTAGAGGTACTTTAGTGTTGAGTGAGAGGTCAGAGGTTCGAATCTTGCAACTCTGTTTTTTTAAACTTAGCACGTGGTAGGTGCGACCCATGAACAACAATTTTTTATTTTTATTTTTTTTATTTTAGTTATAATAACGAAATTTTTAAATAAACGAATTTTTTTTTCTTTTTTTTTTTAGTTATAATAACGAAATTTTTAAATAAACGAAAATTTTTTATTTTAGTTATAAATCGGAGTACAAAGAACTAAACGAAATTTAAATACAAAAAAGTTCATTACATAAATATTACATAAACATACAACACACAACTACAAAATGAAAGTCGGTTAGTAATTATTACAAGTTGACATGTTATGACCCGGTTGATTGCAAACGGTACACCTTCGAGGGGCATCTATAGGTTGAACGTCCATCTCGTTACGTATTCTATTCGTACGTCTGCGTCCTCTTGACCTTGAGAAACGAGAGGGATCCGCTTGAATCTTCCAACCCGGATTTACCCAATAACCAACGTGCGGAAGTGGTTGAAAATTGGAACGATACATTCTTTTGTACGTGTCTGTTTTGTAAACCTTGTTTACGTATGTACTAGCTTGTTCACCTCTATGTCGAATTGCTGCCATAGAATGTGAACATGGAAATCTATGTGTTTGCCATTTTCCACACGTACAAGTTTTCCTTCTCCCTCCAAAATTCACAGTGCAAACGTTTCCGCCCGTATCGTTTGGATTGTACCGTGACTCGACTCTATAAACCCCCGTTTCGTAATTAAACTCGGTAATATTATGCCGTCGTGCATATAAATCACATTCGGTGAACATTTGCCACATACGAGGGGGCAACGGTGTATCACAGTTCCTTGCGATTTGGGCGTGTTTTCTAAAGTGATCGACGCACTTGTTAAATGTAAAATCAATGAGGGCCTTTATCGGAAAAAGTCTCGCTCCCCGTAAAACATTGTTGAAACACTCCGCAATGTTCGTTGTCAACCAACCCCACCTTCGATCATTCTCATCATAAAGAAGTGTCCACTTACTTCTGTCGATTTCGTCAAGATAATTCCATGCTTCTGTGTCGAGATGCACCATATCTTCTATACTTTCGACATACTTTCTTGCTTGTGTGGTACTTCCTATCGCCCAACAAAGTTTCTTCATTGCAGTAGTTTTATATTTCTTTGTGAAATTACTTCTCACGTGTCGCAGACAAAAACGAAGGTATCCAAAAGGCCGCATCCACCCAATAAGATTTTCCATAGCGTGGATTATACCATGGTGTCTATCGGATATGACACACAATTTTCTGTCCGCAACAACATGAGTCCTTAACTGCTGAAAAAACCAACACCAGCTTTCCACCGTTTCCTCATCGACAATGGAAAACGCGAACGGCAATATGTAATTGTTAGCATCCTTTGTAACAGCCGTTAACAACTTACCCTTGTACGATCCTTTCAGATGTGTACCGTCAACACACATAACCGGTTGGCAGAGTTTAAATGCCTCAACAGCTGGTCCAAAAGCCCAAAATACATATTTGAATACGTTTCCATCGTCTGAATATTGTGGATGATGTTGCCACTCCACGATGGTATCTGAGTTTGTAGCTTTTAATGCTGCAATGTACGAAGGCAACTCTGAGAAATTACTCTGCCAACTCCCATGTATACTCTCAATTGCTTTTTTCCTACCATGCCAGGCCTTTTGGTAAGTAACGTCGACATTCTGAGAGTTTTTTATATCAGCGATAATATGTTTTATCGGGTAGGCGACATATATCATCGATAATGTGTTTTATCGGGTAGGCGAAATATTATGTCGGATTTAGATTTAATGTGGTTGAGGTTTAAATATTATGTCAGATTTAGATTTAATGTGGTTGAGATTTAAATATGTAACAACATGAGTCCTTAACTACTGAAAAAACCAACACCAGCTTTCCACCGTTTCCTCATCGACAATGGAAAACGCGAACGACAATATGTAATTGTTAGCATCCTTTGTAACAGCCGTTAACAACTTACCCTTGTACGATCCTTTCAGATGTGTACCGTCAACACACATAACCGGTTGGCAGAGTTTAAATGCCTCAACAGCTGGTCCAAAAGCCCAAAATACATATTTGAATACGTTTCCATCGTCTGAATATTGTGGATGATGTTGCCACTCCACGATGGTATCTGAGTTTGTAGCCTTTAATGCTGCAATGTACGAAGGCAACTCTGAGAAATTACTCTGCCAACTCCCATGTATACTCTCAATTGCTTTTTTCGTACCATGTCAGGCCTTTTGGTAAGTAACGTCGACATTCTGAGAGTTTTTTATATCAGCGATAATATGTTTTATCGGGTAGGCGACATATATCATCGATAATGTGTTTTATCGGGTAGGCGAAATATTATGTCGGATTTAGATTTAATGTGGTTGAGGTTTAAATATTATGTCGGATTTAGATTTAATGTGGTTGAGATTTAAATATTATGTCGGATTTGCCAAAAACATACTTGTAAGACTCGAACCCAGGACCTATATTTCCACCAAAGACTATCACCAACACCACTCTACCACTACACCAACACTAACTTGTTGGAAATTTATCATAACACAATATTTTTATTACCTATAATACTGTATTTAACAATTCAAAAGCCTTAACTTTTTTTTTAAAAACACATAATTATCAACTTTTTTACCACAACTTAATTTTTTTTTTTAAAACACATACTTTAAGTAGTATTATGTTCAATTTTTTTTTTGAATTTATTATTATGAATTGTTATTAATTGTCCAAAAACCTTAACTTTTTTTTAAAAAAACACATAATTATCAACTTTTTTACCACAACTTAACTTTTTTACAAAATGCCAAAAAATCATTTTGGTTAGTTTTTTTGTTTTGAAAATGGTTATGTGTTAGTGTTTAGGGTTAATTATTTATGTAATGTGATGATTTTTATGAAACTTTTCAAATTGTGTTTTGTTAATATGTTATTGTTTTAGAGTTTGTAAAAGTTAGATTTTTATTTCTGGTTTTTTTGGTGTGTTTTATGCTATGTACAAAATGCCAAAAAATCATTTTGGTTAGTTTTTCTGTTTTAAAAATGGTTATGTGTTAGTGTTTAGGGTTAATTATTTATGTAATGTGATGATTTTTATGAAAAATTCCAAATTGTATTTTGTTAATATGTTATTGTTTTAGAGTTTATAAAAGTTAGATTATTCTTTCTGGTTTTTTTTGTATGAATTATGCAATGTACAAAATGGACAGAATATAAAACATATCAATAAAAACATATTCATAAAAACATACATTAAAAATCATTACAATAAAAACATACATTAAAAACATTACATATTATTAAATATAAAAAAAAAATTACATTTTACGTCTTGCGTATAGTATAGTTGCCATCCTTCTCCTGAAATTAACTAGTTGTTCATCGGATACATCAGCTGTAACTACATTTAAGGCTTCACCAGTGAGCATGTAGTGAATAAACATACATACAAACACAGCAGAGTTCTCCTTATTACCCGGATATTGACTGACATTTTTGTAGTAAATATATGACTCAGACCCAGGAGGAGGTACCGGTTCGGCGGTTGCTCTGATACGTCTTGCAGAGTTATAAAACCATAGCATGTTTTTCGAGTAAAATGTTAATAAGTTTTGCATATAAACGGCCGGACTTGCAGATTTATCACGATCGTAAATGGTCAACTCATTGACAGCAAGTTTATACTCAATAAGAAACCAATGATTCCCAAGTGTACATATTGGAATAAGGACTGAATCAATGTTTTTCCAGCTTTTGTATGGTTTTTTAATTCCATGCGCTATTTCAAAGTTTTTGCCCCAATTTTGATGATTGCAAAAATCATCATGAAACGATATAGGCATAACTGCATACCTGGTTCTCGTGCGTTGTGTTTCCCTCTCTATTAAATTTCGATGCACCACTTGTGATCGCCTTATCCATGCATCGACATGCTGAAAATAAGCGGAAAAAATTAAAGTTATTAAAAAAAAAAATAATTGTAAATAAAAAACTTACAGTTTCCCACAATTCGTTGTCTTGCGTAAATCCTAACAGAACACCCCAAAACGTTCTGGAACACTGTACATCTTCTGGTAAAAAACCAATTATACAATATTGGTCTTCTTCGTTCTTTCCTCTGTCACCTTCAAGGAAAAATTGCTCAACACTTTCAGCTGGTATGATAACTTGTGAGCTGTTTTCGGAGATGTTGACCGCATCTACATCTTCGTTTACGTTGCAAATTCGTTGTATAAAGTCATTTTTTTTCTTCTACTTGAAGATCAATTCGACTGATCAACTCGCCACATTTGGACGTATTTTCCCAGTCTTTCACGCACTGGAGACGAAGGTGGTTGAGATAATCTTGTTCTAAACTTAATAGGTTTGGGTCATCCTGAATTGATTGTATGAGTTAGGTTTTTTCGTTATCAGCTTTCTGGAAACTTTTGATAAGGGAGTTTAGTTTTTCCAGATGCTTTTTATCTTCTTCTATATGTTTGAAAACGGTGTCTAGGATATTGGAGGTAGTGGAATAAGAATTACTGGAAGAAGCCATGCTTACGAGAATTACAAATTTTTTTCGGTGAAATCCACCGGCGCTAATTCCGGCGAGGATTTGTCTATTCCGGCCAAAATTTCTAATAAGTGTGTTGTGTTTTAAGTTGTATGAAAATATATGTTGGTAAGATTGTGTAAGTTATATATGGTATATATAGGCAGAATTTTCTACGTAACCTGCATGGAATTTCTCTTCACAGGGGTCGCACCTGCTACGTGCGACCCCTCTAAACGTTTTTTTTTTAATCTTTCACATGGGTCGCACGTAGCAGGTGCGACCCTTGTGCTAAATTTGTGGCTTTCACAGGGTTCGCACCTAGTAGGTGCGAACGGAGTATTTTTGAAGGTGGTTTGAAAACACGGGTAGTTTTGATCGAGGTTTCGAAAAACAATGTACTTTTATAAATTTTTCTGTTTTCAAAAGGGTGTTACTCAATAATATATGCATTCGTATAAAGTGCAGTTAGAATTCCTTTGCAAACATTTTTGCTTGAGAAAAAAATAATAATGTGATACACGGATATCCTAACAGCTAAAGGCATGTAAAAGAAGGACATATGTATTATATTATATGTATTATATTATGAACAATAAAATTGTCTAAGTTTGTTATTCTTTAGTTACTTTTTTTCTACTATTCTATATTGTTCGTTTCGAATCCGCGATCACATTTTTTGCTTTTATATTCTTTTAGCAAAATATATGTAGGATGATCCAGTTATGACATGCACCAACGATCTTTATTTTCATGTCAGACGTAGACGATGGTGTAATTTCTAAGTGTAGTTTATGTTCCAATTTTCGTGTATTAGAATATTTGATATTTGGTGACACGACAATATCATTTTCCTTGTCTAATTAATGGGGATGATTTTTACACTTTGACTTTTATTTGATACACATAACTATTCAATTATTTTAGCCTTTACCTGAGTTTCACAGCGTCCGAAGCGGGCCGGAGTCCTTCCACCTCCGTCACCTCAAATAAGTGGAGTTTCTTCAATTTTCTACATCGAATTATAAGCGATGAGAGAAACATCTGGGATTCTTTTTTACCAATGTCGGCATTATGATTAAGTACCCACAATCACGATTTTTTTAGGCTTATAAATGGAGAATAAAGATGAATGGCTGGCGTTATTTTTATATGATCGATAAATTTTTAGTTGGTTTTCTTTCACTGAGATTCTTACGAATAAAGCATTGGTGGTAAACTAAGGTTTTTAGCTGATACCGTTGGTGGTGAGGCCGTCGTTGTTTGGTATCTGTTGGTCGCCTATTTCGGACCTCCTTTGAACCCTAAAACAAACTAATTGCGGAATAACTAGTTTGAGTAAGTAAAACGGTGAAGAACAAGAGATATAACCAAATGAATGATTCTATTAAGCTTACGTGAATGTTTACAAACACGAATAGAATCAATACAAACGATTACAACACTTTAACACTCAAGAACTCACAATTACGTGATCTAAACCTAGCTCACGTAACTCTTCTCTGATGTGACTGCTCTGACAATGTTCAACAACCCACATTTATGATTTCGAGGCTGCTATTTATAGTGGCCCGAAACCCTAGAAGAGTTACGCTCACGTAACTCTTGGAAGAGACTTACGTGCACGTAACTCACTAGTTACGTGCACGTAACTCATGAGTTACGTGAGTGTAACTCTTTCACTCGAACGTAACTTGTTCGTAAATGCGTTTGGACTTTACAACTCGATCTAATTACATACTAACTCTACGACACGTTCTAATGAATACAAATACAGACAATAATGCTCCAACAGTATCAATTTACATTTTTTTTTACTGAAAATTGCGAAAGTCCTTGAAAGCAGTGGGTGAGTTGTGCATGTGGACACCATATATTTCTTTTATGTATATATATGTCTTGTATTATTGTGTTAAAAGTGTAATTCAGTTACTTTTGGCCCATCTATTCTCTAAAATAACTTAACTTATCTTTTCAATTGCTTATTTTTATAATAATCTAAAAGATATTGATAATGCTTATTGTATAGAACAATGTATTGTACAATCTAAAAGATACGAGAAAACTTATATACCGTCCTTATCGCATTAAACTGTCATTTAAGTTTTATTCAACACGTTTTAGTGTAGATAAGTTATTTTGGTTCATCCACAAATGAATTCCTAACTACGTCACTGCTTGAAAGTGAAGGTGCATAGAGAGTTAATCAATAGTAAGGGTATAATTGTCTTTAAACATTCAACTTACGTATATGAAACAAAATTTTAAAGTAAAAATCATTTGCCGTAATTTATATCATTTTCATTTTATAGTTTTATTTGAATGTAAATTTTAAATAGTTGATTATCTTAGTCAAATATCATTAACACTATAAACAAATTATTATTTATATGCATTTTATTTACGCATTAGAAAATGTGAATAGTGTACTAATAACAATTTGTTTAAGCTAGAGGCCGAGGAGGGAGGGACTATAGATGTGTAAATGGAAGAATATGATAAAATCTTTTAGATTTGATATATTACTATACGATATACATAGGTGTAGAAATTCTAAACCTAACGAATCAAAACTCATATATCGGGTTTGAGTTTATTATCTAATACTCTCTGATAGTTCGAGCGGCGAAATCGCGAAAGCTCGAACTAGATAACAAACTCTAACTATGAAAATAAAGATAAAGAAAGAAAAATAAGATATACAAAGACATTATAACCTTGAGATTCGGCTTCAATTATACAAACCCTAACACATAAGGACCCAAACCCACATATCTGGTTTGAGCTTATCATCTAATACTCCCCGACAATTAGAGCGGCGAAATCGCTAAAGCTCGAACTGGAAAATAAAACGTAATTATGAAAATTTAACATAAAAATAAAAAGATAGATAAACAAAGCTACGCTCAAATAAAATAAGGTTTTGTGAGACACATGTGAGATCCAGCTTTGGCAGATCTGTCGCACAATTTAGATCCGGCTTTGCAGATCTGCCTTTATAAAACATACGCTAGAATTTAAAATCCGAGCTTTATTTTGATTTTTATTTTTGACTGCCTTTGAACTTCTTTTTGACTTGCTATTTAATTTAGTTGGCTTCAGGCGGTTGTAGAAGAAAAGAAAGATTAAAATATAGCCGGCTTTAGGTGGTTGTAGAAGAAAAGAAAAATTAAATTTAGCCCACTTTAGGCGCCTGTTGAAGAAAAAATTAAATATATTTTTAGGTTTGGAACCTAATCCAGCTAGTCGGCTCATCCCACACCGATTAGGGTTTGAAAAAAGTTCCAATTAGGGTTTGAAGAGAGATCAATAGAGACGGGAGTCTGTGATACCATGAAAAATGATTATTATGCAATATTTAACATATTATTACGATTAAACCCCTTGTCTTATAACATATTATTACGCAATATTTATATTTATACAATTATACAAAACTTTAGACCCAAACATATATCAAATTTGGGCTTTATCATCTAATATTTTACACACAACGTATTGAAAATTTGAAAGTACTTAACTACTGCTGGTATTAAATTACCAAATATCCCCATGTACCATCTATAAATTCCCCCTATCATCTGACTATTCTGAATGTTGTCATTTTCGTCCGTCTCTGATCAAGAAGACTACTCACAACTCACAAGTAAACAGGGAGCAATGGACCAAGAAGTGGAAGAAGCTGATTAAAGAAAGCAAAAGAAGCATATATGGATCCCTCAAGCCTTTAATATTCGTGTACGACGCAGCTCTCAAATTTGTTTCTCGATATAAAGGAATTTGTTCTGATGAATATTATACGTTTGTGTCTCTCGATGCTCTCAAATTTTAGGTGAATGTTCGTAAGATGATCATTTAGAGAAGCAACGACGTGTACATGTAGCAGTAGAGTTAGTGTACGTGAATGAGTTAACAATTGATATTCACAGCGAAGAGTTTTATTGATAAACAACTCAACTAGAAAATCACTACAGAGTGAATGACATCAACTTCTTTTTCTTCACATGAGAAAATTTTAAGTTCATTTTTTTATTCATTTATATGATGGTAAACTTGGATTGGTTTTGTTATTGCCATTCTGACCTTGATCTTCTAGTTCTCAAGATCTTGTTGGTAGTCCATGAGTCCATGATCAGGTTGGCTTAATGTTGCAGATTCCCAAGGCCACGGCCATCAGTAGCATTCGCTCTAGTTCCGTAAATCTGTGGGTAATAAAAACTTTTCATTATGCATACATAAATTTCATTGATACATAATAAAGTTCAGCTCATGTCCCTGAGAATCTATCAATTACACATGCCTTTAGATTTCAAAGGATATTATTTTCACCTTCGTGTAGAGTTGTATGTTTTCTTGATGTATCAAGGTCCCCTATGTGATTTATAAGCACACAAAAAACCCACATTTTAGTTTTAAATTATTCATAAACATTTTTTCTAGTAAATAAATGAAGAACAATTAAGTTAAAAACCTTTCTGTTCAGCTCTTGTATCTCATCGATTAAAATCTCTTCCTGAAAATAATTAAAATGTGGATCAACTTGCATGAGCTGATGAATTCAAACGTGCACTATGTGATTAAAAGAATTTTAAACCCATTCGTTATGTGTTTACAAAGGGAAAGTGAAATAAAATCCTAATTGTGATGTTTTCAGTCAATACAAACCCGGGTTAGATATGTTTTCAAATTTGAGAATCTTTGATAGTTTTCTTTTGGTTTTAGAAAAAAATAAAAGTGAAATGTAAGGCAACATGAATCAAGTTTTAATGCATTTTAACTTTTCAGATGTTTTTTAAACCATTGATAATTAGTTACGAATTAATTGTACCTTCTTCAAACGAATCCCTCGTAGGCTCATTTCCAACCGGTTCTCTAGTTTTTGCAGTTCCTCGACACCCATACTACCGAGTTCTTTTCCCATCACATGCCTAACCTTATCAAATTAAGCATGAAGCCCTTTTATTAAAAATAATTACTGCCTAATGAGAACTGAGATGAATTATGATCCCTCTTATACTTTATTTTTTTTAACTACCAGAACGTTACTAGCAAGTCGTTAGGTAAACAAGAGATTACTATATACAAATGTTTATTAGCCAAGTGGTGGATAATTGCTAGATATTATTGTTGTCAATCTCTGGTAGTTTGATCAGTTAATTAGATCGGGTGTCAAATCCAAGTACCGCTTGTAATCATTGATGTAATTGTTTAAAGCAAGATTCACGCTAGTTTTCAAATTTAAATGATGTTAAAAAAAATGGTGTGTGCCTCCAAACAAACCAATCGAAAGAAAGTATGAGTGTGAGTAGCTAACTTCAGCTTACCAACTCAAGATTGAGACTAATGAAAATATGTTACAATCTCATATGAAACTTTAGAAAAGGATGAATAATTAAACTTACCGATGAGTTTCTTGTAGAGTCTCTAACTGTTGCTTCAGTACGGCTGCTTCCATTTGCCAAAGCTACAATTTTATTCAAAACAATACAGATTGAGCTTGTGTGGTATGAGATATCTGATGATTAATAATCAATAACTATGATGTTAGTTATATACTAAAATTAGTAAATGTCCAAGGAGGGTTAATCTTAGCTAAAATTGGGGAAACTTTACCTTAACCTCTGATGCATGATTCAGCAGTTGCTTGTTCTCTTCTTTTGATCTATTATAGAGTTGAATCACTGATTTCATGCTGAATTATCAGACAAATCAAAGCTTTTAATCAACACATGAAAAACAAAAAAGCATGTCCACAAGCGATCATATAGATCAAAGATAAGCATATCGATCAACTGATTAGTTCATAGAATGAATATTGGAACAGAGATAAGCAAATTGATCAACCAAAGTATTTGATTAAAAATAAATTATTGTACTTCAAAAATACAAGAAAATCCTACCATGTAAGAGTTGTAGTTTGGGTACATTGCGTAAAACTTCAGTACAATATAAGCATTATTCATAACTTTTCTTTGATAAGATCCAAGAGCTAATGTCTAATAGTTTTGAGCAAGTTGAAATATTATTTATATCATATCATAATGATTTGTTTGTATTGAAAACCAAATATTAATTACTCTTCTGGCCGTTGAAATAAATCGATTGCAAATCATCATCAAATTGGATTTAATTTTTCTGTATTAGTTTTAAAAGGCAATCAAAGTGGACTTAATTTTCTATGTTAGTTTTAAAAGGCAATCCGAGTGATACGTAGTAACATTTTTTGTTTTCAGCCGCTATTAATGAAAGGATATATTATCATACTAATAAATATATATATGATCCATATGACTATATTTTATATAACTTGTAATTACAAGGCTAGGTACCGATTCAAATAAGAGATCGACGAGGAAAAAGTAAAAAACAAAAAACACCTCTATATTAATCTTGCTATTAGATCAAAGGCCGCTATGTTGATGAAAATTTGTAGCTAATTTATACTAGATTAGTGTATCACTAATAATTTAAGCATACATTTTCAATCCATTTACTCTCATTTCTCAAGCAAGAACAATCTATTAATAGAACTCTTCTTGTCTCTAGTTCACCGAAAATCCAAAAATCAGAGAAACACAATTTTGAACATGAAACAAACTTTTCTATCGATTGGTTTTGGAAGTTTGTAAATTTCTGACAGATGAAAAAAACTTTGCTATTGATTGGTTTAGAAGTTAGGATGGGTGTGATCTTGATAGTCTTGTAATCGGTCATTTACAGTAATCTTTTTCGTTGTTGGTCTCTTGCTAGTTCAGTAATATATATCATTTCTTTCGCTCAAAACAAATGCTATTTCTTTTTAAGGTAAGGTCTGTATTAAGACTCCGTATCATTTTTCATCTATGCTACCTAGTTCAATAATATATTGTATTATTCAGACTCCCGATCATTTTTCATCTATGCTACCTAGTTCAATAATATATTACGACTACTAGGTTATCATAATTATAGTTTAACTTTTTGAGAAAACACTGTTGATATGAAATTATTAGTGTTATTTTAGTTTTGAGTTTTCAAGTAAGGTTATATGTAGTTCGAGATACAAAAAAAACTAGAACTTAATTAGCTCTTGTTTGAACTGAATGGAGATTGAACACACACACATGCCATTAGTACGAACTCGTTATACTCACACTAGTTGACATAAAACCAGTAAATCTACCAAAAACTCAAGTTCAACCAAAACATAATAACCTAATGTTAGTTTAACTGTTTTATGTTTAACTAGCTTATATATACTAATAGATAGATTCGTAAAGATAAGTTTTGTTCATTCTTATAGGAAACAACTATCACGATATTAACATCAAACCGACTAAAAATATGTCTATAATGAAAATGCTCCAACGTATAAAGAATAATAACGAAACCTGGTGCTGGAGAATTCGGAGAGCTTCCCAGTGCTGGAGAAGATAATGACTCCAACTTGAGCATCACATAGAATAGCTATCTCATTTGCTTTCTTCAACAACCCATTCCTTCTCTTGGAAAAAGTTACTTGCCTACTAGTTGCGTTGTCGATCCTTCGAATCACAATCTTCCCTCTTCCCATCTTTATTTTTCAAAGGTTTTCTTGCTAGGGTTTCTTAAGAAAACAAAACTTAGATCTTGATAACGCAAAGGCCTAAAGGCTTGGATTATTTATATAGGGCATAAAACATAAAATTATAATCAAGTGGGTAGAAAGATTATTTAGTGGAACTGTATGGTGTCATCCAGGGTGTAAACTAGATCTGACATGGCATGAATTACACATAAAAATATAATAAAAAATGATTTAACACTGTCCTACTCTTTCTTTCTTCAAAAAGGATTGAAAATGACTTATTTTTATGGACGTAAACAAAAGATAAAATTGTTAAGATTCGTAAGACGTAAATTTTATGTGTATATTATGAATTTTAAGATTTAAATATATGATTTATGTATCATTTACTATTAACCAAAACTATTTTTTCAGTCTCACTTTAATTGTTTAATTTTGCACTTCATTTAAAAGACCATTAATTTAAATAGCTAAGTAGTTTTTAATTAGTCGGACAAATTTAAAAGACCGTTAATTTAAGTGGTATAATGGAATAACTTACAAATTCTACAAAATAACTTTTAATTTTAAAAGTTGATATCTATTTAGAATCAAACAAAATAAAAACAATTAAATAGAACGGAAGAGTTATTTATGAAATCATTATTGGTTGGCTTTTTCAAAATGAATTTATTAAATTAATTAGACTGGGTTACTAGGTTTGGCGTTTTGAGCTCATTTTCACGAATATATTATTGATGCCTGACACGTGGGGAACTGACATATACAACTACATTTCTTACCAATTTTGGTAACCTTAAAACTAACCCTTTTTGGGTCTTCTTTCATTTTATTTTTGTCATAGAATTTTGCAGTAGTTAAAGTGATTAAAATATGGGGAAGTGGATATGGGGCTGTTACATATGTAAGCTTACATGCGAAATTCATTAAAAATTATGTCGTTTTGTGGTTTAAATGCTTTTCAACGCTTGATTTGTCCTATATTCATCAAGGGAGAGGTGATCCCCAAAATGCAGGGGGTCATTGTTTATTATGAACAAGTTATAAAAAGTGACTTCGATAGATGTCAAGTGATAACAAAAAAACTTATATTTTTTAAAGACACGATTAATGAAGAAAAAGATGTGAATAGATAAAAATTTGTAAAGTTAGTTTAATAAATATGATTAAAATTATATAGATTTGAAGAATTTTTAACAAAACGACATATTTTTTGATTAGTTTTGCATGTAAGCTTACATGTGTAACAGCCCCATATTCACTTTTCCCTTAAAATATTACATGTTATACAAAGTATTATTTTTTACTTAAAAGGTAGATGATTATCATTTGTGACCTTAAAATAGAAACTAAAATCTTTAATATATAATAAAAGATGGGCCTTAAATGCCACACGACGAAGTAAGGTCCCTTGGGTGAGTTAGATACTTTGATTTCAACCGTTAAATGAAATTGATGATGTCATCAAATATTTTTTTCATTTTACACTCTCTTACAATCCATAATTGCATTCTCCCTTCAATGTATACTCTTATGTAACTGGTTCTTTTTAGCTTCTTACTAATATTAATATATTTGAATACAGGCACGGGGTGATGGCAATGTCGAAGCTTCTTGTTTGTATTTTTGCCGTTAAAAAAAAAATTATTCTAAAATCCTTTAATACAAAATATTAATATATGTGTATAAACATAAATGTATATATGTTATTATAACTATAAACAACATTTGTATAAAAATAAATGTATATTTGTTATTATACGTGTAATATTGTATTCTCATAATAATTTAAAAGAACGTGTTCATAAACATAAAGCTTACGATTTAATTTTTATTTATATTTACCCACGCTATCGCGGGGCAATAATCTAGTATATCAATAAACTGACAATGAATATTGTAATTCATACATAAAATGCATATATAATTCTTTTCAAACTCGCATAGTATTGTTTAAATAATTCTCATATATATCCTAACAAGTTGAATATAAAAACTAATCTATATATACGAATTGACAATATTTCAAACGAAAATATTAAAAGTTATAACTGAAAATGAACATTTTCATTGCCAGAAGTGTCATTTGAATATATGTTGGAGCATATTCGTCATTGTTTGTAGTTTGTACTTATTTTAGAAACGTGTCGTGAAGCCTAGCATGAATATAGATCAAGTTGAAAAGTGTTTCGTACATTTATGGGTTGTTACGCAAGTGTGTTGTGCAGGCAACACACCTGTTGCGCTGCACAAACACTCAGTCCGGGTGTTGCGGTTGCGTAACAAGGTTGGGTTTAGGTGAGGACTATAAATACCCCAACCACCATCCATAAATGCAATTGTTCTAGAGAGAGAAACTGAATGTTACGCCACCCTACACATAGAGTAGGCAACAGTCATTCCGAGCGGTCTAAAGTCTTGTAATCAAATGTATTTGATATTATCCGTATTGTAAACCTTTACGTAAGTTTAATAATATCAATCATTTGGTTATTTGAGTGTTACACCATCATTTAGTCACTTGAAGATTATTCCGCAACTTTCTAGTGATTGGGTCTAAATCAAGATCCAAAAGGGGCGACCAACAATATATTTGACCTAGTTATTACAACAAACATCTAAAAAGTAGTAATGATATGCTTCTTCTTGTTTTAGAGATATGAGTAAACATATGTTCATTAAAAAAAAATAGTGTTTAATCAATATATTCAAAATTATAGTTTATAAAATAAAACAAATATTAAAATTGTGCATATTAGATGGTTTTCTTGAAGTCCATACATATCATCCTAAATGTAGGAAGCGATTATTGATATTGTATAAGTAAATAATGTATGCTTGAAGTTTATAACACTAGACTCTAGATTATTATTATCGAAACTTATAATATTAATAAATTATTTACTTTTATGCATGAATGTAGGAAATATGAAGAAAAAAAAGCTAACACAATTAAAAACACTTTGTCTCAACCTCTATCCAAAGACAAACCTCGAAACTTAATATAAAACCCCGATAATTAGAATGAAAAGCCCTATTTATCCCAAACGATACCTTAAGTCAAATCCAAGAAACAAGAAATGAAATCCAAAATCTAACTTAACCAAAAATATCAACCTAACAAAGAATGTGAAAAACATTAGAAACCTCGTGAGCTTTTATTAACTATTATTGATCTATCTACTAATTATAATAAATGGAGAATGTTACATACGCTATAAAAAAATGTTTATTTTCTCGTATTTTATTCTACGTACTTTTTTAAACATGCGTAGGATTTATCAATTTCGTCACACTTATAACTCTGCACAAATTTTATACATCAATAAACCCAAAGAAACTAAAAAACTTAGCACTAAAAAATATGGAAAAGTATTGTTCACACTAAAAAGTGTATAACTTTTATGTTTGTATGCACTTTTAAGTGTAGAGATCAATTCTACGAAATGAATTTTTCGCAATTTCATTTCTTTTCCCAATAAGAAAAGTGCGAAGAAATCACATGCGTAAAATTAATCTGTACACTTAAAAGTGCGTACAAAATAAGTATTTTATACACTTTTTAGTGTGAATATTTTTTCTACACCACTTTTTAGTACGAACTTTTAAAGTTGTTCGCACTTATTGATGTATACAATTTGTACACATTGATAAGTACGAAGAAATTGACAAAATTCTATACATTTTTTAAAAAGTGTGTAGAATAAAATGCGTATAAATGACAAGTTTTTTGTAATGATAAGAAAACCAAAACAGACCCTTAGCCTAATTATTCAATCGGGACCGGCCAATTAGGCTAACCTAACCTAACATACCTATTCTAATATCTCAGCGAGAGTAATACGTCAGCCTAAATTGGAACGTAACTACATAAGATAAACTGAAACACAAAATAACATAAAGGTCTTCGAAAGAGTATATCAAGAGTCCGCTTTGCCTTAAGATTGATAGTTACGTTTTCCCCATATAATATTCAATATTTTATCAATAACGAATTTATAGATTTTAAATCGAACTCTTCTTCTGATTTTTCATAAATACAAAAATGTTTATGTTTATTAAATACTTTATATCCTTTTTTATACAACTAACTTAACCATTTCCTTAAGGGTTAGCGAAACCAATTATTGTTTTCTTCAACCTAAAAAGATATCAATATTCAATTTTAAACATGAATACTAATAAACCACCAACCAAATGAAGTTTTGGCACGCTTCATCGATCTTCACTAATAAATATTACACTCACATGACTTCCAAATACCAAAGTTTACGCTTTAATATTTAATATTTGCAAATAGAATTTTTTTAATATATTGTTTCAAAAAGTTTTTCCATAAATCTTGATTAGTGTAGCATTTTTATATTAAAGTGAAAGAAAACATTATGGGAACTTTGTAATTAACAAATCCCACGTGAAGATGTCTCGCTATAGTTAGAGAGGATAAAGAGTATAATGTTTAGTTCAATATATTTATAATGCTTTTTTAATTTTATAGAAATGTTGTTTTTTTATACATAGTATGTAATAATTACACAAGACAAAATAAAAATAGAAGAAAAAGAGAGATGATAAATTCATACGTTATCATCTCTTAAAGATGAATTAATAAAAGAAAAGGATAAAATATAAAAACTGGGTCAGTACTATGACCTCGACTCTCTTTATCTATACCGGCTAAGCAACATTTAAAGCAGCTATCGGAGCATTTTTATAAAAAATAATTTTGTTTGTATGGTTTCGTTTGTGTTGTGTGTGTGTGTGTGAAAAACTATGCAGTGTGGGCCTTTACTTCATTCCGGACCAAAAACCCTACTTTTGTTAAGCCCATGAAATAGCTGGACTGTGGCCCAGTTTAATTAGCTTACATTGCCTTACAATTACATAAACAAAACAAAAGAATTGATTATCAAGACAGTAAGACATAAAAGTTCAATCCCTTTCTTAATCTTTTGAAATTCACCATGAACACTCTTTTACGAAAGAACTATATATACATTCGGTAATATGTATGTGTATAAGGTTATAAGTTTCGACGGAGCTAATGTATAATTTCAGTTTTGAACCCCGTAACTTTGTATACAAATTAACGTAGCGTTGTATCTAGTCTAGAGTTATGCAAACACAAAAACGATCACATAGATTATTAACATTAAAAACTAAACATTAAGTTATTTGATTATTATTTAGGTATTAAGTAGTAATAAAGTAGGAACATGAAGCATATAAAAGTGCATAATTTGTGACAAATAAAAGCCTTTAGTTTGATAAAGTTATTTAACCTTTGGAACCCCTCAAATAATGGTTGAAATTGATTAGAATATATTTGCAGTAGCAACCTCCTCCTTAAACAAATATAAGATTATACTTTCGACCACATAATACCTCATTAATAGTGACAAAGAACAGATATAAAAAATGGAAACCGTTTATTTATATTTGTATTTGTGTTTTATACGTTTAGGTTCTATCCTTTTCGAATTATTATGCTGTACTTTTCTTACAACCAATTACGGAGTACTAAATTTTTATTTGACATTTTGCTACCTTTTTTTTCATTTTAAATATATAAAGTTCGAATGTTGGACTACAAAATTGGGTGATATACATGATAGATACAAGGTATCGGTATTGTATGTGTAAATTTATCGGACGTTGATTTATTGTTTGTTTGTTTTTCTCTGTTAGGGGTCTCACGTAAAATAAGTGATATGATGTAAAAATGACTATAAAAGGCCGGGTGTCATTAACATGATTTTCTAAACCTAATTCGGGTTTAAAATTATTATGGTATGTAACCCACAATCTCAAATCCATACGCTATATTGCGTAGACTATTATTTTTTTCTGTGAAAGACTATTCAAAAAATTGATGTTGGTGAAGATCGAACATGAGTACTATACCCTTTAAATAATTTTAAATGTTTAAAACATTTTTTAAATATAAATAAATAGGAAGCATCAATTACAACAAAACGAAAGAGACCCATAAGTACTAATTTCATAATCGACTTACACAACGCATAGGACTTATTTAATATATCCAATCATGGTTCGGAACTAGGCATTGCGAAGTACAAAATTATTATTAGAAGGTTAATGCGATAAAATCTTGAACCATGACTTCCAGCCACACCTCTGGCAGCGTCGAGTTATCATCTCTGATCGAGCTTCAGTCATCTGAGGATGATTCTGCTTCTTACATAGCACAAAAGTTCTTTCACCGAGCAATCCGACTGCTTCATTTGCTTTCATTGCTGCCCAGCAGATTTAGTAATGTTTAAACCTCTAAATGGAGTATCAAAACAACAAAATAGAACAGGCTTCCTATATTTATTTTAGAATTTGCTAGTGAAAAATAAATATTGTTTTCATCCGGATTATTATTGTCCAACTTTCATTTTTAATAAATTTTAAAATAATCATTCATTTCTAAATTCAACTAATCATCATAAAACTTTTAAGTGGTTAAGATAAGATTTATCGGTCACAACATAATATAGTTTTATAAAACTGAACGATTTTGTCTCTAGATACTGATTTTGGAACGGAGTGATAATGTTTTGTTACTCGATAAAGATATATATTTCAATGAGTACAAAATAATGTATTTCTAATAGAAACTTTTGGTTAAATACCTTCATATCCTCCTGCATTTGAAGGATAAAGCAAGAATTTATTAGAATCAGAACCAAGAATAGGAAGCCTTCCACCACGAGCATACATCTTCAAACACGAATCAATAACTTCCGAAACCTTATCATCATCATTCACTACAAATCGCAAAGGTCCAGAACTCCCAAGCACATTTATAGTAATCAAAAACCGCTTATTCTTCACGTTATGATTAACCACATTCTTTTTTTTCATCATCATATCTTCTCAGTTTTGAGAAACTTCGGTTATAAGGAGAAGTAGATTTAATCGGGTTGGTTTAAGGGAAAACGAAAAGAACATGAAGGTGTTAGTTAGTTAGTTAGTTAAAGGATCGAGACCGACACAACGGAAATACCAAGAAGCCATAGATGAATAGAAGAGATAAAGAAAGGAGTTAGGATTAAGGAAAAGAAGCATGAAACGGCAATTGATATGAATCATCCAAAATCATTCTCTTCAGGTGGTTGTAGATAGAAAGAGAGATGCCTAATAACAAATACTTCTATTACTAGAAGTTTTTAAAATTTTAAAATTAATGAATGACATCAATAACATTTAATAATACATTTAGTATAAAAACAAAAACTTAATAAATGATCTCATTCAATTCTACATGACCATTTAGTTTTGTAAATCGTATGTAATATATATTTTTAAAGGTTGTTATGGATGTATTTGAAAAAACTAGTTGAAGGTGTAATTATGAGATATAGCTGAAAGTTGGATATGTTGTTTGAATGATTAAACTTTTAATTAAAGTCGGAAGCTGAAACTTTGTATTTATGTAAAAAAACTTTTAACAAAATAGCTGTAGTTGTTGTAAAAATATTAAACTAATAAGAAGTCAAACAATTTAAAAAATAAATAAATAAAAATAGTATAAAAAAGTATATATGTAATTTATTACTTAAAAAGCTCAAGCTAGTTTAAAAGCTTTCGAAATTAGTTTTTTATTTTAGATTTTTTACCTGAAAATAAAAACTAAAAGCTATTTCAGTCAAACCGAGCTTTTTTCTTTTCCAATTAAGAGTTTTTTTTTCAAAATAAAAAGTTTGAAGCTCTAAAAAGCTTGTATCAAACATATTTTATGTCAAAAAAACTTGTTATAGACTTATAGACATTTATTTAAAGAAGTAATGATATAAATACATAGGTAAGTATGTCTCAAAATCAATCTAAAACATATTATAAGTGGTTAATATATAGTTAGTATACATACATAGAAAATAAATAAAGTTATTGATTTTTTCTTTTATCAAATATTGACCATTGAACTTATCATGTATCAACATTAAATATTTAGGTTGCTCAATCGTTTTCCGATGATTTTTACAAAATTTTGGGGCTTTTTTGACTATACGAATATTGTGAAAGTTTCTTTAAATGGAATACTCAGTTCGAATATATACTCATATTGACTCTAACCAACTTTTTACGCCCACAACCTTTTGGTGACGAGTCATTACCCTTAGCTAATATATTGGTGAAAGTGATACATGATGACGTATATCTAAAACAATACATCTTTTCATCTGAACTAATTCTTTTAGAATATATATAACATGAATGGTTTCTGTGATGTTATATGGTTTTTGCTTCTTGTTCCAAACTTTTTTTTTAGTTTCGTCATTCGCGACTCCTTTTTATCACATCGAGTGTTTCTTTAAAATGAAGAGTTTGAAAACGAATTATGTAATTAAACAAAAGTTATTGGCGAAAGACGATAATAGTATACAACTACATGGACCTTTCACATAATTTTCTCAATTTATTATACATGATATTTTCGGTAGGAGTTTTTTAAATAACTTTAAGAAATTCTTCATATTTAAACTTTTATCTAATTTCACATTTCTAATGACTCATGAACATTTGACTTTCTTTTTTACTTTTCTTATCTAATTTCACATTTTTAATAACCATTAAAACTAAACCGTTTTAAACATGTTTAATGAAATCTTCAGCTTTCAACTATAGATAATACCTTAATTGTTTAATTATAAGAGAATACGGAGTGGTTCGTTGTCGCCCCACAACGAGCCGTTATCACTGTGGGGGCTCGTTGTGTGGGTAACAGACAGTTGAGGTTTTTTTTTTTTTTTTTTTTTTTTTTAACGGTTAATGTTTATTAAAAAGAAAAACAAAAAATTTAAAAATATTACCGTTATATAGTAATGCCTATTTTTTGTTTATTTTTTTTAAAAAATTCACATTTCCTCAATAAATATAACATAAACTCTTAAACTAAAACGCATAATATTTCTCAATCTATCTCAATCTTTTTCTAAAAAATATATACAAAAAAAATAAAATGAGTTCATATTCTTCAACCGATCCCGATGTTACTGATTCGTCATCGTCCGAATCTGAATTGGTCGAATTACTAGTTAAGGCGGAAGAAGCTGTTGAACAAATGGAGGAGGAAGAAAGTGAGGCAGAAAGTTCACGTCGGACTCAGAAAAGGAAAATGTGCTATATCAACCGCGATCGAACTGCAACAAACGGAAACGTGTAATGACATTACTTCTCTGGCGAAAGCACGCACGCGGATGAATATTTCCGTAGACGATTTCGTATGAGAAGACCTCTTTTCCTCAGAATAGTCGAAGGTATATCTAATTACTTCGTAGAACCTTTGCCCGACTATTAAAAATGAACAAACAACGACCCGATTGTACGGGTAAAATGGGTTTTAGTTGTTTACATAAATACGCGTCCACTATGCGTATGATGGCGTATGAGATTACTCCGGACGTTTTTGACGAATATTTACAAATGTCAGAAAGAACATCATCTGAATCCTTAGATAATTTTTTAAAATGTATAATCCATTTTTATACAAACGTTTATCTAAGAACCCCAACATAAGATGATGTTAATCGTTTATATCAAAAACACGATGAGGTTCACGGGTTTAAGGGTATGCTTGGTAGCATCGACTGTATGCATTGGAAATGGGATCAATGTCCAAATGCATACAAAGGGCCATACACACGAGGTGACCATGGTTATCCAACGGTTATGCTGGAAGTTGTTGCGTCGTACGATCTTTGGATATGGCATGCTTACTTCGGTGTCGCGGGGTTGAACAACGACGTCAACGTGCTTAAACAGTCGTCGTTGTTTCATTATATGCTCAACGACTCATCCACGGATTACAGATTCACCGTCAACGGCCACGAGTACAATAAAGGATATTACCTTGCAGACGGTATATATCCGGAGTAGTCTACATATGTTAAAGCTTTTTCGTACCCATTTGACGAACCGCGTCAAAAATTCAAACGTATTCAAGAGAGTGCGAGAAAGGATATCGAACGGGCATTCGATGTTCTTCAAGGTCGTAGGGGATTAAAAAACATGCAGTGAGATTTTACAATATGAACAAGTTAAGAAGAGTTATGTACGGGGGTATCATATTGCACAACATGATTGTTGAAGACAACAGACGGTCGATTTGTGATGCCCAAGAATTGTATGCTCCTCGGGTTACATGTGTTCCCCGAACTTATAACGAGAGAGTGAATGAACATATCTGGATTAATAGAGAGATTAGATACAGGAGCACACACAGCAGACTCCGCTAGGATCTCGTGGCGTACATTTTGACACTTGTGGATGACTATCGACAACGTTAGCTATTTTTATTTTATGTATTTGTATTTTTTTTTAATTATTGTATTTGTAATTTTATTTTATTGTATGTGTTTGTATTTTATTTTAATTATTGTATTGAAATTTTATTTTTTATTTTAATAAAATTTTATATTTATCTTATTTAAATGTTTTTAAAAAGAGAAAAAAAAACCGGGGTCTCTCATCTCCTACAACTCTCATTATCACTCAACAAAAAAAATTCATAACTCTCATTGTGGATGTCACGTTAGCAAAAAATCTCACAATCATCCACAACTCTCATTATTACTCCTCGTGCTCTAAGCAACAACTCCAATTAAATTTACCAAATACATCCATGATCTCCTATGATCAAACAAAAAAGGGTCGAGCGAGTTGAACGTTCACCTCCTCGTATCTAACATTTGTTATATAGTGGCAATCATGTAATGTTTTGCTTATAATTGATAAACTATTTATAGGTATAAAATTGAAAAATAAACTTTTCTTGAATACATAACATATTATCGCTTGCAATAGACGACAACCAACACGATGTTACTTATTTGATGGTCGTATGTTTGGTATCGTTCATTTGTACACCGAAAGGCCTACTGTGAGAATCCACTTTGGTTGAAAACGTTATAGTTATTGATAGATAAGGCTAACAAATTGTTTGTCATTATCTAATTAATGGATTAACTATTAGGTAATAAAAAAAATATAGAGTATATAAAAACGCTTATAAAGGTTCAAAGGTTGGAACGTATCCATTTTTTTGTGATGTGAAGCAGATGGAATAGATGGATGACTAGTTAAAAAATAAGAAGAAACTTAGTTTCCAAATTACTTGATCGAGAATGAAAGATAACTAGATAACTGTGTAAGAAACTTGATTATATGGAGTAATACATTTTCAAAATATTTAATAAGAAGAAACTTGGTTATACTCAAGGTTGGGAATAACGTAAGGCGCGGCGTAAAGGTATAGGCAAACCTCAAGACATCGCGAGACATGGCGTTTTCCAAGGCGTTTCAATATCGCGGAATTTTAATATATTTTATAGTTTTATATAGTTTTTATATATGTTTTTACTAATATTAAGTTAGAGTTAATTACATGGGTCGTCCCTGTGGTTTGCACCATTTTCACCGGTCGTCCCTATAACTTTTTTATTACACCACTCGTCCTAAAGTTTGAATTTTGTTGCTTCGCAAGTCCCTATTTTGGATGTGCCGTTAACTGTGCCGTTAAGTCAGTGACACGTGGGTGACACGTGAGGGTATTTTCGTCATTTTAATTTTCTCTCCCCATTTCAATATCCATATCCCCAAAATCCCAAAAACCCCAATTAATTACCCAAAAAAATCCCAGAAAAAGACCTCCGGCGAAGAAGAAATGGAGCTTGAAAACCTTCCAATTCCACCAATTAATCAGCAAACGACGACCCTGCAACCGCGGATTATAAAAAAGTTTTGTATGAATGCACAGATGTGGATTTCAGAAATCTAGTGAATCGAGTGCCTAAAGGAGCAAGTTTTACTATTCTTACTGATTCTTGCCATAGTGGCGGATTAATCGACAAAGAGAAAGAGCAAATTGGGCCTTCTTCGCTCCCACCAGCTGATTGTATTTCGACCACCAACGTTACCAAATCCAAAGTCATCCCTTTTGAATCAATTCTCCACCATCTTTCATCAATTACACACATAAACACACCTGATCCCGGCACACATTTGCTTGAGCTTTTTGGAGCCGCTGCAAGTCTTAGCTTCTCTTTGCCTTCACAGGATATAGATTCGATTCCATCAATACATTCAGATGATGGAATCGGGTTGACCCTCCTCCACCGTCTCCGGTCACTGGCGTACCTCCGGTCACTATGCAACCACCACAACCCTCCCCCGACTGAAACAACAACAACTTCCTCCACCACCCTCCCTCCCCCCGCCACCGCCATTGGCTTCCTATCCCACCGCCAGCAAGAAACCGAGCACTCCCTCCCCCCGCCACCGACAGTGGTCCAGGAGCTGGTTCTGGTTCGGTGATGAATCATTAGTTTTTTTTCCAAGCCAAAACGAGTTTGGATCTGGACTCTCTTTATTCAGATTTTTGGACTCTCTTTATTCAGATTTTTATTCAGATCTTTGTTTGAGCGGATTAATGAACGTCATCTTTTATTTATCTTATGATTTTGGTTGGGAAATTAGAATCATGGATTATGGTTTTTTAAGTGTTTTGATTGAATTGTGTGTGTTTTGTGATTGAATTGTTATGAAATGGTGATTCAAGAAATTAGGTTTGTGGGTATTGGGGATTTTGGAATTTGGGGAAGATGATAGGTAAAAAGACGAAAATACCCTCACATGTTATCCATGTGAGATGACTTAACGGCTCAGTTAACGGCACATCCAAAATAGGGACTTGCGAAGCAACAAAATTCAAACTTTAGGACGAGTGGTGTAATAAAAAAGTTATAGGGAAGACCGGTGAAAATGGTGCAAACAATAGGGACGACCCATGTAATTAACTCATTAAGTTATATAACATTATCAAATTATAAAAAAACGATGTTTTTCTATTTTAATATACAATTAAATCTAAATTATAGTCACAAATTTACAATCAAATGAGATATATAGCCATTTTTAACTATTTTTAAACTTTTTTTTTTCAAATTTCTATAATGCGTTACAAAAAAACTCGCGTTAAGGCGCGTCATGTCGCGCCTAGCCACGTTTTTTTGCCGCCACGTCTAAGAAAGGCGTCTTGCATGTTTTCGTAACTTTCTAGCCATGCCTTGACGCCGCCATAACGCGTTATTTAGAACCTTGAAGATTTAATCTTTCATAACAAAAATGAAGTAGAAAGAAGGAATACAATATTATGGGATTTGCTAACAAATGCTCTATGGGTAATGGTTAGGGTAACCAAATTAAATAAATTTTATTAAATGAACAATTAATATACTGTTACTTACAATGTTTAAATGAATATATTCCATAATTAACGATAATCATAATGCGAATATAGATTTTCTTTTTTATTACGTTAACCATTGTTTGTATGATATTTGTTAGCAAATCTCTATTATTATTGATAAGCGAATTCTTAAGTTTTGTGAGTTATCTTTAATATATAATAAAAGAGGGGCCTCAAATGCCACATGGCGAAGTAAGGTCCCTTAGATGAGTTATCTTATTTGATTTCAGCCGTTAGATCAGATTGATGATGTCATCAAAAAATATTTCTATTTTACACCCTCTTATAATATATAATTACATTTTCTTTTTCATTTACATCTCCAGTGAAATAAAAAAACATAAGTTTAATTTACTTATAAATCGCTCAATTTATACTATGATTTACCATTATTCTAAAATCTCCTCAAAAAAATATCAAAACATGTATATATACGTAAAAGTGTATATATTATTTTAACTATAAGCAACATAGGTATAAACGCAAACGTATATATGTTATTATACGTAGGACATTGTTTTCTCATAATAACTTAAAATCTACATAAACAAAAATTTACGAGTCAAACTTTATCTTTGTCCGCGTTGTCGCGGGACAATAATCTAGTATAAAACTAAAGGTGTGTTTGTTTTGAACTTATATAAAGTGTTTGAGCTTATTGACTTATTGAGTTTCGACTAATGTTCCATAATCCGACTTTTATGGCTTATGTAAGGGTTTATAAGCTTATTACTGTTTATTAAGTCCTTACGTTATGTCATAAAATCGTTGCTCATAAAATATAAGACGAAACTCAATAAACTCATAAACCCTTATATAAGTTCAAACAAACATCCCTAACCCACGTCAATGTAGTAGATCAACCAAAGGAAAAAAAATGATGTTTGGTTTAACTAGGCCCAAAAGTATGTATACCAATAAAGAGGTAATTAGGAGTGTAAACGAGATAAGACAGCTTGCGAGCTATTCGAGATCGATTCGCAAACTACTCGATTTAATCGAGTCGAGATCGAGCACGAGCTACTCGAATAAAGTTCTGAGCCGAGTTCGAGCTCAAAGATACTTGGATTGTTAGGCTCGCGAGCCTTATCGAGCTTTTGCTAAATGTCAAATTTATCCTTTTATATACGTATAATTACTAAATTATCGTTACTGCATAACGTAATATGTATATGAATCAAGTCGAGTCGAATTTATATAACGATTCTTTATCAAGCTCGGACTTAAAACGTATAACCAATCGAGCTCGAGTCGAGTTTCGAGCACGAGTTTTAGTAATTGAGTCGAGCTCGAGCAGGAAATGTAAAACTCGATCAAGCTCAAGTCGAGTTTCGAGCTTGAGTTATAGCAACCGATTCAAGCTCGAGTTTGGCAATACGGCTCGACTCGACTCGTTTACACCCTGGAGGTAATCTTTATTGTACCTTGTTGGGCCAAGCCGGAAGTTAAATAGAAACTTTGAATGAGTTATATTATGCGTGTCAATTAGATTTAATAATTATTTAATTGCGAGGTAAATACGAAAATATCTTATTACATCATCTTAATCCATGTACACTAATTCAAACAATTAATCTCAAGTTATATAAGCAAGAGTCTAAAACATACGATCGAGATGCATAACGAAATAATCATAATTCGAATTTGTGTCATCAAATTTTCTGTCATTCAATTGAAGACACCATCAGGACATCACCTATGTTTTCTTCTTCTTCTCACTTTTCTTATGCTTTACTTGATCTATAAACGCGCCGTCTAACTCATTAATGTTGTTCACACTCCGAAACTTTATAATAAGAAAAATACACCGCTACCATATAATAGAAAAAATGTTTAGAACGCTCTAAACACATCATCTAAGTCTATGTTTACTTTAATTGTGACGGAATTCAAGCATCTCAACAGGTCCAGTTGGTGTCCATTTTCAAGTTTTGGAACTCGGACAGTGAAATGTTTCAAGATGCCGTGATTAGTGAGCTGAACATATGATAAATGCCTTCCAAAGTCCATTCTGTTGTCGTGTAATCATCCTTGACCTTGCTTCGGGTACTTGATTGTTGTTTTTCTTATATAACACGAAATTCCTCCCGCCATAAGACCCTATTTCTTCACTCAAATTCAATGCTACAACAAAAAACAAGAACAGGTTTATTTAACAAATAAGAAGCAACAAATAATGTTTTTGTTATCATCTACTGAGATTCTTTTAAATGTTTAGAAAGAAAAAAAAAAATGAAACATTGGTTCCCCCACCTGTTCCTGCATCTGATGCATAGAGTGCAAAATTCTTGAAACCCGAACTAAGAACTGGAAGACGCCCTTCCCGGATATACAACTTTAATGACAAATCAATAATTGTCGACACCTTATCATCTTCGTTCACCACAAATCTTAACGGCCCAGAACTCCCCACCACATTCACAGTGATCAAGATACGGTTATTCTTCATGTTGACATCTCCTTCTACGCTACTCTTCTTCTTCCCGGGTAAAATCATTCTCATTGAAACACTTCTCTTCGTGTTCTTTTCCAAATCTATAACCGAATCTTAGAAATGAAGAATGGTTTTGATCCAAGAACTACAAAAGTTTGGAAATATGAAGGTTCGAGTGATCCAAGAATCCTAGAACAAGATTCGAAGATTGGAATTTATGTTTGTGTCAAGAACAATGTAGGACATGTAGTTATATAGTGGATGTAGTGTACGGACATATCATAATACATATAAACAAACATATAACGTCACATATGTATCTAACCACAAAAAACAAAAATAAATAACAGCTAAACCCACATCATCAAATAATCCAACATTAAACTTATCACTAATTTTTATATTATTTCGATTAGCAGGACATATAATTACGGTTGTTTAAAGACAAGTGAATATCAAGTGACGGTGGTCTGGGATTCTTTGGAGACCCAAAGTTCAAACCTCACAAGTACGTTACAATAGACCGGTAGCTTAGTTGGTTCTGGTCACTTTGTTAAGTGGTACTGTTTTCTAATTTGGTCAGTCGATCTCCTGAGCGGGCAACTAAGTTAGTCTTAGCAAACCTCCCGTAATCTTCCATATATTGTCATGAAGGTGGGATGTGTGGCTAGTTAGCATTGCCGTTTATCAATGTTTTACAATATAGGTGTATGGCATATATCGTTTAAGACAGTGAGTTACCAAAAACTGAAACCAATGAAATCAAACCTGGAGCAACTCTTTTGTGTTTTGCCTAGCTATTATCACTTAATTCTACATTTCGGAGTCTTGGATAAACAAACGAAAGTAACTCCACCAAATAAAAACATAGAGTGGTACTACCAAAATTGCAATAAACTCATGTCGCGTTAAATATAAAATTACTAGACTAAAGGAGCAGTTAAACAAAAAGTATCGCGATTGTATAAATTTCATAAACACAAAAACGAATCCGTGTACAACCCAAATCTTTGTAAAGTAGCAATCGAGAAGAAAAGATGGTTGGTTCCACTTCCAATCTATGAAAAAGTACAAGTGTAGGACATCATACCAATATTATCAAACTATAGACTAAAATAAGTGCACCTTTTATCACTTTGTACCACTTCAGTATAATTAGTTGTGACACATGAAATCTAAGCATATCGAATAACGACACGTCATAGATTGTAATCTCTAATCAAAGAAGAAATCTTACTTTAACATTTAAATATATAATCACTATAATCTAACCAGGAAAATCACTATAATCTCACCTACACCAGGTACATTCCTTCTAAAGATACTTGATTCACTTTGGTCATGCCAATCTATTTTCACTTTTATTTTGTAAGTCGACTTTCAGTTGTTTTTTATTTTCCAATGCCCATTAAGCGGACATGAGAAGCGAGTGAGATGAACAAGTCACGGCAAACAAGTTAGTGTCTGATGGTTTATCTCGAGAAAACAGCACTAGCAGTTGCATAGGCAATGTTTTATTATTTGGTTAACGGTAAGTTTTGAACCAAAAATCGCCAAGTTTGTGGACTTGGTAAACCCACTAAGGTTTACCAACCAAAACATGCAAAATCTAACACTTACTGATCATCAGAATAAAGGCACATAAGATCTTGTATGAAGCAGTGTGTCATAAACCGAAGTTAAATGAGATAATTAACATTTCATGAGAGACAGTTTGCATAAGTTAACATATTTTAATTTAAATTACAATCAATACCACCTATCTTTCAAAATATTATAAAACATGTCCGTTTATTCGAATTTCGGAGACTATCGGAAGCAGTAAATAGGCTAAAAGAAGGGGATTATACAATAATTCCGACACTATAAAGAAATATATTAGGCGACTTGGAATAGCTCTTAATAAAACAAAAAATAAAAAAAAACCTATGGACCAATGTTAATATCTTAGACTGTTGTTCATAGGGTCTGAATGCGAATGAAACAAAAAAAATAAAAAATACTAGAACTGGCCGACTTGAACCAGATCGGTTCTAGTTAAGAATTAGTTGAGCCCTAGTTTATAACTAGCTTGGTACCAAACCTAGAAAATCCTAAAGTGTAAACTGGAGATCAAAACGTAACATATTGTAGTTTTTAGTTTAATGACAAAAGTTGTGAACTTCGTCTATTCCAATTTTTGCCCACCCCTAAAATCATTTTGTCAGTGTGCAAATAACGACATCTAAATATAAATATTGCATATTGTAATATCCTTTTAGGACTACACAAAATACACAATGTTATTTCGTTTAGAGAATTTTCCCTTAAACTTGATATTTTGGAAGTTAAGGATCTCGACATGCCTATCACAAGGTTGCCATTTAAACTTGTAAATCTAGAATCAGAACAAGAAACTGGAATATTATATAAAAACTTTGGTATATGTAACATTCGTTTATATATACACAGCTGGTAAGATAG
This sequence comes from Senecio squalidus, assembly GCA_910822075.1. Lineage (NCBI taxonomy): Eukaryota > Viridiplantae > Streptophyta > Magnoliopsida > Asterales > Asteraceae > Senecio > Senecio squalidus. Next base: position 21,805,688 of record CAJVGC010000590.1, on the reverse strand, counting down.
TAAGTAGAAAATGGTTAAAACTGAAGCATGCGTACCAATTAAACAATTCTTATCGCTTGACATAATATATGTAATTAGCTTTACACACCGGAGTGCTATTCAACAACTAACAAGTTGTTCTCCATTAATCCCTCTCCGATAGTTGGGTAGTCATGTGACAAGAGCCACTCTCCATCCACCAAAAATTTGATCTCATACCTTCATTATGCATGTTAACGAGTCAAAGAAAATACTTAATGTGTCATTATTGAAATGTATTTTATAAATATTGGATTGATAATCATTAATCACAATTATATATTAAACTATATGAGAAGTCAAACTTCGCAGTTATTTTGGGACGGTTTCAAGGAAAGATACCTTCCGGGTCTAAGCATTATTGATGTGGAAAACCTAGTGTAAGAACCAGTATACTCTGCTGATAAGTATTCTCCATGACTCCACCCATCGAATGAGCCCATTACTTGCACACTCTGAAACAAGAATATGGATATCGGCTATTAAGTTATGATTTAAAGTCATCTGTCATAAAAATAGAGCGTGGAGTAAAGTAATGTAAAAAATCAAATAAGGTGGGGAAGGTTCATCATTATGAAAGTAATCATATCGACACATTGTTAATGCCCTCTCTTTGAATGTATAATGTAATGCCTTAACTTTTCTTGATGCCATTTGTTCGTAAGCATTTGATTCTACCTAACAACTCTACTAGTAGCTCAATATTTTGACCGTCAAAGAGTTGCTAGAACAACGAATTACTAATTATTACCACCTCGATATGCGGAATTAGATTCCTATGATGCAATCGACAAAGCTCATATCCAAGGCTACTTAACTTTAGGGTTACAAATTTTTCAACAATCTTAAGCTTTGTTTGGCAATGTTTTTGTATTCTGTTTTTGCTATTACAAAGCGGAAGACTTGACAGAAGAGAAGACTGTGTTTGGCAAATATTAATGTTTTCAATAAACAAAATCTGTATGCGAATGGCACTTTAAACTTAAATTTTAATTCATGGTCTATAAAGCTGGTTTTGAAAAATAACAAACATATCAACCATATAAATTTCAAAATTATCAGTCCACATCAGATATGAAATCCATTACATATTAGAAGTCCATTTTCACTATATAAACCATGTTTTACCTCACTTTTCCAATAACTTTTCTTTTTAACCTACTTTATCTTAATCTTTACATGGTTCAGGGAATGACGCCTTGATTCACATAAAATATTATGAAATATAAAAACTTAAAAGAACCAAGAACCGGAAGGTTCTTAGTAGTGGATACAGAAGAGGATTTGTTGTAACGCACCTCCGCCATGCCAGACCAAAACAATGATACCTCTTTCGACTGTGCAAGTTCCACGTCCATTATTTGTTTCTTTAATTTCTCTTGGACGCCTTGTTTGTGTGCATCAAGACAATAAGAAACATACTTTTGTTAGACGGGTCGATCATTTAATTTTCATTGTTCATGCCAAATGAAAAACTTGTAACACGTCATCATCATACCTTGTAACTGTAAAAGAAGAAGGGATTGAATGTATTTCCCGTTTATTTTCCTTGAACCTGATGGAATGCCATAACTAGCAATTTCTTTTGCCATGTTTAATAATGCCTGCAACAAAGGCCATACGTCAACAAAAAGATATAACGTAAATTCAGGTACTGCATATACCACCCAGTTGGTTAAGACAGTAAAAAAGTACCCAAGATGATTTTAATGTAATTAATTATTAACATTACACGTAATAATCTAATTCAAAATGACAAAGTCGTAATACAAGAAGTTAAATTGAACTTATAAAGAGCTAAAAATATGCTATCTATTGAACTAATTAAACAAGTAATTTGAAATTCAATGACTAAATTCAACAACATAAAGGAGTTAATTTAGATAACCTGGATCTCAAGTTCCGTAACAGCAAGTTCACTTTTGAACTGAGCAAAAGCTTCCTCTCTTACAAGCATCTGCAAACAAAATAAAAATTTATCAGTCAAGACTCAAGAGTTTTCCTATTTATGGAATAGAAGTCGTTTCTTCCTCTTTGTATATGACTGAGTTAGAGACCACAAGATACAAACCTGACGCTTGAGATACCGGTTGTGCTGATTGGCCTCACTCAGTTTCTTTAAGAGCTTTGCCCTCTCGGCATCAGCAAGAAGTGACTTTAGCTATCCAGTAAAATTATAAGTAGCATTAAGATATTACAAAACAAAAAATGCAAAATATTAAGAACAACCAGCACTCGGTAATATACGAGAAGATAATAGAGTGTTATTATACCTGATCGTTGTCAATTGGCTGTTCAGAAACAAGTTTTGAGGATGATTCTGAACCGTACACATCATCCTTTGGGTAATTTTTTGACTGCATTGACGAAAATTCTTCCTCAAGAGTTGTAGGCAAACAATTTACTTTCCAATGGGAATAGCGTATACCATGTTTCTGGCAATTCTTCCTCAAACACCAAGGAATCAAATTATACTGAAATCCATGTATATTTGATAAACTTGTAATTCTATATGACCATAAAAGCCTCGATATGTGTTTGTTTCCACATTGACTGTCAAGGCAATAAACCAAGAAAGACAACATTTACATTTTGTAAATAGATAGAAAGAAGCCGATTGTTACTGCAGATTTGACCCAATTAAAAGTCTTACCCCGATAATAATACTCGTGTTGAAGTGCTGATTGTACCATACTCCATGGTGTTGGTATCCTAATATAAACAGATACAAAAAAAGCTATACATATTAAAAAGATAGAATGCGAATATCTAGGCCTATAAATGAACCGAACGTTCAGGGAAAAGTTCGTGAACCGTTTTGCGGAAAATTCGTTTATTTATCATACGAACGAACACGAACACAATTTTTGTTTGTTTAACTAAATGAACGAACATGAACAGACATACCGTTCGTTTATTTACGTCCGTGAACGTTTGTTCATGTTTGTACATTTTTATTCGTTTATCATGCGTATAACTAATAAATTGAGTTATTTCATTGTTTTTTTTTATGGATCAACTTAAATAAATATTGATAATTACATTTGTGTAAATGCAAAATGATACATATTTAGATATTCGAATATTTAAATAGTTATTCCCATATTTTTTTTATGTTTTTTTTTTGTATGTTCGTTCGTTTAGCTCTTCAACGAACGAAGGAACATAAACAAACACGAACAAGTTTGTTTTCTAAATAAACGAATGAACATGAACAAGCCACGTTCGTGTTAGTTCGGTTCGTTCACAGCCCAGTAATATCTAAGGGAGCAAGAAAATAAAGTTTTTTCAAATAGGCAATTCGACAAACGGCACAATACATAATTCACACTATAGATTAATACTAATTAATCTGTTACCTATAATTCATTTGGAATGTCTATATATTGTGATAATAATTTAGGTAAGCAAAAAGAAACTTCTCTCAAAGGCATTTTATCAAACAGTTTGTATGCAATTGTTTACTGAACTGTGAAACTCACCTAGCTAGGAGTAGCAGAAATCAAGTCTCCGGTAACTTAACTCGAGACCATCTGTATGATGAAGTGCATTGACTGTGTAGATTTCCGGTATAGGGATTGTGTGTGGCAGGGAAGGTGTGACACGTGTAAAGCTTTTTATGGATATCCCATTTTGCATTACCCACGTTTTTTGTATTGATTCAATTATAGTCGATGGTTATAAAAAGACATATTAAACTTTACTTGATCGTTTTAATGTATGTCTAGATATTTTAACAAAACTCAAATATTTGTTTGTATAGCGTTGTAAAACTCGACTGACACGGTCGAGTACTCGGCGAGAAATCGTTACTCAGTCTATCATCGGGTCGGTTTACCAAGACTCGCTCAAATTACTTGGTTATGATATAACTCGTTGGAAAATCGGTCAGAAATCCTCAACTCGGTAAAAAATCTTTCAAGTCATTAAAAAATCATTCAAACCAGTCTGACTCGCCCGACTCGGTCACCTCTTGGTCATCTTATTCAATTAGGGTTTTTTAATGTGATATTTGGTTCACTTGGCTCACTCGATTCTCTCACATAACATAGACACAAAAAGCAAGTCGCGAATTCTCACTCAAACACACAAGAAATTCGTGATTTCTCAATCTTTGTTCATAATCGAAACTAATTCTCTATTTTTTTTTTTTTTATCGAAACTGATTTTGTATTTTGTTCATAATTAATTCTCAATTTTTGTAATTAGTAAGTATTAATGTATTATGTTTACTATCCTTTTGTTGAGTTTTAAACTATTATTAGACTTTTAACAATTTAACTATTTGTCTATTTAAACTATATATTATCCATATAATTTTAAAATTTTAAAATTTATATGTAAAAATTTTAATCCGAATACTCACTACTTAGTCCTTGACCAGTCGGATAGCAAGTTACGAGTTCTACAACATTGATTATGGTAGAAAGTTCATAATTATAAAAGAGTGTTAAACTTTTGATAACAATTGCTAAAAGAATTATATATAGAGACTGTCATTTCATCTTTATATGATAAGGAATAATCGTATTTATGTAATGTCTTCATGTATTAATCAGAGTTATTGTTATTTATACTTATTTAAAATATGTAAATATGTATCTAATTATGGCTGTTTATAAATTACTAAGGAATTTGAAATTATAGCCTCTAATAATATGGTTAAAATATAAATTTTATGCATCAATTACATTTACATAATTACATTAACTATCAAAAAGTAATTGGGTAAAACTGTCAAAAACTTGTCACCTAAATACTGAAATACATAAGATCATACTTTATTATTTATATTATAATCATTAAATATGCTAAACATATGTTTAGCATTTTCTAATTATTAATGGGTAATGGCTTTACGAGATGGCAATTTTAAAGCAAAAAACGACATTCTATCTCTACCTATACCTTACACCCCAACGGGCCAATTCCAGCCTAGCCCGTTCAATTGTTTTTTGTAAGTACTCATTAAAAAAAATGATAACAACAACCGTTAAGACTATGTCTAAGACATTAAAACATGCTTCAATTACTTATACATTCACAAATATCTATTCTTACATTTTTTAAATCATTTCTTTCTTAATTGACAAACAAATTTCTAATGCATCAAATTAACACTATGGAAATTATATTAACGTGATTGTAATAATAATTTTAATAATGTAAAGCTCCACGTGACTTTAAAAGTCGAGGAAGTCACACTTATCGTCTAACATACGCGAATAACCTAATTAATCACTTGCACGCAGGGGCGGATCTACATGGCAATAGGGTATGCACATGCATACCCTATAAAAAATTTTAGTAGTGCTAAATTTTGTGAAAATAGTTTTTTATAAGGCAAAAAACATAGTGTGCATACCCTCTCAAAGAAATTTTTTTGCAGTGCATACCTTATTTGAAAATTCTATATCCGCCACTGCTTGCACGACCAAATTGTGGCGACCCTTTTGTTTACTAATTGATGTCGTGAGTACATAAATAATAAAGTAATCACACGGAGTGAAAACTGAAACAGAAGGAAAGATATTATGTATGTTCAACAATTTCTATGATATGACAAAAGTTTATTGGATGATAAGGAAGGTAATAGTTAAAAATAATGTATATACTTTTAATTATTGAAGTGAAAACGGAGAGAGATTGGATACAAAGATAATGCCGCTATGACGTAGTACTCAATCATCGTGATGACGACAACATGATGACATGACACTCTTCTGTCGGTTCTTCTCTTGTGATTCACTTCTCACTATGACAAGAAATAGACAAGATTATTGCGAGAAAAGAACCAAAAATCAGATAATTTTGTTAGAGAAAACTTTATGACATATAGCTTTTTGCTTATAAGAGTAAAACTAAAGGTTGTTTGATCCAACCTAGACACTCAAATTTGTTAAGTTTACCCTTCCAAATATCCTTTTTATTTATATTTAACTAGCTTATTACCCGTGTGACACACGGTACTGTATAAAATTGTGTTTTAATGGATTCAAAAAAATGATTAATATAAACAGAAAGTTCAATTACTCAGAGAAAAGTAGACAACATATTAATGGGGGTTATATACCACAAAGTTTAAGAGTTAAGCAAAGGAAACATATACAACATAATTCACAATGAAAAAATTCGCTTTATGCTATATGCATTTTTAGAAACATTAAAAACAACTTTAGGAAATTTCGCTTTAACACCTTGTCTCCAATAATTTTCAAATCATCAAGCAACCTCGTCCGATCATCCTTCGTCGCCACATAAGATTGCCTATAAAACTTCAGTAAATAAAAAATCATTAAAGGTCCATATGAATCCACCTACTTGGGGTCGTATGGGCAAGTGACAAATTTTGCAGATGGGACAATAATAAATTGAATCGAATGAGTTATCAGAATATGAAAGGAGGTTAGATAATAATCTCTGTTGATCGCCTTTATTCCAAATCTGTTTAAATACACACAAATGTATCATAATGGTTAAGACTTAGAGTAGGAAAGGAAATGAGGTAGCTAAACTACAATTACATGTCTAACCTTTAGAACAATTGAAAGCAATTAATCGGGAAGAGTATCCTTAAAACCTCCGCGTTTGGATTTGCAGTGTGCGGTTCGATATGCACTGTTTTAGACACAAAATAACGTGAATGAATTAACACGTACAAAGCATTAACTTTTTTCCGAATAATTAACAAAATGTAGAAATCTATATTTTTTTCTTTTTGTAAGTAATTAAGTTTAATAGAGAAAAACTTACGCAACAATGACAACATCGTCTCCAGAAGATCGGTCTCCGGCTAAACAGCTTGAAGCCTTGTTGGATAAAATAAGAAAAAATAATACATTGTGAGCAATCTATGCAAAGATCCAAAAAAAACTTTTGTTTAATATTAACAATTCCACCTTTCATATCTTCAGCTTCACCTCCTTGAATACCCTCTTCTTCTCATTTTCATCAATAAATCTTTAAGTAATTAGAAATGTAGTCTGAAAGAACTAAAGATTCAACATACATGGATATTAATTCCAACTATGATTGTATGCTGATATTTATTGACCATTCATTACACTATACTATAACAAAGCAAATTTAATGTTTTCAAATAAAGTGAATTGGAGGTTATATATACACTCCGGCCCACTTACCCGTTATTCAAGTGTTTCCTTTTTAATTCAATTCTAACCTTGTCTTTAAAAAAAAGACATAAACAAAACAACCTGTTCATAACAAAATGGGTTAAAAGTGTAACCTCTTAAAAAATGCTATAGAAAAGAGGCGGATAAATTAAGTTGCCAACTGTCATGTAATATACTAATATATTACCTTGAAGCATCAACTTGAAGACCAGAAAAAATAACATCACGGGCTAGCTCAAATCTCTCTAACTGCCAACAGATTATTACTATCATATATGACAATGTTACATGCGCGGTGCAACCAAATAAGAATATGAAAGTAAAGGAATCTAACCATAATTAGTGCATTCGCCTTCAATATATATGGAGTTATCGATTGACTTTGCATGTTCATTAGCTGCTCAGCATCCTTCAATGCTAGCTAAAAAAGGAAGTTCATAAATGAAAAGGTATCCCTCTAAGATTTGGTAATTCATAACGCAACAAAAGTATGAGCAAGATCATAAAAAATAAACAAAGATCACGTACGCCAACATGGATTGTAGGATCAAGCCCGCTCAATGGTTTATACTCAGATGCCGAAGGTGACCTGCTTTTCAGGAATTGACTTATCCTATAGAGAAAAACAAATGGAAACATGAAAAAAGAACATAATCATTAACACTTTGAGAATTCCACAAAAAAGAGAAAATTTTATAAGCTGCTGAAGAAGAGTAGATGGTGATATTCACCTGAGATAAGTAGAACATCGATTGTTAAGAATGATAGGATCATCTGGTTTAATATTATGAGCTCTCGAGTAACAATTGACTGCCTGGTTGATAAACATTATTGTTAGCAAAGAAAATAACCACCTTTAACATTTCGCCGACATTAAACAAGCATCAAGCACAAAAAAAGCTAGGGAAGCCAGTACGTTCGGAATTAAAGGGTTACAAGAATTAAGATATGCAGATTAAATAAATAAACCTAAAAGGTGAAGTGCAAAGAATGAAGTCCAAATAATGTTACCTCCTCAAAACGATTCTCTCTAAATGCTTTGTTTCCCATTTCCATGAGATCATAAAGATGACTAAACCGGCCTAACGACATGGATGTCGAATCACCTTGATTCCCCTGCATTATTACAAACATTGTAGTTGACAATTCCACATCCAAAGTCAGATTATTACTGTCAAAATCCTTAAAAAAAAACATGTTTATTTTTTCAAAATTCCAGAAACTAATCAGGCCGGCTACTACAATATACACAACTCATCAAAGCAAAAAATGATTCATAAGAAATACCAAAAAGAAAAAAAAAGAAAAAATTATAAAAAAACTGACCCAAACGAAATCTTCAACATCGTTAATTCCTTCCAAGTTGAATCCAGAAGACGATGATGATTCATCTCCAGTAGCCATAAATTAATTTAAAAAGTGAAAATACAATTTATGTAAAGGATGTAAAGTTGTGGGAGGTTGCGTATGGGTGATGGACTGATGGGTAACAGAGGTATGGGTTTTTGAGACTTTGAGACACTATTCCAACAACAGTTAATTGAATATACCTGATATGTTTTCAAAATGATGAAGTGAGTCTGCATCGATTTTAGCTTTATTCACCTCAGTTCTCAAGTCTCAACTACCATATTCAAACGAAAATAATCCAGTAAAAGCAATCATTAAAAACCCTATAACTCATTCAAAGATTCTAATGGTATACCTTCGAGATTAAATCAAAACATCAATAAAAATTATGCTTAATATCGTCAAAATCACCAGATATATAGAAACACGAAGAAGAAGAAAGATGAAATGGCAAGGTTATTTTGAATTATTTGAATTTAGAGAGAGAATAAGTTTTGTGGAAATCGGTGGCGTAATCCCCTTAACACCACTGGTAGGATAATAGGTGGCGTAATCCCCGATTTAAACGAATCTTTCTTTTCCCAATAACCAATTGCAGATACCAAATGTTGTATCAGACACGCTTCTTCTATTAAATAAAAGCCTGATTTAAATAAAATTTGAAAAACCAACAAAATTACATATCAGCACATGACATCATTATATCAAATATTGGCCTAGATGGATAGTCTAAGCATGTGCCAAGTCAGATAAATGACATCAGACTTAGCTCCCATTTATTAGAGTAAGTAGATTCTTATTTTTGTACTTTCCTTAGTTTTTTATTAAATTTAAAAAAAAAGTTATATTAGTTTTAATTTTAAAATATATAGAATTATTTACATTATTTATTAAACTTAGTACTATTTAGAAAAAAAAAATAATAATCATATAAATTTTTATATTTTTTTATACTTTAATAAAAATAATAATATTGTTTTTTTTTTCGGTTTATTATAGTTGAAAAAAATAAAAATAAAAAAGTTAGGTGGTAAACCTATCATTTTAGACATCATCTTCACCCTTACTATACATATATTACATTTTATATCAGAATACGGACTTTATTAGATAGACAAGTTTAGTAGTTGAGAATATCATGATTAAAGATAAGTATATGCTTGACTATAAATGCATGGCGACAACAATTTTAAAATTATAATTTAAGACTTGACAATGGCCCAAGTCATAGTCCAACATGCCATCATCAACTCCTCCACAACTTCTGACTTCAATTATTTGTAACATATCCTCTTTTTCAGTTTTTTCATATTCTAAAAACATAATCACTGGGTTCAATTAGGGCGGCTTAGGTTTCGAGTTAGGTTTCGAGTGGCTTAAAATAAACTTTTTATTAGACGTTAAGAATCAAGGTTATAAAAATTATTTTGTTTCTTCATATAGAAAATTTACTTTTCTATCTTTAATTCATCTAAACTCTACATTAGGTGCTCATGTTACATCATATTTTGATTCAACTTTTTCTTAAAAATGTAAAACTAATTATGTCCATTAGAGTATGAAACAAAGAAAAAACTAATATGTTCACAAATTTGGCGCCTTCAATTTTTTTAGGCTTAAAGTGCTTGCTTTAGTGGTTTTTTTGTTGAGCCGATCGTGAATTCAATTTGCATATCAACCAAATAGTTAATTTTGGTGGAGTAATCTCGACCCCACAATTCTGATACAAAGCTTGACTGTTCATAAGAAGATTGATATAAGAATAATATAAAAGATATGTAAAAAACAAGAATATCGGTTTTTTATATGATTTGCCTCCGATCTACCGGTTGTTAGGCGCCATACTTTTTTGTCCATTGAAAACAAAGAATTTCGTTAAGAACATAGTCAAAAATGGTAATTGAATGCTTAGAACGTGTATAAATTCCTCTTTTAAGCCAATTGGATTTATTATAAAAAGTTATGACCAGTTCTTAAAATACAAAAATGCATTGGAAATAACATATAATGAAAATACAAAAAAACAAGTGGATCCTGTTAGTAAACCTAGGTACATAGAAAATAAGATTGTAGATTTCAAATCGACATAATATTTAACAACATTGAGACCACATAATTAATTCGACAACTATAATGCATGTTGTGAACAGCACTACATGTGCATATCATCCAAGTTGTATTTCTAAGCACCTACTTGCTACGTAATTTTGAAAACTTGAAATCCCATTGTTACATATGCTCCATGCACTGACCCTGTCATATCTGGTGTGTTGAAAGTGACTATTTGTGTTGCATAACTCGAATACTTGAGTGTCACATGTGCCATGGTTGTAGTTCGCAGTTATATGTGGTGTCGGGGAAAATGGTCGAGATTTTCGACACGAGATAAAAACTATAAAGAAATTAAAACACAAGAATATACGTGAAAACTCTAAATCGGAGAAAAACCACGGGCTTTCAAAGATAAAGGATTTCAAATTATTGCAATTTGATATATTTGACTCACACCCTAGGTCTAGACACTCCAAAACAAACATAGAAAGAAAAAATCAAATATTTAAGATGTATGTTGATTTAATAAACTTTGAAACCAAAGCATTCGCCTCCTTAACCAAATGACTCCCTCACCTTTTGCAGAACAAAAAAAAAACATTTTTTTTTTATTTTAGCCAAAACGAACATGTAGTTCGAAAGTTTTAAACTTTCGTTTATATCTTTTCAGTCTTGTTTGTTTTTAATAGTTTTTTGTTGTAGTTTTAATTGTTTGTCTGTAATCATCTTTGTTCGTTCAAGTCTTCTCTTTAGTTAATTGTTATTAGATTCATTTTAATCTAATTTTTGTATTATTTTTATAAGTTTCAATAATATTGACCATAAAAAAAAACGTGACTACTTTACTTATTTATATCAAGACCCGATGTCAAATGAAACGTACCCAGCCCTATTTTGACACCAAAGGGTTTATTATATTTCAATAATAAGAACAAGAATACTCTATACAATATAAGTAATTGAAATCATAGGATATGATTATGAAACAAAAATATTATAGTTTTATCATTGACTTTTAATTTGTGGTATAAAATCATGCTCTCCATTAATTTGTAAAGTCGATATATACTAAAAGTTCAATTTCATATCCATCTAACTGTTTTGAAAATTACTATCACTATAACGGGTCAACTTTCATTCTTACATGATGCCAAAATAAGAGCATTTATCGGGTGCGACATAACCCTTATCTCTATCAAAGCTGAAATTGTTAACGATAGCCTTTATTACGTGAATTAAAAAGTTGTAATATATTCGGACATTTTCTATAATTTTTGGAACTTGTTGTGCTATACATAAAGTATTTTAAACAATGTAATAATTATGTAATTCTAATAAATAACCCTAAAGATAACTATTAATATAACTTTAATTAGATGTCAATGAGTTATAGTCTTTCGGATTTTGAGTAGGTCTGTCAACATATAGGTCGAAGGTGTAACTTAAAAAATAAATAATTTTGTGTATAATATAATATTGGTTTATAAAAGTAGAGTTGACATCAATAAAGATTATTAAAAAAATTGACACCAAATGAACCAAGCACAACTTTTCATTTTAAAAATTTATCATAATTTATTTTAATTTAAAAATTAATTATCTCATAAACGATAAATGTAAAAAACGAATAAATTACACCATTAAACGAGCATTTTCTCCTCTTTCCGGATTTTGAAATTTTATATTATAAATCACTGTTTTATCAGATATGATTTCAATAGTTTGACATATTATTTTTTTGTTTTTCTTTTTGATTATAGTTGAATGTAAGTAATATAACAAATCTAAGTTTTGAAATTCGAATTTAATGTTCATATCAAATGTGATATTGTCTTACGAATGTCAACACTTGGCCATATAGGTTATTAATTGTATAACATTGTTGTGTATTAAAATTCATATATAGAGTTGAAATCATGTGTGTTATTGTCTTTCGATTTTTTGAAATTTTACATACATAATATCACATATAATGATTTAGAAAGGGAATGACAATGTGAAAGATAATGGGAATATAATGGAATATAATGAGATGCTTTCATTAACTAGTTTTCATTAACCTCAATTTAAAAGGTAATGGATATTACTCATTAATGGGCAATCATTAATTACTTTATAACAAACCAACCTCCATCAATTATTTTCATTTCCATTCATTACCTACTATTACCTTCAACCAAGCATTCCCTTAGAGTAATATCACATAGATTTAGTATTATCATATGTGATTTTTGTATATCATATTTTATGTCAAAAAATGAGAAAAAATAATACTCGTCAAAATTCGATTTTTTTTTCTAAATTTAGGTAGTTTATACATTTTATAGTAATTATCTTTTATAAAATTTTACGTACTAATGTAAATATCACATGTAATTTTATCGTTACAATTTCAATATCCATAAAAAAATATAAAAAAATAAAAAATAAAATTCGTCGAAAGTATATAACAACACTGCTCAAATTAAAGATAAAAATGAGACGATCGCAACGGTATATTTTGTTTCGTCTAATGATTAACGGTTTGTGAAATAATTTGATTTTAAAAAATTAAATAAAAGTGAGTTTTTGTTTAAATCTTAGTCATTAGATTAAAATGAGAAGGATAGAAAAGATGGTGTCTTTTGGTTTTAAAAAAAATTATGGATCTTAATTGATCATTTCTCTGCGCTTTCGTGTCTCTCAGTGTGGTCATCACTGGGTGGTTCCGAGCGGCATGCTGATCCGCTATTACTAGCGATTCCAACTTCACGTTTCCGAGTTGCAGAAAACAATCCGAAATGAGGCAATCTAGTAATAACAAAACTTTATTGGAGATATAAAGTTTTATGTATAAGTTAATTTTCTCACTCCGGTTAATATGATTCTCATTCAACACCTTACATACATATTTTATAGTAAAATTCAAGTAATTCTAGTTTCCCATATATATTATTGTCATTGCAACATTCATACGTTACTGAATAATAATAAAAAGTTGAAGTTGGTTAATAATCAATTTGTAAATTATATAAAATATCATCTAAAATAATGTTTCAGATCTCCAACTAAAATAACAGTAGATTCACATGTGAAAAAATACAAATCTTCTTCATCAAACAAAATACAATTTTGAGTTTCAAATGTCAAAAAAACTGATACATTAGTTAATTTTTAAGTTTAAAAAGTTAATAAAAGAACGTTAAAATATAAAATAAAAAGTTATTTGTATTTATGCTATAAATAATTAAAAAATTAGTTTAAGAAAAATATATATAAAAAAATTAAAAAATAAATTCTGAAGCGAATAAAGTAACATTCAACGCACCATGATTTGTAACTCATCTCAATGCAACATAATATCTTTAAATGCTATCTAACTCCTTCTAAGTTCTAATGGCCAAGACATATATAAACAAAAATATATTGCCTTTCGAAGAAAAAAAAAAAAAAAAAAATAGTGAAGAAGCTAGGTATCATCGGAGGAGTGATCTACGTGATATATTTTGGTTTGGTTATTTTTCGAAAAGTTGACTAGTGTATCACTCGGTTAGGGCCTTTTCCGAAAATATAAAGGTTCGGTACAAAGCTAAAAAGTTCATCGATTATAGACATATCATTTCTATATATAAAACATCTTTTTTCTATAAATCTAACTTCAAAATATAGATATTATTGTTTTCTATCAATATATTAGATATATCTTTAATATATAATAAAAGAGGGGCCTTAAATGCCACATGGCGAAGTAAGACCCGTTGGATGGGTTAACTTCTTTGATGTCAGCCGTTAGATCAAATTGATGATGTCATCAAATATTATTTTCATTTTTCACCCTCTTAAAATACATAAGTACATTATCTCTTTCATTCAATCTCTACTAAAATAAAAAACATAATTATAATTTATTTATAGAATCGTTCAATTTGAACTATAATTTACCTTATTATTATTCTAAAATCTCCTAATAAAAAATATCAAAACATGTGTATAAAGATAAAAAGTGTATATTATTATAACTATAAACAATATGAATATAAACGTAAAAGTATATATATGTATTATACGTACAACATTATTTTCTCATAATAAATTAAAATCTACATAAACATAAGATTTATGATTCAATTTTTATTTTTTTCCGCGCTATCGCGGGACAATAATCTAGTTTATACATATAGAAGGAAAATAGGTTCTGTCCGTATACAGTCGTATATTCTACACACTAGATTATTGTCCCGCGATAGCGCGAACATATATAAAAATTGAATTATAAACATTATGTTTATGTAGATTTTAAGTTATTATGAAAAGACAATGTTATACATATAATAACATATATATCTTTACGTTTATACGCATGTTGTTTATAATTATAATAACATATACACCTTTACGTTTATACACATGTTTTGATATTTTTTATTAGAAGATTCTAAAATAACAATAAGGTAAATCATAGCCAAAATTTAGTGATTTTATAAGTAAATTAGAATTTTATTTTTATTTTAGTTAAGATGGAAATTAAAGAGAGAATGTTATTATGTATTGTAAAAGGATGTAAAATGAAAATAGTAATTGATGACATAATCAATTTGATCTAACGGTTGAAATCAAAAAAATTAACCCATCAATGGTATTTACTTCTTCATGTGACATTTAATGTCTCTCTTTTATTATATATTAAAGATTAAAGATTCTTGGAGTCGACTCTCCCATCAACCTAAAACCGAGCACTAGCGCGGATCGTAAACTTGAAAGTCAGCTTATATTGTCCTAACAGAATTTTATTTTTAATATCGATTTATCTTCTTTTATATGTGATTTGGTCAGCTTATACTTTACAAATTAAAAAGAACCTACCAAACTTGAACACTCTGACCCAACCCAACCCAACCCAAGTACCCAACCTAACCCAGGCAGCCAGGACCTTGTCTTGTTTTGCAGGTTCCATCTAAGAAAGACCCAGTCTTCATTTTCTATTTCTCTCTATATATAACCCTCCCATATCCTAATCTCACCATTCAAATTCTCTTTTCTCTTAATCAACATCATAATCTACCTTTTTTCTTTTGCTAGTTAAACTTGTACAATAAGCTCTTTTAATAAGCTCTTAATGGAACACTTGTTAGGCTTACTTCGTGTTCGTATTCACCGTGGCGTTAACCTTGCTGTCCGTGATGTCACTACCAGTGATCCTTACGTTATTATCCGTATGGGCAAACAGGTATATATAAACTATTTCATTTATGTTTTAACTTCTAACTGAGTTTTGATAACGATAGCCCTCTTGTAGTTAACAGCAAAATCTTTCGGAAAAAAGTAAAGACCAATTTTAAGACATGATTCCTGATTGCAAAAATATTTTAACATCTCTATGTTTATTGTTAAATCTGTTTGTACACACGGTTTTGTAATATTAATATTGTATATGTTAGTTTAAACTAATCAAAGATTTTTAAATAGGTTTTCGTTAAATCATAAAAACAAAGTTTCACAAGTTGTACACCATAAAAGTATAAGTTACAATCCACAAATATATGAGTCGTTTTTACTTATTAATGTCTATTTTTTTAACCATAACATACAACGTTGTTGTTATCAAAATTGTTAATTGTCTATGTAGTTTAGAGATACTTAATTATTCCGTTAATATTGCCGGAATTACGCGGTGGTGAAATTAGATTGTTCATCGTACCTACCTTAACAACGCCGTCCATCACGGCGTGAGTTATTTAATTAATGAATTAGTTAATTATTATTACAATATATTAACTACTAGTTTGACTTTAGATTTTTTTAATTAAATATTATTTATAGACATTAGATATAAAATTATTAATACGAAGATGACAAATTAGTAGCTTAAATTTAGAATTTGAGATTTTTTTTTTTAAGTTGAATAAAAGGTTGAAATATCCATACTGACCGAAAACAAACTCCATTTTATTAGATGTTTCAAAAATTGATATCAACAAAACGCTTATAGAAAAGTTAATATCAAACGGTTTAGTACCGGTCTAGTAGTTTGTAAAGCGTAACATTACTCTTAGATAAATTACTAAAAATGTTGTTATTAACTGGTTTATTTTTGTTCGTATATTTATTTTGAAGAAATTGAAAACTCGAGTGGTGAAGAACAACATTAATCCAGTATGGGATGAAGATTTGACTCTTTCTGTCAAGGAGCCACTTCCTGTTAAACTGGTAAGATTTTATAAATTGTATATTGTTATGGAAATATATAAATGGATACTAGAAATATGAATTTTAAAAAATGAAATTCTATGAAATGGTCACCCAGAATTTATTTATAAATATTTAAATAGCCATTTGGTTTTTTTTTAACAATTTATTCATACTTTATGGTCAACATGTCTATAGATTTTTTAAAATAATAAGTTGGACCTTATTAATTATTTATTTATTATCTTTTTGCTTTCTAATTTTTAGTTGGTGATTACGCCAACCCAAAATTTAATTTAAAAAGAATCTTTAGCTTATTTACAAACCAAATATCATAATATTATTTTCTATTCTTTAATTGGATCATAATAATTTATAAAGTGGCAGAAGTCAAACGTACAACAAGTTGCGCCGTTAATATTTTTGAATTATTAATATAAGATAAAAATCACTTGAGAAGTTTGGATATACTCAGAGGCTTATTTTAAAAAGAATATTTCGTTTTTCATAAGCCTCCCTTCATGACTACACAATTTTAATTTTTATTGTGGTTTGCATACTTTAAAAGAGCTTATAAGCTAATTTATCATAAGTCATATATTGTTTACTGGAAAAAGCTTAAGCAGATAAAAAAAAGTTAGATAATCAAACACCTCTGGCCTTCAGTCTTGTTTATGTCATGCTTATAAGTCATAACGAATTCCGACTACAAACCAAACATAAACATAGGTTTCACTATGTACTCGAAAGTTTTATGACGTCATTATAAATTATTCGATATCATTATCAAAGACATGATGGGATATATCACCATATGAATTCGGAGTACATCCAATAATTTTTGTTTTTTTGCTTTATAAAGTTTTGATTCCTTCCTGCATTGCACCCGTAATCCATAACTATCACATGTTACACACAAAAAATAATAATGGAAATTGATCATCATTGTTTGAATATTATAGGAAGTGTATGATAAGGACACATTTAGTCTCGATGACAAAATGGGGGACGCTGTGTTCGACGTCCAGCCATTTCTTGAAGCTCAAAGGATGCGTTTAGGGAATCTACCAAATGACACGATCATCACAATTGTGAAACCGACTAGGACCAACTGTTTGGCCGAAGAAAGTCATGTTACATGGACCGATGGAAAAGTTATCCAAAAGATGGTTCTTAGATTGCAAAACGTTGAATGTGGGGAGATTGAGATTCAACTATCATGGATTGACATTCCAGGCTCCAGAGGTCTTTAGTTAATTAGTCGTTTATTGTGTTTATCACATGTTTGTCTCATAAATTCATGAAACCAAACTAGTTTTATGGTGTGAGTTTCTGTTTCTATGTTTAGTACGTTTGTTTTTTTGATCTTGTTGACTATTGAGATGCTATCTATGTAAATGCAAATATATTAAATAAGTAAGTTTCGAGCCTATGAATTTTATAACTTTTTTCTATCGTCATTTGTTAACGATTGTTACCCGGGTATGCATCCATAAGAGTTCTTATGAGTTGTGATATAACATGTTTTGTTCTTTAAATTCAACCACACTGAAATGGGTTGGGATAATTAGTATGATGTTTTTGAATGAGACGTATCATATATGTATGCTTTTATCCAAGTGCTCTAAATCTTTTCTTGAATAAGTATATTCCTTTAGAATAATTCTTTTCTAGTGATCAATTTGCTTTTGAGTCAAAATATGTAATCTGTTGCAATTTTGGTCCAAAAACAGTTTTATCCATCTGTTTGACTTTGACAGCACAATCACTAAGCAACAGGATGTAATTGAACTATCGGGTTTGGAGGTGACAATCATGTCTTGTTTGTATTAGCTTGTCGCAGATCGGTGTGTTAGCAGGTTTATATGCCTCGGTCCAAACTGAACCTATTTAATAACTGTGTAGAAAAGTTAAACTCAAACCTAACCCGTTTCGTGACGTTACGTTTACAACTAATTTAAAGCTACATGATAAAAAGAGATTCTCAAAATTATTGATACGAATACGAATACGCAACGAAATAACAATAAATGATAGTATGTTAATTGATTTAGACTTATAAATCAACCAACTGAGACAAACAAACAAGACCTACTACTTGAATATCGAATCAAACAAAGATAACACGATCTAATGAATGACAAATTGTGAATTGAAACAACAATTCGAATAAAAAAGGAAAAACCTTAATTCAATGATCAAAAACTTAGTCTAAAACAAATAAAATACGTCCCTATTTATAGGGTAAACAAAAAAACCTAAAACCTAAATACGAAAAAGAAACATAAAAATTCGGTTTTTGGCCGACTTCAGCTACTACTGCGCAACACGACTGCGTCGCAGCGGGAAGGTTCTCGAACAATTTTAGCTGAAAAATCACCTGACTGCGGCGCAGTCATAAGTGATTGCGTCGCAGTCCAAGACCATAGGAGTGTTCTTTGTTTGTCGTTCTCCCGAATGTGTATTAGTGATCAAGCAAACCCCTTTAGCCACAGTTCCTTCGTATGCTTCATTCCTAATCATCAATATCACGTCTTGATCACTTGAAACTGTATCAATTAGAAATACTCATGTTAAATGTAAAAGAAAGATACACCACTTTAAAGATAAATATTAAGGAAGGAATTTGCAATTTTGTAAGTGAAAAGTGAATTTTATAACTTTCAATTTTCTTATCGTTAGTTTTAAACGGGTTGGCGGGTTTTAAACGAGTTTGGAAAGATAACACAAACCCAACCAATTTATTAATCGTGTTAGTCATGTCCTATTATGACCAAAACCCGTTTAACCTCAACCCAAACCCACTTATTTATGTGTCGTGTCTGAAATTACCATCCTTCTCGAGAAAGGGAGAAGGACCCCATAATTTTTTCAAACTACCTAAATTACGGGAATTTACTAATCATTTCTCTGATACATAGTTAGATGTATGCTAATAACAAAAACCCGTCAAAAAGGACCTGCTTTATCACTTGTACTATAACCAATTAACCTCCTAAAAACATAGGGGTTAGGTTTAGCATTTTTCTAAATGAATTTCGCTTAAGATAGTCTCAAGTTTGTGTTTTAAATATTATACATTAAAAGTATTTTACTTTTTTTATTTATATAAGTTAAGTACATCAATACCATACGTATTTGTCATCGATGC
Organism: Senecio squalidus; assembly: GCA_910822075.1. NCBI lineage: Eukaryota > Viridiplantae > Streptophyta > Magnoliopsida > Asterales > Asteraceae > Senecio > Senecio squalidus. The sequence goes on along the minus strand of CAJVGC010000590.1, from coordinate 21,785,819 downwards.
TATATTTAGCAAAATCTTTACAACTAAATAATTTAATACATATTTCCGCACTTTATTTTGGATTACTTAAAAATGATTAATTACCCTTAAGCCTACTTGACCTCAGAGCATGCTTTAGGCCCAAAGCCAACATATTCTAGCTGGATTGATAAAGACACTATTAGACTTTGGACCACACAACACAGCCATTCTAGCTTCTATCATATTTAATATTTTGTTAAATATAAATTATAATCGTATTCACGCTACGCAACGGTGAAAAATAGATAAGAGATGAAACAAAGTTTGTTTTGTGAAAAAAAAAACCTCTCAATCATGACTAACAAACTTGAGATCATTCAAAAAACCAAGTTGTATTAACTTGTAAAATCGAGCAAAAGTATTAATTTTGTGTTTAGCTTCATCGAGTGTGTAATTAATCCATATCGGAAAATATAACATTTAGCAAGATAGATATTTGATATATATATACTTTTTTTAATATGAAAAAGAACAAAAGCTGTCGTTGCTTTAGGTTATTTTTCGAAGGCGGAAAACGTGGCAAAAGAATTTCACATATTTCTTCCTTTAAGATCACAAGGAGTGGTGAGCTTCATACGTCAACATTCCACCCACACAACTCAGTATTGTGCTGGTCACAACCACATCTCAAAAAATGCCTCCCACATTTTACCCTCTAAATCGTTAAAAGAAAAAAGCTATTGCGCATTGTAGAAACAACTTAGGCCTAGAACTCAAGCCACAACTCAAAGGGGTCATAGAGGAGAACGTAAGTTGTGAAGCTTTGAACGTGCGTTCTATTTGGCTCTCCTAGTGCTGTAATGTTTTATCAAAGGGCTAAAAAGACTAAATAGATAGAAGGTACAAATGTGACTTTTCGTTGTCTTTTGTTTCCTTTTTGGGGTGGATTTAAACTGAAAAGACGAGTAAGGGGATACAGTTTGATTTTGACGAAAGTGGTGTATTTGGTCTACGTTTCCGTGATTATGGATTTTGAGTTGAAACCAAGGTGATCATGATTACTGTTACAGCCTTTCTAGTTGCCCTTTACGGAATCCTAGTAAACATATATTTACTGAAACTACTTCAAGAAACTAAACTGTAGGGCGACTATGGTAGCCGTACAAACGTGTAACACTACTGAAGATTTTAAGGATGGGTGATTTGGGTTGGGTTGTGTAATAGGTAAAACGGGTCTATAACTCTCTTGGTTTTGCCTACATTTTAACTTAGGTGGTAAAATGAGCGGGTCAGGATGGGTAACATGTCAATACGAATTCGGGTTAGCTAACCTATTTTAACTATATTATAACTCTGGTGTGTAATTTACATTTCTATCTTCGGCGGAAAATTTGTGCATTGAGTCGGGTTGGGTAACAGGTCCGGGTTAGGCACAATATGAGTCATGTGAAATTGTTTAAGGTTCCCTAGAGACTGGATTTAGTATATTTGTTGAACCATGCATCTTAGTGGAACTTTTCTGTGATCATTGCAAACTATTAAGGCATAAGCAGCTCATTCATGGTGCAACTGTGAACTTATTATACTGCAACTATTGCAAACAATTGTGTAGAGGTAGAGGTCGCAAAACGGCGGGATTTGGTTAGGTCACGGGTCTGGGTTCATATAAAAACAAGCCATGAAGAGGTTTGGTTCTAAACGGGTCGGACCCTATTATTTTCTTTTTTTAATTTTAACTTGATAGACGTCGTGTTATATTTGTGATCTAATGGATTCAGTATTTATTACAAAGATGTCGCAAGCGTTCTTGGTTTAACAACACTCGTTTCATTTCCAACTGTTAAAACTAGCCGCTTTTAACCCCCTACTCAACCCACCCATCTTGGCGCCTCTATTCTAGCTACACAGAAAAACAGTACGAAAATGAAAAGAGAAACAATGTATGGATGGTTGTTATTACAACTATAATTTCATGAGAAAATAAACCTTTCTTCCTATTATAATTTTCGCTAAGACTACAAGATAACTTACAGAATAAGTAAGCAACAAAATGTTATTCGCACAATCGGAAAAGATGAGCGTTTTCATCAGATTCGTATTCTGAAAACATACGACCATCCAATTCCTCTTCAGATTCAGCCTCAGAAATACTATTTAATTCATCTTTTACATCTAAATTTTCAATAGTTTGTTTCTTATATAACCCTCGGCTCCTATCCAAGAACCCTTCTTTCATCATGCATGCAAACTCATCCCTGATTTCAGAAATAGGGTGTCTTTGAACAAGTCGATTACCATCATATGCTTCCCTCAAGACAACCGTTTGTGTATTGTTCTTCTTGGAAATGTAAAAAATCCCAGGATGACGTTCAAAAACCTTAGTAAACTTCTGAGGAAGATTCAACGGCTTTCTAAGATTACTAACATTTTGGCGCTCTGTTTTCTTTTGCACAGTAAGATGCAAAAGCTCATGAAACACACCCACGATTCTCTTTTCAGAAACATCCGTCCGTGAATCCAAATGACTAGAATCTTTATACGGAGAAGTATAAGGTAGCTTCTGCCATTCCTCCAACCACTCGATAGATTTCCGTTTTAACCCAAATCCCCTCGGAAATCCAACACGAAAACCCAACCTCCCATTCACAACATCATCTTCTTCACTTGCATTCATTTCTAACTGAGAAACCGCAAGCTCTTCAGGCCACGACAAAAGCTTCAAACCAACACGATCATCAGAAAGAAGAACTAAAGAAAAAACATCTTCATAATTCCGTATAACAGAATCAACATAATCATAAGGCAAACCCAAATCCCATTTCAACTGATCAATTGTCGGTAACGGAAGAATCCTATCTTTAGTAAGCATCAAAACCTTACAAACCCTATCAACAAAATCTTTCTCATTTCTTCGAAAAACCCCAACTACTCGTTCATTTAGCGTTACCGCATCCGGCGTCAATCTAAACCAAGGAACAAGAGTGCCACCACTATCAGGAACAAAAAACTCATCAAATATATTCGGGTATTTTCTAATAAAGGTTGAAACTTTAATGTTTTGGGGAAGACCCAATTGGCCTCTACGACTGCCCGCGAGACGGTATATAGGAAGGCAGCCATTCGGGTCAGCGGCGATAATCGAAACGAGTAACATGGCTGCTCTGAGGTCTGTTTCGCCTGTTACTATAGTATCTAGTATATTATCTTTTGCCCATTTTAATTTAACATTAACTAGAGTGTATCTTTGGGTGTGTCTAAACCCTAACCCTAACCCTAATTTGTGATGATTTTTTCCGAAAGATAAAATTGATCGGAGCATTTTTTTTAAAATAGGTAAGTAAAGTAGTTGAAATGAATGTTGTATTACCGACCACCGTGAATACACCGCCAGCTTCCGACGCCGTCACCGACTACCGATGGCCGCCACCTAACGACGTTTGTCACCATAAACGAGAGGGTGTTCGAGACAGAGGTGCTTATTACCGATTTTCTTTTTTCAAACAAACACTCTTCTATAAAAACTTTGCGCGCTTGCATACATAAATGCTCAAGAAGCACTTATTGCAAAAAACAAACACCATCTTAGTGATAAGACGTTATGACATTCTAATATATGTTTCAGGGTCACATCTCTTTTGTGATCATGTGTGGCAAAAGAAATTAAGCTTATAAACGATTACGTGAATATCCAGTTTGCAAATATCAAGTATATATTGCATATTTAGAACACAAAAGTAGGGGTATATTTTACGAAACTTGAAAAAGAATTAATCGACTTGATTTAAGTCGAGTATAGTTTGAGTATTGGAAATTATTGGCTTGGTAACGCACGCGAGTTTATCGTTCTTGAACTATTTTATATTTTTATTGTTCGTGAACATTTATATTTACATAATTACTATACTCTTTTAACCTTCAAGTTAAATCAAGCTTGAATAATGAATATGTTATGTCGAGTCAAACTCTAATATATATTTGAGTACATTTGTAATTTAATATTCTTATTGATATGTTAGTATAGATAATCGAGACAAGGTAACTTGGGCTTGAGAGTATCGATTTAATCGATTTATGCTTGAGTTAGTAAATAAAGGCTCGATCGAGCTCAAACAACTGGAAATTTATTTAAAAATTACTTTTTCTATTTGCATCTATCTATTATTTAAAATGAGTTTTTGTGTCCGTGCATTGTAGCGGGTTGAAAAACTTACATTTTAATCGATAGCCTAAAAACAAACACAAACAACCTAAAATTTTGAAAAGTTAAAAACCGTAAATCAACAAAGAAAATATAAAACTAAAAATTAACAAAAAATCAAAATTAAGACATAACTACTTTATTAGATAGGCTAACGTAAAAAAAAGCACTTAAAGAAAAAAAAAAAAATTAAATAAAAGTCTAGCCTAAAAAAGCACGAAAAAAAAGATTTAAAAAGGTAAAATAAATAAAAATTAGTGTCCCGCGTTGAAGCGGGTTTAAAAACTTATATTTTAATCGATAGTCTAAAAACAAAAGCAACAGTCTAAATTTTTAAAAGTTAAAATGTGACATTCGCGAATTTCGAAGTATAATTCTATCGTCACGTATTCGTTTATTTATTTATGTTATTGTTTTGATCCTATTGTATTCCTTTTATGATTTATCGTATTCGTATTTTATGAGTGTTGTATTCGTATTTCTCGTATTTTATGGGTATCGTATTTGTATTTTATGTGTATTTACGTTTATCGGGTATATAGTATGTGATTCGAATCTTTATGTCGGGAACGTATAGTCTTAAGTGCCTTTAGTATAAGTCTAGTATGCTCTTATGATAAGTTTAGGGGAATTATGCCTTAATTATATGATTAAGATTAACGTTTAAAAAGTATTTCATTTTTAGTCCTTTCGGAAAGTTTATTACAAAACTAGTCCTACGGGAGAAATTCTATTACAATTTTAGTCCTTTCCACATTTTTTTTATTACAAAAATCGTCCCCCACCTAACTTTTTGTCCTATCTAGATCTGATTTCTTTTGTCCTTATCTCCATATCACCAACTCTCTCTCTCTCTCTAGAAAACACACACAACATACACCTACAAACCTCCACCTTCTCTCTAACTTTTCCGGCGATCCAACCGTCCAATTTCAAATCCGAGACCGGATTATTGTTCACCATCATCACCTCTATCTATCCTCCGAAATTCGTTACGATCGGGTAAGTATTTCTTCATTTTGGTTCTAAACTTTGTTATTTTGATTTAAACCCGAAAATACCACTTCTCACCATCAAAACTTGAATTTTATTTAAGATTATTATTCCTAATCATATTCTGGACATAGGGTTCCAATTTGGGGTCATTTAGACATCTAGAACACGCAGAAATCGATTTCCGATTGTAGATTTTCGTAAATAAGCTTCGAGTTCACGTAACTTAATTGTTACGCACGTAACTCTTGCCCCTTATGCACGTAACTCTCGTGAACCACGTAATTAGCTTGTTTCGTACGTAACTTATGAGTTACGTGACTTGAGTGTCACGTAATAATCCTCCCATGCGCGTAACTTGTTCCTAGCACGTAACTATGGTCCTTCTTGCACGTAATTGTCACCTTGTTCACGTAATTCTTGCTCTTGACTTGTTACGCACGTAATAGTTGTGTATGTCGCGTAATTCTGCTTGTTGGTCACGTAATTCATCCATATTCACGTAACTCTTGCTTGATCTTCACGTAATTCCTTTGGTTATCACGTAATAGCTTCTTGTCAAGTAGCTTTGTCCCGTAACTCTTATATGACACGTAACTTGATACTTACGTGACTTGTAGTGCACGTAAGTATGAGGATCACGTATCTAGACTGTTGACCTTCCGAAACATTTATAATTCCGTTATATCGATATTCCTATTGGTTATTTTAAAACCCGTATAAAACGTTAATCATTAAGGCATAACCCTACTAGACTTAGAGATACTTAGACATGTTTATTTACGTGATGTATAGGGCACTTAGACGTGGGATCTTGACGGTATTATAGTATTTCCCGACATATAGAGATTTGGATTGCTTTGCTATACTGTGAGTTATTCGTTGCCCTTTTTACCGCTTTTACGTTTTGGGCATGATTAGCGTTAAACAAATGTATTTTTGGTATATTATTATGTATTATGGTATGTATTTTGGATATGGATGCCTTAGGTTAGCATTACCCAACTCGTTCCGCCTTTGTGGTAGAACGAGGCCCCGTATACACACCTGTTAGCTTTGCCGTCGGAAGTATATATAGCGCTATATGGGTCTAACAAACCCTCATTTCTAATACGTTATTATGATAAGGGAGGAGCCCTGTCCGTGTTAGAAATGTTATGACCGAATATTATTATCGAGGACAACCTAGCGTAATGCACTAGGTGGGGTTAGTTGCCAGTATTTATTGTTGAGGTTCAGGTGTATCGTATTTCCCGAAGGCTATTATTCTATCCAGTATGGTATTATTTTATGAACTGAGTATGGTACTATTTTATGAACTGAGTATGGTATTTTATAAATTGATTATGGCATTTTATGTGTCAAGTATGAGTATTTTATCAAAAGGTTTGTATACTTCACGTATATTTTTAAAACATCATTTTCAAATGACTTATCTTCAAACCGTATCACTTTTGGGTCAAAAAGTATTGAAACCTTTCTACTATTATGTTTTCAACTACTATTGCGAGTAATTCACCAACTTTATGTTGACGTCGTATTTTAACGCTTTTCAGGGATTTGAGGTTACACCTTTTTGATGCTATGCTTATTGGCTACGTGGATCTTATGCGTGGAATTTGTTTTGCTTTATTTAATTCCTTAGTATCCCAAACTCTGTAGCCGTATCTTGTTATATTCGGATGACTGTAATAAGTATTCTCTTTCAACTCTTTATCTATGTTGACGATGTATGGTTTATTTATGTTTGATGTAACCTTTGAATCTCTGATACCGTATACACTGTACACCTCGGTTCCGCCATTCTATGCGGGGTGTGACAGAAGTTGGTATCAGAGCCAATGGTTATAGCGAACTAAGTGACTTTACTGAATCACTTAGACTATGACCTAGGCTTTTGGACCTATCTGATTTACTCTATGTGCGCATTTCTTTCTTTTGTGGGCCTGTATGTGATTTATATGCTATATGTGCTTTTGTTTTGCGTTATATGCTTTGAGGCCTGCTTGTTTTAGTCGCACATTCGGTTATCGTTCTTATTTATTCTGTTCGACTTTCGTAGAAGATGCCGCCTAAGAGAACTTCTACTAGGTCTACTCCTGCCGTCACTGCTACGAGAAGGTCGGCAAGGCGAGGTCGCGCCAGGATGAGAGCGGGTGCTACGCCACGGAATGCCACTGCTGTCCCCAATGCTAACACCGCTACTCTGAACATCAGTCAGATGATTGCGGAGCAGATTGCAGCAGCTATACCAGTGATTGTGGCACAGCTTAAGAAGTCACCGGTGCAGAATGTCGACGTAGGGTTGGAAGAACCTGAGATGCCCGGTATTGGATCTGAGGATATGGCGTCTGGGCGCGATGGTCCCGATGTAGGAAGAGCAGTGCACGTGGGAGTCGGTGGGCTAAGTATCGGTATTGAAGATCCACCCCGAGGCTGTTCGTATGAGACCTTTCTGGGCTGCAAACCTACTGAGTTCAAGGGTACTGAAGATGCGGTTGCTACCCTGCAATGGTTTGAGAAGATAGAGTCTGAGTTTGATGTCTCGGGATGTGCTGAAGACAGCAAAGTGAAGTATGCTACATTCTTATTCCAAGGTAAAGCCCTAACTTGGTGGAACTCGGTGAAGGGAGTTCGGGGCCGAGCTACTGTTGCCTTGATGACTTGGGAAAGTTTGAAGGTTATTATGAAAAAGGAGTATGTGCCGTCACCTGAGACGCAGAGGTTGGAGAACGAGTTGTGGAACTTAACTATGCAAGGTGCTGATTTCCGCGGGTATGTGAACAGGTTCTATGACTTGTGTGTTTTGGCTCCTCGGTTGGTCCGCACGGAGACGGAAAGAATCGAACGCTTCACTCATGGGTTGCCCCAGGCTATGAGAGACCATATTATTTCTCACCTTCCGGGTACTCTTCAGAGTGCGGTTGATATTGCTGGTCGGTTGACCGTTAGTGCGATCCGTGGTGGTACTCTCGAGCCAGCTGTGAGCCGAAGAGATTTTGGAAGATCTGAAAGAAGAGCTATGGGCATTTTGGGAAAAAGAAGCCGTAGTCGTTATCAGAAACCTAAAGCTTCTCAAGTATACGCGTTGACGGGTTCTGGAACTGGTTATCAGGGCGCTCGCCCTAAGTGTGGTAAATGCGGCAGTGCGCATGCGGCGAATGTGGCGTGTTGGGTATGTAAACGCTGCAAGAATTTAGGCCACACTGAGGAATATTGTAAAAGACCTGTTGGAGCATGTTATGAATGTGGAGAAATGGGTCACTACCGTCAGCAGTGTCCCAAGCTTGCATCATCTACTTCCCTTCCTACTCCTGGTGCTGGTACTAGTGCGAAAGGAAATCCTGCTAAGAGCCGAGATTTCGCTATGGAATCTTCCGAAACTCATCAGGATCCTACCGTAGTCACTGGTACATTTCTTGTCTATGATTATTCTACTTTTATCTTATTTGATTCGGGTGCCGATAGAAGCTTTATTTCTAGTGACTCCCGTCCCTTAGTTAACCGTGCCTCTAGTCCTTTAGAACCTGCGTATGATGTAGAAATAGCCGATGGTAGATGTGCCTGTGTTAGAGAAGTTATTCGTGATATTCCCCTCGTTTTAGCCGATATTCCTTTTTCCATCGACCTTATTCCTATGAAACTCGGTAGTTTCGACGTCGTAGTCGGTATGGATTGGTTAGCGAAGCATAAAGGAGAAATAGTTTGTTATGAGAAGCTTATACGTATTCAGAAGCCGGATGGAGATCAGTTGATTGTACACGGAGACAAGGCTGGGAAGCGTCTTAAAGTCATCTCAAGTCTGAAAGTTCACGAGTATGTCCGTCAAGGTTGTTCCTTATATCTCGCTCATTTGGTGAAGAAAGATTCTGCGATAAAGTTTGATGGTGTACCGATTGTTCGCGAGTATTCTGACGTTTTTCCCGACGATTTACCTGGAGTCCCTCCCCAGAGACAAACCGATTTTCGTATTGATCTTATTCCTGGAGCTGCACCTGTTGCTAAGCTCCGTATCGTTTGGCTCCTTCCGAGATGCTCGAGTTATCGAAACAATTTCAGGAACTGGTCGATAAGGGTTTTATCCGTCCTAGTTTCTCCCCGTGGGGTGCTCCTGTCTTCTTTGTTAAGAAGAAGGATGGCTCCATGCGTTTATGTATTGATTATTGGGAGTTAAACAAGTTGACTGTGAAGAACCGTTATCCCCTTCCTCGTATTGATGACTTATTCGATCAACTTCAAGGTTCTTGCTATTTCTCAAAAATCGATCTTCGCTCTGGTTATCATCAGTTGAGAGTTCAAGAAGATGATATACCTAAGACCGCTTTTCGTACTCGGTATGGTCATTATGAGTTCATGGTGATGCCGTTTGGTATGACAAACGCCCCTGCAGCATTCATGGATCTAATGAACCGTATTTGTCGTCCGTATCTTGACAAATTCGTTATCGTATTCAGCGACGACATTCTTATCTATTCCCGAAGTTGCAAGGAACATGAAGAGCATTTGCGTCTTGTTCTAGAAGTGCTTCGAAAAGAAAAGTTGTATGTGAAATTTTCTAAGTGCGAGTTCTGGTTATCCGAAGTTCAATTCCTTGGCCACGTGGTTAGCGCGAAGGGTATTCATGTTGATCCTGCTAAGATTGAAGCTGTTAAAAGTTGGGTTGCACCGAAGTCACCAACCGAAATCCGTTCATTTTTGGGTCTTGCTGGGTATTATCGCCGATTCATCGAGAACTTCTCCAAGATCGCTGCACCTATGACAAAGCTGACACAGAAGAGTGAACCATTCGTTTGGGGTTCCGATCAGGAGAAAGCATTTCAGATATTGAAGCAGCGGTTGTGTGACGCTCCTATTCTTAGTCTGCCTGTTGGTTCCGAGAATTTTGTTGTTTACTGCGACGCTTCGCACAAAGGTCTGGGTTGTGTGCTTATGCAGAATGGTAAAGTTATAGCTTACGCTTCGCGTCAGTTAAAAATCCATGAGCATAATTACACGACACACGATCTAGAGTTGGTAGCCGTCGTCTTTGCATTGAAGATTTGGAGACATTATCTGTATGGGACCAAGTGTACTGTATTTACCGACCACAAGAGTCTACAGCACATATTCGATCAGAAGATGCTGAACATGAGACAACGACGCTGGGTTGAGTTATTGAACGACTATGATTGCGACATTCGCTACCACCCTGGTAAAGAGAACGTTGTTGCTGATGCACTAAGTCGTAAGGAAACAGTCAAACCAGTCCGTATTCGTTCTATGATGGTATCTATTCAGACGAGCTTGAAGGCTCGGATTATTCAAGCACAAGAGGGTATTATGACAGAGGGCCGTGTTAAAGAGGAAAGACTGTATAAGTTGGCGTTGGAACTAGAACCGAAGGAGGATGGAGTTTTGTATTTCCTCGAGCGTATTTGGGTTCCGATTAGTATCCGTCAGTTGATTCTGGACGAAGCCCATAAGTCGAACTATTCCATTCATCCGGGTTCCGACAAGATGTATCATGACTTGAAAGATTTCTATTGGTGGCCGGGTATGAAGCGTGAGATCGCCGAGTATGTTAGTCGATGTTTGACTTGTTCCAAGGTGAAGATTGAATATCAGAAACCGTCTGGGCTACTCCAACAACCGAAGATTCCCGAGTGGAAATGGGAGCGCATTACTATGGATTTTGTTACAAAGCTTCCGAGATCTTCGAGTGGTTATGACAGTATCTGGGTTATTGTGGATCGTTTGACGAAGTCTGCTCATTTCCTTCCGATTCGCGAGAATTATCCGATGGAGAGATTCGTACGTTTATATATTTCCGAGATTGTATCGAAACACGGAGTTCCTATATCGATTATTTCCGATCGTGATGCTCGTTTCACTTCTCGATTTTGGAAGACATTTCAGACTGCTATGGGTACACGGTTAGATATGAGTACCGCCTATCATCCTCAGACCGATGGTCAGAGTGAGAGAACTATTCAGACCATGGAAGATATGCTACGAGCTTGCGCAATTGATTTTGGTGGTAGTTGGGACGTTCATTTACCGTTGATTGAATTCTCGTACAACAACAGCTATCACACGAGTATCAAGTGTGCACCGTTTGAAGCTTTGTATGGCCGTAAGTGTCGATCACCTGTATGTTGGGCAGAAGTTGGAGATAGTCAGATTTCCGGTCCGGAGATTATACAAGAGACCACTGACAAGATCTTCAAGATCAAGGAACGATTGATTACTGCCAGAGATCGACAGAAGAAGTATGCTGATAAGCGCAGGAAGCCTCTCGAGTTCAGTATTGGAGATATGGTATTATTGAAGGTATCTCCATGGAAAGGGGTTGTCCGGTTTGTGAAGCGCAGCAAGCTGAGTCCGAGATACACGGGTCCGTTCAAGATTTTAGCCCGCATCGGCCCAGCTGCGTATCGACTGGATTTGCCGGCAGAACTGAGCAGCGTACATAACGTATTTCATGTATCTCAGTTGAAGAAATGCCTGGCTGATGAGACATTATTAGTTCCGCTTGAACAACTCCAAATTGATGATAAGCTTCATTTCGTTGAGGAACCGATCGAGATCGTTGCTAGTGATGTTAAGCGTCTGCGACGAAGTAAGATTCCGATTGTCAAAGTTCGCTGGAATTCCCGTTTGGAGCTGAGTTCACGTGGGAACGCGAAGATGAAATTCTGCGGAAGTATCCTCACTCTTTCCCCGGAAGTAGTACCAAGTGTTAATTTCGAGGACGAAATTCTTTTTACTTGGGGAGACTGTGACATTCGCGAATTTCGAAGTATAATTCTATCGTCACGTATTCGTTTATTTATTTATGTTATTGTTTTGATCCTATTGTATTCCTTTTATGATTTATCGTATTCGTATTTTATGAGTGTTGTATTCGTATTTCTCGTATTTTATGGGTATCGTATTTGTATTTTATGTGTATTTACGTTTATCGGGTATATAGTATGTGATTCGAATCTTTATGTCGGGAACGTATAGTCTTAAGTGCCTTTAGTATAAGTCTAGTATGCTCTTATGATAAGTTTAGGGGAATTATGCCTTAATTATATGATTAAGATTAACGTTTAAAAAGTATTTCATTTTTAGTCCTTTCGGAAAGTTTATTACAAAACTAGTCCTACGGGAGAAATTCTATTACAATTTTAGTCCTTTCCACATTTTTTTTATTACAAAAATCGTCCCCCACCTAACTTTTTGTCCTATCTAGATCTGATTTCTTTTGTCCTTATCTCCATATCACCAACTCTCTCTCTCTCTCTAGAAAACACACACAACATACACCTACAAACCTCCACCTTCTCTCTAACTTTTCCGGCGATCCAACCGTCCAATTTCAAATCCGAGACAGGATTATTGTTCACCATCATCACCTCTATCTATCCTCCGAAATTCGTTACGATCGGGTAAGTATTTCTTCATTTTGGTTCTAAACTTTGTTATTTTGATTTAAACCCGAAAATACCACTTCTCACCATCAAAACTTGAATTTTATTTAAGATTATTATTCCTAATCATATTCTGGACATAGGGTTCCAATTTGGGGTCATTTAGACATCTAGAACACGCAGAAATCGATTTCCGATTGTAGATTTTCGTAAATAAGCTTCGAGTTCACGTAACTTAATTGTTACGCACGTAACTCTTGCCCCTTATGCACGTAACTCTCGTGAACCACGTAATTAGCTTGTTTCGTACGTAACTTATGAGTTACGTGACTTGAGTGTCACGTAATAATCCTCCCATGCGCGTAACTTGTTCCTAGCACGTAACTATGGTCCTTCTTGCACGTAATTGTCACCTTGTTCACGTAATTCTTGCTCTTGACTTGTTACGCACGTAATAGTTGTGTATGTCGCGTAATTCTGCTTGTTGGTCACGTAATTCATCCATATTCACGTAACTCTTGCTTGATCTTCACGTAATTCCTTTGGTTATCACGTAATAGCTTCTTGTCAAGTAGCTTTGTCCCGTAACTCTTATATGACACGTAACTTGATACTTACGTGACTTGTAGTGCACGTAAGTATGAGGATCACGTATCTAGACTGTTGACCTTCCGAAACATTTATAATTCCGTTATATCGATATTCCTATTGGTTATTTTAAAACCCGTATAAAACGTTAATCATTAAGGCATAACCCTACTAGACTTAGAGATACTTAGACATGTTTATTTACGTGATGTATAGGGCACTTAGACGTGGGATCTTGACGGTATTATAGTATTTCCCGACATATAGAGATTTGGATTGCTTTGCTATACTGTGAGTTATTCGTTGCCCTTTTTACCGCTTTTACGTTTTGGGCATGATTAGCGTTAAACAAATGTATTTTTGGTATATTATTATGTATTATGGTATGTATTTTGGATATGGATGCCTTAGGTTAGCATTACCCAACTCGTTCCGCCTTTGTGGTAGAACGAGGCCCCGTATACACACCTGTTAGCTTTGCCGTCGGAAGTATATATAGCGCTATATGGGTCTAACAAACCCTCATTTCTAATACGTTATTATGATAAGGGAGGAGCCCTGTCCGTGTTAGAAATGTTATGACCGAATATTATTATCGAGGACAACCTAGCGTAATGCACTAGGTGGGGTTAGTTGCCAGTATTTATTGTTGAGGTTCAGGTGTATCGTATTTCCCGAAGGCTATTATTCTATCCAGTATGGTATTATTTTATGAACTGAGTATGGTACTATTTTATGAACTGAGTATGGTATTTTATAAATTGATTATGGCATTTTATGTGTCAAGTATGAGTATTTTATCAAAAGGTTTGTATACTTCACGTATATTTTTAAAACATCATTTTCAAATGACTTATCTTCAAACCGTATCACTTTTGGGTCAAAAAGTATTGAAACCTTTCTACTATTATGTTTTCAACTACTATTGCGAGTAATTCACCAACTTTATGTTGACGTCGTATTTTAACGCTTTTCAGGGATTTGAGGTTACACCTTTTTGATGCTATGCTTATTGGCTACGTGGATCTTATGCGTGGAATTTATTTTGCTTTATTTAATTCCTTAGTATCCCAAACTCTGTAGCCGTATCTTGTTATATTCGGATGACTGTAATAAGTATTCTCTTTCAACTCTTTATCTATGTTGACGATGTATGGTTTATTTATGTTTGATGTAACCTTTGAATCTCTGATACCGTATACACTGTACACCTCGGTTCCGCCATTCTATGCGGGGTGTGACATAAAAACCGTAAATCAACAAAGAAAATATAAAACTAAAAATTAATGTTAAATTGAAATCAACACATAACTACTTTATTAAATAGCCTAGCAAAAAAAATAGCACTAAGAAAATAAGAAAATAGCCTAGCCTTAAAAACTAGTCGTGTCAATATCGGGTTTGACCAAAACCCGAATCGGGTTTGAAACCGAACCGGGTTCTGGTCAAACATACCAAACCGGTTTGAAACCGAACCGGGTTCGGGTTCGATCGGTTTGGAGGTTCAAAAAACCCGACCTTATGGAAACCGGTTCGTACCGGTTCGAAACCGGTTCGGGTTAGAACCCGGGTCCAACCCGGTTACTGTGTGACGCCCGTCCCGGTTTGAGGGACGCCCGTCCCAGAAATTCCACCAAATAAACACCTGACTGGAAAGCCCGTCCCCAAAATGGAACACCCGTCACTCCTAGGCGGGACGCCCGTCACACGGGAAAAACACCTTAAAGTCATCTTGAAACATTGTTAAACAAATTTTACTAAAACAACTTTGTATTATTAAACAAAGCGGAAAAACTTGAAACAAATTTTCAAAGTTTCATAATTCGACAATTATTAAACAAAGCGGAAAAAATACTAATAAGTAATAACATTGGAAAGTCATCTTCGTCTTCGTCTTCGTCTTCGTCCAATCTTCATACTTGAATAAAGTCATCTTGAACGGGAACTTGTTCTTCTTCGGAGCTATATGCTCGGTTAGCTTCATCCAAAGCGATTTCTTCATCGGAAAGTGATATTGCAACTCCTTCTTCCACCTCGATATCGAGTACTTCGCCTTCATAATCTAGTTCACCTTCAAGATTTTGGTGGTCTTGTGTACGTTGGGCCGCGTCTAAGTAATCCTTCAAACAAATGCACATCTCCAATGTCGTCGGTGTGAGTCTTGTTCTTCGTAAAGATAATACCCTGCCACTAAGAGAAAAAGCGGATTCCGAAGCTACCGAAGAAGCTTGGGAGGTTAGTAGATCTTTGGCCATGGCGGATAGAACGGGATATTGAGCTTCTCGTGCTCTCCACCGAGCCAAAACCTCAAAGTTGGTGAATTCTTCAACCCCCATAGTGGCTAAAAAATCCGTTCCCGTATACCTCCCATATTCGGTATTAGTTTGGTCACCCCCATCCCCCCTAGCACGTTTAATGCCTTCTCGTCTTAATTGGTTATACATGTCAATTTCCGGGTCCGCACTTGTATAGTTTTCATAGGTCGAGGCCATAGAACTAGAACTTGATTCACCCAAACCGGTTGTTCTAAACTTGTTAAAATAAACACCAAATAACCCTTTAAAAGATTCACGAAATTCTTTTATGGCGTTATCGGCAAATAATGGGTCGTTCAAACCACAATTCAATTTTTCAAAGATTAAACTTATATTGTATTCCACCCCAATTTTGTTCAAACACGGGTTTAGTGCGGCGGAAACGGTAATTAAAGGTGATAATTTAGAAAAATATTTTCTCATTTTTTCTTTCATCGGGGCTACCATTGACTTATACAAATTACCTTTAAACTCATAATCGTCTAACTTTGTAGCCATAAAACATAGTTTTTTAAGGACTAAATGACTCGTGGGATAATAAACACCCGATAACAAAGTTGTTGCGGTTTTAAAAACTTTTAGCAATTCACTTATTTTACGAATAATTTGCCAATTATCACTCGGAAATGCTTCAATACCCCGATGCGCTACCACTAAGTCACCATGAAATAAAGTTAAACTACCTTGTTGCCGTAAACCGCAAATAAGCATATTGTTGGTCGAATTCCATCTTGTAGGAACATCCCAATTAGGTGCCAAAAAGACGGAATTCGTTTCCTTACAAAGTTTCATATATGCCTTGTATCTACTTTTGCGGTTTGAAAATATATCGTGCAACATTTTCCTATAAGCATTTATGGCGTCTTTTACTTCGGTGACTTCTAGTCCGGCTTGCACAACCAAATTAATAATGTGTGCAATGCATCGACCATGATAAAAGTCACCGTTCATTGGTGGTTTGTATTTTAGCTTTAGTTTACCCACCGCGTTTGTATTATTACTTGCATTATCAAATGCAATTGAAAACACTTTTTCTTCCAAATTATATCTTTGTAAAACATCCATTAACATGTGAAATAAGTTATGACCCGAGTGAGGATAAGGAAATTGGTCAAAAGCAATAACCCTCTTCATCATTTGCCACGATTCGGGATCACACCAATGTGCGGTAACGCAAAGGTATGAATCGGGCAAACCATGAGGAGCCGACCAAACGTCGGTTGTTAAGTTTACATTTGCATTTAGATTTTCAAAACCTTTTAATATCATTGTTTTTGCTTTTTTCCAAATT
Organism: Senecio squalidus; assembly: GCA_910822075.1. Classification (NCBI taxonomy): domain Eukaryota; kingdom Viridiplantae; phylum Streptophyta; class Magnoliopsida; order Asterales; family Asteraceae; genus Senecio; species Senecio squalidus. The sequence goes on along the minus strand of CAJVGC010000590.1, from coordinate 21,769,079 downwards.
TTTAAGCAATCCTTACGAAGAGTATTACGACTTACATGAGTATATCGCGGTTGGAGGAACTTTTGAACCACCCTAGTGAACCTCGGGTTGTCGAAGTGATTGAATGGCAAGGCGGATTGAATCACAAAACTCGCAAACTCTTCACGCATCCTCTCCACCGAATAAAAAAATATACTCCCGTCTTGACCCATCGATGATTGACCCGATTCCGGTGCTCTATGGAGAACTTTGCAATGCTTATCGACGTGATTCTTCAACGTCGTGTTAGAATTATGTTTCAAAAAAAGGCCGCAATGAATACAATGCGCCATCGTTTGGCCATCGGACAAAAGCACCATCCGGTAATGTTGCCAAACATTTTGGTTTCGGGTTGTTGGGATAACCTCTACGATCGTTCTTTCACTTGACGAACCACAACCGGTTGAAGCGGTAGAGCTTTTGTGACAACCGCAAATTTCGAGGTACTAATTCCGAGTTTAAATTTCTTTAATTATCGTTATTTCATTTTGACCCAATTCACTATCTCGATATTTCGATTTATTACATTTGCGTTTGTGTCGGATCGCGTGTAATAACCTTTGTTTTATGTCCTTTGTGACTAAAACATATATTTAACTAAGTGCCTAGCGATATTAAGGATTCTCGTAGGTTAATATTGGTATTTTAAAGCCTTCGTCTTTTCGAGAAAAATTAACGTTTAAAATATTACAAAATTTACCATCAAACTAAAAATCTATTACAAGGTTAGTCCTTTAACGGGAACTAACGAAATCTGTTACAAATTCAGTCCTTTTAACGGACAACATAACGGGCTGGTTAAGACCCTCAGTGCGCAGCACTGAAGGTCTGATCATATATTGACAAAAACGTTTTTGCTTTTCCTTGAGATTCCAAACCACATGCTACCATGTGATTTCTGCCCAAATCTTTCCCTAATTAGTGTGGGATGAGTAAATTGTGGATCCTTGACCATTTTACATCATCTCTCATTCCATTTCTTAACCTTAAACCACTTTTCACTTCGTTCTTCATTCTTTGTATCTCTCTCTAACACAAAACTCTCTCAAGTTCTTTCAATTTCCAGGAACTTGTTGAGACTTAAACCACATTCAAAAGTGGTATTTGTGTTAGGAAAGATCACAAGAAGCCTTCTCTTGGTTCATACAACATTTGGTAAGTATTTCTCTTCTTAAACTCTAACCTTCTCACTTTGAATTTCATCCTTATTGACTCTAAGAGTTTACTAACTAAACTCTTGTGTTCTTGCAAGGGATTCATCCATCAAGGTTTCATTCCGATTTATTATTGGGTTGGAAGGTTTTCAAACCTTGGAAATTTGGTAAGTAAAATTGTCACACCCCGCTAAAGCGGAAACACGGAAGTGTGAAGAGCTGGAAAATCATGTCACAGGTCATACAAAACATAACGGTAAAAGAGTCATTCATTAAAGATAACATTGTTCAAAGATCCATTCAAAACAACCCAAAGATAAATAGTTTAGTACAACGACACATGATTAAAAGTGTTTCATGAAATAATTCCCAAAGACAACTGGCCAAAGTCTTTTCCCAACAACATCCTCACACGACCGCTTTGACCCGTCCACGCCATGCATCATGAGCTTACACTAATTCCCTGAAACATAAGATAAAGTGTCAACTACGAAAACGCAGTGAGTGAGTTACAGTTTAAATAGTTGGCATAAAAGTATGAGGGAAGTATATAAAGTAATAGTTTCCCATAGGGAAGATTAGCGGAGAAAGTCGCTTAAAAAGTTTATATACTTGTAAAGTTTAAGTATCGGGCGAATCGTGCCCTAACTTGTAAAGACTAAATAGAACCACATTAGTCGAAGAATAACAGCGGAATCCATCGCTAAAAGTTTATAAGTTTATGCGTAAATAACTAAATAGATTTCTTGTATCAACCACTTGGCATCTATAACTAAGTGTTCACACTAAACCGATTGTCAACCGAGCGGCCCCAACTTTCCGCCTCTCAAACGGAAAGTTAAAAGAGAGAAATTCAGTAATATGTACTTAGACTGCCATCTAAGCAAGGAACGGTTATTTCCTAAGTATCGATACCCATAATTACTATACGGCTTAAGTAGCTAATAGTGTGTAAGAGGGAGACTAAAACATGGGTGGGCACTATGAAAGCTTATCATTTTAAAAGAGAGAGATTCACATCACTTAGATACGTGTTATAGTTCCATCAAGGGTCGGTTACGCATACAAGTATCAATAAATAGTTGAGATAAAGAGATAATTTAACAATTATAAGTAGTGAAAGAGATGTTTTACGCATATGAGATTAATTAGACGTTTCAGTGTCATAGTTTGATAAATCACAATTGAATAAATCAAAGTTTAAGTATTGCAAGTTGTTTTATAAAGTATAACATGCAATTAATCTTATGTTTCCCCCAAAATGTAAAACATATAAATAAGGGGTTGTAACTCACGGATTGCGAAGAGATCGGAAACTTGGAATACGGTCGGATGTATAAGCCGGGAATCACGGATTGCCTAATAATACCAAGGTAATTTAATGAGTTTATATTATTTGGTTCTTATATAATAATATAGGTAAACTTGTCATTAAAATGTAAGTGTCAAATTTGAATATCGTCAAAATGGTCCAAAAAGGTAATTGTCACGATTATGTCCGAAAGTTTGATTTAACGTTTTAGGTCATTATATCTTTAAGTGTTTTGCTCGCTGAAGTGATTTGCAATTTCCGATGAAATTTGGGCAGCGCTTCCGCGCCCAAATTTCATATCCAAAAATTACAAATCAATTCCGCTCACAAATCACCTAAAATACAATAACACATATAATATAGTTTATTAAGGTCCAAATAGTCCACACACGTCTCTTTTATAATGAGTTTTGTTTATCTCAGTCCCCATAAGGTTTTGGTAAAAGTCCAGAATGTATACACAACTTTTAAACGAGCAAAACGACGATTTTCGGGAGGACAGCAGCCCGGTGCTGCGCACCTGGGCACAGGTGCGGCGCACCTGGCTGCTGTCACAATCCCGTTTTTCTTGCTAAAAACGTTTTGTGACTCATAGATCTTGACATGCAACCAGTAGATATCATAGAAAATAATGTTTTCTCAGTTTTTTAAACATCTTTAAACCACAATAATGTAGATCTAAACACTTTTTAGTTAGAAATCGTTTTTGTAGGAAAAGTGACATAAACTTTATAAAACCTTTCTTTGTTGATTAGATTGAACATGCAATCAGTAAATATCATTAAAAACAACATTTTAACAGTTTCATAATCGTTTTTATCCACAGATTCGTGGATCTAAAGAGTATTTCGGTTAAAAACGTTTTTGACCGTAAAAAGTCATAGATTTATGAAAAATCGGATTTTTAACCGTTAGATCTTACATGCAAATGGATATTAGTGAAATAATAGTAAAAGTATAGAGATCTACCGAAGGAAAACTCTAGATGAAGAGTTTTGGCCGGATTCTTGCTCCAAAAACGTTTACAACCGTGGTCCTTTTTGATAAAAATGATACCCTTTGCTTTGATCCAAACGATTTGTATGGATTGAAAATGAGTTTAAATGAAGAAATGTTTCTGGGAATAAGAGGGTTCTTGAGAGTTTTTGAGAGAGAGTGTATGTGTGTGTGTTTTTAGTTTTAGTGAAAATGAAAAGTAAAATGAAAAGAGAAAGTAATTGGGGTCTAGGGGGTCACAATTCTGGCTTGGGGACTGTCAAATGCCAGTAAAGGCTCGAATCTCATTGGCCAAAAGGGGTGGTGGTGGTGTAAAACGAGAAAGGGACCAAACTTGTAATATTTTTGAAATCCAGGCGCCAGGTGCGGCGCACCACCTCACTGGGTGCGGCGCACCGGGCCATTTTTGGTCACTTTGAGTTTTTCGTTTTTGCGTTATTGCATCGTTGGACCTTTTTGTTAATTATAAGTTCTTAAGTATGATAAGTTATGAACTTAGGAAAGTTCAATTGGTATTTTCTTGGTATTAGGACTTATAATTTTGATTCCGGAAATATTTCGACACTAGTTCCGATAAAGTATGGATTCAAAAGTCACGAGTTAAATAGAGTGAACGAGACAAAGAGGTAACTAACGTTTCGAATTTAAATCACAACAGAGTAAGTACCTGGGTTTTGACGGTTGTCACAAAAATCCTTGTGAACAACTTTCCTTCATTTCTTCTTTATAAAAAGTATATCTCTAACACCTTGTTTCTTTCCATGATTGGAGCTCTTGTTCTCCACATCTTTCCTTGGGAACTTTTGGCTTGTTTTTAGAGTTAGAAGATTTCCCATCCTTGTGAAAGTGGTAAGTAAACTCTTTACGGTTATTTTTCTTTCACTATCTTTCCTCATGAAAAAGGGTCATAATCTAACATATTTCCTTTTTCTTTGTTTGGAGTTTCCACTCTCCCTACCTTTCTTTGGAGTTTTCCGGCAAAAGTCTAAAGACTTACTAGCCATTCCAAGAACTTTCCGGTAAATCTTCATATTCCTCATCTTTACGTTTTCCTTTTAATCCTTATTTTATCCACCTAAACTATCTTAAGAACTTGATAATATGGTTAAAATGACTAAAATAACTTAATATCTAAAAGTTTCTCTAAAACTTAATAACTTGCCATGTTAATAGGTTATTAGAAAACTTAACCGAAAACGTATGTTAAACTACTTTAAAACCGGATAATCACATATAGGTTTATTAATAAATTCTTTCCGAAAATGTTCCAACACTTTCTTACACTTAGTGGACTTGTGAATTTAAGTATATTATACATAATATGTATTATAAACAAACTTAACAAAACTTAACTAAAATCTTGTAAAATAAGTATATGTATGAATATGTATATTTTATATAAATTACTTATGAGTTATTTGACTAAATAACTTTATTAATGACTTTATTTGACTAATAACTTTATGAGTTTTATGAGTTATTTGACTAAATAACTTTATTTAACAAAATACATTTTTATATTATAAACGAACTTAACAAAATATAACTAAAATCTATATTAATGAAGTATATGTAAACCTATTATAGTATACGTAAAGTATTATAAACTGATAAATATGTGTTTTGGACTCAAAACATAAAACGCAATCTTAAACGATATATTATTTACCGTTACAAACATTAAAACGTCTTTTTATCGTCTAAACGTTTATCTCTCCAAAAACGATTAAATCTTCGATTTTTAAACCTAACTTTTATATAACTTTTATAAACTGATTTTCAATCATATTTTACTCAAATATTCAAATTTACATCTTTAAAATATTCAAATTGGTCAAAGGTTGACTTTCGTTGACTTTGACTTCTCTTTAAAATGGTTGACTTTCGTTGACTTTGACCAAGTCAACTATCCTTGATATTGACTTTGGTTGACTTTGACTTAGGTTGACTTTGACTTAGTTAACTTTGACCATGGTTGACCTTGACTTCGGTTGACTTTGACTTTGGTTGACTTTGACTAAACCTAATACTCCTTTCAACGATATTCCTGGTAGTCACTTTGGGCTCGGATATCTCCTATCTAATCATATTTATAAACTTAAATGATCGATGTTTCTAGAAGTCATTATCGACTCGAAATATCAAATACCTTTTTATTCGTCACCTCGCTACGACTTATCGCCGGTGGATTCGACGACTTTAATTTTAAATATTTATTATTCGTCTAAACTCTACGAAACTCTAATATTTAATATAACGTTAATTAAATACGAGGCTAAACCTATTACATTAGAGATACTTAGACCTTTTATGTCTTATGCTAGGGCACTTAGGCGGTGGGTCTATTTACGCTTTATTTTGAGTATCCGACACTCGTACGCTTTATTACGCTTTTACGCTACCTGTGAGTTATTCGATGCCCTTTTACCGCTTTATAAATTTTACTTCGGGCATGATTAGCGTTACCTAAACTTTATATATCTTGTTATGCAAATTAGATTATGATGCCTTAGTATTATCGTGTTACCTTACTTACTTATATGGCCTTGGTGGTAGTATAAGGCCCCGTTTACACTGTCAACTCATATCGAGCCAACGGTTATATATATATAGATCATATGGGTTTAACAAACCCTCATTGCCGTATTGGGATTTTGCCTTGTGTGCGGTCCTTGCGGTCTAATGTTATTACCGAGTACTATTTCATTGACTGAACTTAGCTTAACACACTAAGGGGGGTTGTTGCCTTTTAATGTTTAGGTTCAGGTGTATTATTTTAGGCTAAGGAATGTTTCATATTGCTATTTGCTATTTAATCAAGATATATGTTTACTATTAATGATTTTACTAAACCTATTCTAAACTTTGGGTCAAAAGCTTTATTACTTATGTTTTATTAACTTACGAATAACCCACCAACATTGTGTTGACGTCGTTTTTAACGCTATTTCAGGGATTTGAGGTTACTTCTTGATGATTATTATATGACTACGTGGATCTTGCTTGGGAACTTGTTTTGCTATGATTAGTTCTATTAGGATCCGTATGTCGATTTATGTATTCGTATTTTTCCCCTTATGTACTTTGTAACATTTGTAACTCGATAACTTATATTTAATTCGATGTTACCCTTTTGTTATTTATTTTGTTGTAACCTTATGACTCTGAATATACTAATACTGTACATCTCCGGCTTCCGCCTGAGCGGGGTGTTACAGCTTTGAGTTGCCATTTGATTGTTGGTGATTTTTGAGAATTTTTCGAAGGTATTTTTTTGCGTTTTTTGAGCTTTGTAGAGTGTTTTGAGAGAGTTAGAAGGGTGTGTTTAAATCCCAAACTCTACACATATTATAGTAATTTGGAATGGCAAAATGGTAAAAAAAATGTAAAAAAAAACTGTCATAAAAGCATAAAAAACGGTCAAAAAACAGCTTTTTTTTTGCAGCCAACGGCTAGATCCACGAACCGGGTTCAACCCGGTTTCCCAACCCGGGTTCCCGACCCGGTTTCCGTCAACCCGGTCTCAACCCGGTTAATCTGTGAGTTCTCGAACCGGTTCCAAACCGGCGGGTGTGGTCAAACCCGAACCGGTTTGGTCAAACCCGGTTTGGACCGGGTTTCGGTTTCGGTTTTTTTTTCGGTTTCCGGTTCGTTCGGTTTCGGTTTTTTTCGACACGACTATTAAAAACAAGCACTAAACAAAAAAGTTTAGAAAAAAGAAAAAAAAATTATAGCCTATTTGCATCCTAAAAAAATCAATCTTGTCTATTCACTATTCATGGTATTTTCCATTTGTTAGGATAATAATATGCTAACTTAAACATATCTAAGTATTGGGATAAAAGTGTATTTTTGTTTAATTATTTAGTGCATGCAAGTGAGGGTCATTTGTCTATTGAACAGTTCTTTTTTTTTTCTCCTCCTAAAACAAGGATTTTTTTAATCAATTAGTTTTTAGCAAATAACTTGTTACGACTTCATAAAAGAAGAACAAATAATAAGTTTGTTTTTAAAATGTTAATTAAGTTGATAGACTAATGTAAGAATTATTTTTATGTGAGAATACAAGTTATATAGCTATAATTGTGATCTGATTCTATTAAAAAAGAAAAACGATATTCTCAATACTATCTTGGAACTAATAACCATACTAAACTTTGTTACATCAAAAGCGCAAACAGAAAAACTCCACGAAAAGTCATAAATAAAAAACGAGACTTGTTAAAGTAAATTTTTGTCACTCTGGTCCCTTCGTCCGGCTCCAGACGAAGGGTGGGGATGATACTAGGGAATCTACAATACAATGTTAAATAGGTTGAACAACATTCAATGAGGTAAATGATTAAAGGGTGAATACAAAGAATATTCCAACCATCATCATTAAATGATTAGCAATAACTGTGTTACAAGAATTAGTCGACCCCTTCAATTTCCTTGGACTCGCCCTTATATAGTAAGTCTTCGGTTATTACCCTCCGGATAATGTCTTAGGACCGGTCCGCCCATCTGTCTCTTCATACGTGTCAACGACGTGGCTACCCTTCCTCTACTTCAGTCAACTGACTGTGATGGTATAAATGCGGAGGCGCGTGGCGGCTTCTTGTCTCCCACGCTCTTCTTCATTAAATGCTGTCATCAGTTGTCTTGTCCATAATTAATGCTGCCTTTCATCTTCCGTGACCCCTGGTTTCCCTACGTTTATTCCTTTCGGTGGCTGACTGGACGAAAGCATGGTTCGGCCTAACCTAGTAACTATCCTATCCCACAGTCTCCCCCCCTAGCCTAGGGAAGTGAGTGAGAAAGTTAGGCCTATTTCTGATCGAATCTTCCCTAGACTATGATTGTCTGACGCTTTCACTTGCATTAGATATTAATTATTGTCTGTTGGTAATTAATTCTTCTGGATTTGACGGGGGAAAGTGACTTGATTCTCGACCTTCCTATAAAATTCCTTGGTAATGCCATATTTTATTTTATTTTTTCCTTCCTACTTCTGAAATCAAACATTATTCCTCTCTTTTTTCTCTAACACCAACGTCATTTCCCCTTTCTTCTTCTTCAAACACCATTGCGCCGCTGTTTAGCTTTTCCAATCCTTACAATATGACTAAAGGTGATATGCTTACTTCACGCTGCAGCCTAAAACACGCCCCATTCATCGCTCTCATAAGGATTATGGGTTGACAGCGGAGTGGCTGGCTCGCAATCCTGCGGCGGAAACCACCGTTGCTGATTGTCCCGAGGATTCGATAGCGGGTATACTCGTTTTTTTGATGCGGGCCAACGTTCGTATCCCTTTTACCGCTTCTTTTTATCCGTCATCGAATATTATCAGTTGAGTCCTGCGCATTTAACCCTTGGTCGCTTTTAGGGTAACTAATTTTGAGTACTATGCCATGCTCTAGGGTTTCCTGCAACCCTAAATTTGTGGAGGATTTTTCAAATTGCTTCGGTCGGGGGATTGGTTACTGTGGAACGCCGTCAGAAGGGTGGGTGACGAGGAATGGGAGTGCTTTGTTTGTTCCACCAGTTTAAAGCAGTGAAGGATAGTTTCATTTGGCTTGATAGAATAGATCTGTGGCCCCTATATTTCTTCCTTGGCGTATTGCTTCGTCTGGTTCTATTTTTGACCCCGCTCCTCTCTTACTGATGTGGAGGGGAACGTGCAGTTTGATTTCTCTGAACAAGATCTATGCCCTAACTCATGACAGGTCGGTGTTAGTGCTGGGTGGGTGAGCCGAACTGGCTTTCCCTAAACATGGATCCCTCCATTCACCTGAGTGGTCGCCGTGAGTTTTCCTTTCTGCACGTCTCTTTATATTACCTCCTGTTTTTTTTTTTTTTTTTTTTTTTTTTTTTTTTTTTTTTAAAAAAAAAATTTTTTTTTTTTTTTTTTTTTTTCAATGTATAGCCATTTCCTTGTTGGAGTACTTGAAATTGGAGACCTTGGCTGAGTTACTTCCCTTTGATTGCTTTAGGGGCAAATGCACAGGGTATCTTGGACGAGGAGTTGGAGATTTTGTGCCTCCCTCTGTAAAGATCCAAACCTTGATTCCTGGCGTGGTTTCCCTTGGCAGTTGGTTCTCAAGGTACTCAGCTCCGCCATCGACACGCAAGAGGCAGCGGGTTCAAGGTACCGGCCTTCTGAAGATTAAACGAGGGAAACTTGTTCCTGCCGATGGTATTCCTAAAAAAAATTTTTTTTTTTTTTTTTTTTTTTTGAATCTAATCTTCCTATCTTTTGTGGCAGAAGGCCCTTCTCACAGCGCTACGCCTTCTCTAGATGCTCCACCCATTCTTCATGCTTCAGATTCTCATCCCCTTGTTGTCTCTTCTTCCTGTGGGCCTAGAGTGCAGGAACCCGCCCCTCTCAGTGACCGGGGAAGAACATAGATGAGGGAGAAAGTGTGCCTTGGGGGCTATATTGACCGAGGCCGGAGGCTCCTTTACCCCTCATTCGACAGATGACAGGGGGGATCCCTTATCAGATCTTTATGTGGCCGGGTGGAAAGCCAAGTGTGGTAGCGGGATGAGTGATCCCGAGGTTTGTCAAGATATGCTGGACCATTTTGCTACCCCAGTTGAGGATCATCGCTGGAGAAGTCTCCCGGAGGAGACTTTGATTAATAATTATAACGTGTTGCTTGCCCGACTGGCCGTGGCTGGTACGGAGGTCCGTGGACGCTACCAGGCTTCCAGTGGCACTGTTGCCAAGTTAGAGGTCGCTTGGTAAGAAGGATGGGCGTTTGTTGGCTGCGAAAGCCAAAGTTAAGAAGTCGGAGGAAGAGAGTGTCAAACTCCGGAAGCGTGTTAGGGCTCAACTCCGAAGGGCCGGTCTCTGGCTGAAAAAGTCTTTCAAGGCTCAGAGGAAGGTTAGAGGCCTTAAAAGGCACCTTCGTGACTTGGAGCGCACCAACAGTGATCTTGTAAGGGTTCAGCCTTTGACATCTGTAGATCCGGGATGAAGTCATTGCCTCTTGCTGAATGGGAGGGACTTATCGAAAGGTGAAAAGTTTGGAAATCCAGAACGAGGAACTGTTGTTTGAAAAGACTGAGGTAAGGTTGGCTGGTGAAAAGGTGGCAGCCGATAGGGCAGCTTTTGATGGTGAAAGAGCTGCGATGGAGGCTCTGGTTGAAAACTTGACTGTTGAAAAAGCCGCTCTTGAGCGTGAAAACCAAACACTTACGGCCGAAAATTCTGCCCTAGGGGCTAAATGTGAACAGCTTACAGTTGAGAAGGATGAGTTGGACGGGAAGGTGGCGTGGCTACTTAGGGATGGAGTGAAAGCCTTTGTCGGGAAGCTCCATCAGAGTCACGAATTCAATGCTCCGTACTGAGAAATTGCTACTCTGTATACCAATGCTGGGTATGCTTCTGGAGTACGTAATGGCTTTCGGCAGGCGCAGAGGTCTTCCCATGTCGGGAACTCCCAACTTGATCAGGCAAGCCGATGCCAATTAGATGAGCCCTTGACCGTTTGAAGCAGCTCTCCTTCCCCTATCTTGAAGCCCTTGGTCAGGAGTTAAGCTTTCGGCCGAAGACCTATTGAAGATCGAGCCAGCGGTTCCCCTTGCTGAATAGTCTCTGTTAGTTGGTATAATGTTCAAACTTGCTTTTGTTATGTGGGACATTTGATCCCTTGGACCTCTGTTTGTGTAATTA